>OZ023263.1:55878490-56278490 GCA_964006375.1 Tillus elongatus | reverse complement strand
TGGACTCTATTTATAATCTCTGCAGAAATGTTAGTACATTCACTTCTAATTCTTCTTTTTAATTCGTCGATAGTATCTCGTTCACTTTTGAATATCACCATTCTTAAAATGACCCCACATAAAAAATCTAAGGGAGTTAGGTTAGGTGAGCTCGCTGGCCACTCGACTGTACGTTGAACATTAAGGTCATAATGTGCGGGGGCACCATATTGTTGATACCACAAGTTATGAATAAGGTAAATAACTTTGGAATCAGATATTGCTGTAAACATTGTGGATATCGTGGTCCATTTATAGTTCCATAAAAAAGTAGGAACCAACAATCCTACTTCTAACAATTCCCGCCCAAACATTTACCTTTTGTGCTGGCCAGTCGATTGCACGTTGAACATTAACGTTATAACGCCCGGGGGCACCATTCTGTGTATACCACAAGTAATGGTTTACCATACCAGCAATGCTTTACAATATTACGCGCTCTGTTTTAGACTTGGATTTTAGAACCTCTTGCAGCGGGACATATATATATATATATATATATATATATATATATATATATATATATATATATATAATATATATATAATATATATATATATATATATATATATATATATATATATATATATATATATATATATATACATATATATATATATATATATATATATATATATATATATATATATATATATATATATATATATATATATTTATATATATATTATATATATATATATATCGTATTCTAGGACGCTTTTGTTAACTGATGTTTAATTTTATTTCATTATTATTTATTTACCTTAATCGTCTCATTACATAAACAAACATAAACTGTCAGACAGCAAACAGCTGATCGCTGACCCAGTGAGTGAAGCGAGCGCCCTCTTTATCACGAGGCAATCCACGAAACTAAAGATTTTATATATCATGAGGTAATTGTATATTGGCTCAAACGGCGCCTCATACCTACATCTGCGATAAGTCGTTTATATTGTGCACTTACTGTTTTGCTTGAATATTGAAAAGTGTTGGGCAAACTCACCATATATTGCGATGACATTTTATCTCATTAATTTCTGTCGTTGCAGGAGCTCTACGTTTCTTACCTTTTTTACTTTTTCTAATTGGAAAATATGCATTCAAATGGTTGCTGAACGTTTCCAGGAAATTGTTACAAGCAATCTGATTAGCATCACTGATTATTCGTTTAGTGACTGTTGATCCGTCCACACTGCACTTGACACCGGGAATACATATCAAAACTGCATGATGGTTGGCTGAGCATTTAGACAAGGTCTTTTCACTCAAAAGAAAATTCTCAATGGATATAGATGATGTGGGCCTCATACGTGTAGGTTCAGGTATGGTGATTTTCATGCCATAACTGCCGAGGATGTCGCGAAATAGCCTATGAGAAGTATTATCTACAACCACATTAATATTAAAGTCACTTCGAATTACAGTTTGATAGTACCGGCTCATTGGGTTTATCGTTTGGAGGATATTATTTAGTTTATTCAAAAACGCTTCAACTCTTTCCATGTTAGTCTGGGGCTTATATGCACATAACTAAAAGACCGGAGACAAGCTCCACAGCGCAGCGTTTGCAGAGATTCTTGATGCTCAACTTGTTGAGTGCCTTTACGCCATGTCTTGCATAGATTGCAACACCCCCATGTTAATTTAGCTCTCGGAAAAACTAGGATATCAATGTGTGATCACTTATGAGTAAGTTTCAAGTTGTTCCCTATATTGCCAGTGTTCTGAGAGTAGCTCGGGATCTTCGTTTTGCACATCCATCCTCAGCTGATGAATTTTGGAATGCAGACACTGCATGTTTTGGTGTATGAGAGTGAATTGGGTTTGATCTGCGCTGTCAGGTTGTCTAGAACATACGTATATGTTTTGCTGATATGAAAGTACTTGCTCCCCACTGCGCGTCGTCCCACTTCAATGCAATGCCCCATTAATCTTGGCAATATAGATGCCTGTATAGACCAAATCTATAAACTGAATATACTACAACCACCCTTCAATTTAATGCATTTACTAGGGAGAAGAAACTTACACATACACAAATTGTTAACAGACTTATGCCCAGGTTCACATAGCTCGATCAAATATTTAACGGCCGGTTATTTAATAATTGCTTAATACAACCAATCACAGCTTCCAAATATTTGGTTGTCATGGCAAAAACCCGAATCATAGTCTGTAATTGGTTGTATTAAGCAATGATAACTAACCGTCAGTTAAATATTTAATCGAGCTTTGTGAAGCTTGGGCATTTATAAAAGAAATAAGAATTAAAATATAAAATTGTCTGCATCGTATTGGAAATAATTAATAATTAATATTGTGTAATGTATATAGCTTTAAAAGACTAAATTTAACTCCTTCTGTTAAATAAGTAAACGTTGGAACACTGATAAATGCATTTAGAGAACCAAAATCACCACAACACATATTGTTAAAGACCTAACGATTGTTTCACTAACAAAGTTAGCGTCATCAGAGGAGGAACAATTCTACGTACTTTATACCGAAAGATCAGCTTTTATACTCTCTTAGGCAAAAAAGATACCGAGAAGGAGTTTAAATCGCAGGCAAATTTTCTGTGTATTTTATTTTAATTGCCGGACGAGGTTTTTGAATTTCCTTTATCACTCTATCTGACAAGTTTCGGAATCTTTATCTGTTACAAAGACAGGACACAAAGAGAGGACTGCAAACCAGTGGCGGGGCTAGTTTTAAGGAACCTTTGTTTTTCATTTCCCTAGAAATATAAATTTCTTTCGTGCGCATCGAGTTTCTCCCGTAGGTTTTCTTACGAGAATCATTGAGACTAAATTTCGCGAACATCTGGCACATTTGTAGTGTAGACAAGTCATGCGTGGCACAACATATTTGGGATAATAATCACCACATTGATAAAGAAAATCTGAAACTTATCAAAAATATTAGACAGCCAGCGAAGCTCAATGCGTACGAATGCATTTATATTTCTAGGGCAATATAAAACAAAATTCCTTAAATCTAGCCCCGCCACTGCTCCACAGTCCTCTGTTTGCGCTCTGTTTTTGAAGTAGATAAACATTCCGAAACCTGTCAGGTAAAGTGATAAAGAAAGTTCAAAAACCTCGTCGGGTAATTAAAATACAATACACAGAAAATTTGCCTGCGATTTAATATCCTTCTCGATATCGCTCTCGACTCCGTATTATATGTGGTGTTGTAGCAGAAAGTAGTTCGAATTTTTAATCCTCTGATGACGCTAACTTTGTTAGTAAAACGATCGTCAGGTCTTTAAAAAGATGAGCTGTGGTGATTTTAGTTCTCCAAGTTTATTTATCATTCGGTCTACCCCACTGTGGTTATACCTGTGAATCCGTGGTTCGGTGTGTGTGTCTAGAAGTGGCCATGACAGATCCTTTGGTCCAATGGTGTCCCCGTCTCTAATTCCTATTACATGGATGGAAGAAAAAACGGCTCAAAACAAACGTCATTTTATATAAATGTAAATAAATAATAAGAAAGTAGTGTACAGGTGGGATCTAAACCAAAAAGCGGGGAAAAATGTGCCAATGGACCGCAGCCAGCAGATATAAAAAGACAGAGTAATGATACCAAATAGGATGTAATGCTTGGATTTGGGGAAAATTCACATACTTTGAGTCGACAAGCAGCGGCAACATTGGATAGCCACTCATGGATTATTCGAATATTGAAAAAAAATAAAACGCATCCCTGTAAATTGATACAAAGTGAGTAGTTTATGGAAGGCAACTTTGACAGAAGAACGTCTTTTTGTTTACAAACGATGGAAATGGTACATAACAATGTATCCCATTAGAACATGTTTGGTTTTCTGATGAGTACAGTTTTACACTTCACGGCTAGATAATCGTCAAAATTGTACGTACTGGCCTAAAGAAGAACATACACACTGGATGAGAGAAGAAAATACGCAATACCCTGAAAGCGTTAATGCTTGGGAATGAATAGTTGGAAACCATGTCACTGTTCTCGTTTTCATTGATGGCAATTTGAAGGAAGTGACTTATTTAGCACATCTCCAAAATAATGTCGTGACAACTTTGGAATACTTATATCCTGATCGATATGGTTCCAGCAGGACCGAGCACTAGCGCAGTATCAAATCAATGCCCGGCAGTACATTGACTTTATATTTCCAAATCGGTTAATAGGGAGGCGAGGATTGTTATAATGGCCAGCAGCATTACTCGATGTTACGCTATTAGACTTCTTTTGGGGATACATAAATAGTATAGTATACAAAACTAGATCATGCCATTTAACTGACTTAATAAGAAGATGTGGATTAACGTTAGAACACATTTTTATTGACGATTAGGGTGCTGCCAAGACATTCAAGGCCTGCATTTTGAACTTCTCCTACATTAAGACTAATGTGTTTTTTTAATTTTTCTCATTATCAAGAATGAAACGCGATTAGTGTAGACTATTTTTATTAAAATTTGCTACCAAAACTCACTTGCCGCGCCCAGACTTTTTTTTAATTGGACCACTGTAACAACTTTTCCCCTATCTTTATGTTTCTATTTGCGGAAAACTGCTCGTTAGTAAGCGCATTTAGACAAAGCTTAAGGCACATCTTAAACTCTGATTAACGTTGCCTTCTTTGCCCCGAAGTCTGCACACTGGTTCAATTAATATGAAATATGACTACGATTATAACGAGTCACGTGTGATGGAACAGTGTGTTGTACCACATACAGCTATTTAAATTTACATGAACTATAAAATGTCACGGTGAAGTGAATTTATTTTGCAGTCGTTACTTGCAAACCGTTACATGTTACTTTCAATATGAAGAACCGTCCACTTTGACATTATGTAATATTTGTATATACTACAGCGTCGTTACCTGGAATATGATCGTTTGCATACTTTTCAAATTAATTGCAATATTATTATTAATGAATTGCACATTCGCTGGAATCTAACTGTATATCATGCCTGCATGGTTAAAGTAGTGTGGTATTTGTGTTTATCTTTTTTGCAAGTGATTGCATGAAGTAGGTTTATGTTAAAGCAATTTTAAATTTAAAGAGTCTGGATGAGGCAAGTGAGTTGTAGTAGCCAATTCTCATCAACATTTTCAAATGCTTATAATCTAATTTCCCATTAACTTAGAGATCTTAGTTCTGTTAGATGATAAAGTAAGCTTACGTTATGTATGTTCTTCCCATTGCTTCAGCTTATTTGAGTCCATCTCCGTTTGTAACTTTTAAGTTGTATTTTGCATGTACCTAGAAAAAAGTCTGGACGCAGCAAGTACGTTATGGAAGTGAATTTTTATAAAAATGCTTTGAATAGCCAATATGTCTTTTTAATGCAGGCAGTCATCAATTTGGTTATCGGTATAACCTATATAGTAGAAACAATGTGCCATATTTTATCAAAATAACTTATTGTTTGAACATTTCCGACAATAAACTTTAAATATTGAGTTATTGAAATTTAAAGCATTTAATGAAAATTTGCTACCAAAACGCACTTACTGAGTCTCGATTTTTTTCTTGCAAACATATTTCGATAAAAAGTGCAATAAAATAAGGGTGTTCGAAAAAAAAATGTAGTGATCACCAACGACTTATGGGCCAGCCTGTGATTGTCAAAATAATTTTATAAGATGCAGCTCAAGACACCCTATAATTAACTTATACAATTTTTCTCGTCTCTTGTATAATAATAATTATATTGAGCTTTACCGTAGAGATGCGTCACCCTGTATATATGTAAACAGATAAAAACTAAACGTAAACCCGGATAGGGATTCCAGGGGGCCTAGTTTGCGCTCATTTGGAGAAATCTTTTTAAAATTCTAAAGTCGCGGTCTCCTTATTGACGAATTTTTTGTACGAAAATTAGCTACAAATTATGGACCGTTCAACTATAAACGTAACTAAAACTACCGCCAAAGCATCAGAGAGAAAATAACTAATCTGTTGCATATCAGCCCTTTTTGTAAAACTTCGATGCTTTATATCTGTTGACAAAACATAACAAACACTATTTAGTCCACACACTAACATCAATAAAATCGTAAAGGAATAAGCTGCACTTGTATATTAAAATTCCCAAATAACACAAATAATTTGTCAACTGAAATAATATACGATAAACGTCAGTTGAAGTGTGTAACTGACCTGCGCAATGATATTAGATGTTCCGTTGCTAGGTAAGTACTCAGATATACTAGATCTCATATACCTATAAACCAGTTTTTACCATTGTCAATAAAAAGCGGTGATATTAAAAACAAATGTTTTAAATTTGAATAGCTCAATTTTCTGTGAGCCTAGAAAGCTGAATTTTGGTACATAGTTAGGTATTTCCCAAAGAAACATGTACGTCAAATTTCATCGAAATAGATTTGTAATTTTTGGAAAAAAAAATATTTTTTTAAAGAAAACTCACAATTTTTCCAGAAAACCTTGTCCGATTTTCCTGTCTAACGAACTCATCCAAGCTATTAATAAAAGAAAGGCACTTGCTGAGTTTCATCATCATCGGTTAATTATGTTTTGAGTTATCGGTTGGATATATATATATATATATATATATATATATATATATATATATATATATATATATATATATATATATATATATATATATATATATATATATACGTATATATATATATATATATATATATATATATATATATATATATATATATATACGTAAACATATAAAAACCGAAATTGACCCCGGGTATGGGTTTTAATGGCCCAAATGAGTATAATGTGATCCCATGATCATGACAATATTGATCAAATACCGCTGATAAATCGGACTTGTGCTCGTCCACAAAAATAAAGACTGGCTTTTGAATATGACTGCCTTTGAGCCACTTTCATTTGCCAAACACTCAATCAAAAAATTGTTTTTGTCCAGGCGCTTTCTGAGCGTCCTACAAACTATTCAGCAGGTACACTATACATAACTGCTTTGTTGAAACTAATAACTGGAAACACTACTATTGGCGGGAGGGTTTTTCCATCTAGCGAAAAAAACAAGAAAACAGTAATAGTTTTTCGTTTCCTTTTTTCAGCTCGTATATATTTCTGTACCTATTGGGCGCCAAAACGTTTCCGAATTTTGGACTCATTGAAAAACTTGACTCAACCCTTTTAGAATCCGGGACGGGCCGTCTAAAATATACAGTACTTCGTGCTCTTCAAAGAAACATTGAAGTTTCCTAAATCATTTTTCGATGCACTTTTTCGTTAGCACTCGTACTAAAACGGTGCTGTATCATTTTGACCAGGCTTCTTGTTGTTAAATGTTGTTTTACGACAGATTTTTAGTGAATTTTCTTTTAAAAATTCACTAAAGAGGAGATCGCGACTTGAATATTGAAAATATGTTTTCAAATGAGCGCGAACTAGACCCCCTAGAACACATACCCGAGGTATATATATATATATATATATATATATATATATATATATATATATATATATATATATATATATATATATATATATATATATATATATATATATATATATATATATATGTATGTATGTATGTTCAGAAAGATTTCCGCGGTCTTTAATGTGAGACATACTTGGTTCTCGGGTTAAACCGCGTCCAGAATTTATGAAAACTCGACGTTTCGGCTCCTGTTTTGGAGCCATTTTCAAGAGGTAAAGGAAATATGTAAGGACACTCTAAGGTCTCAATCTGCCTACTGCTTCGAGTGGTGGAAAAAGGTGGGTAAAGGAAATATGTAAGGACACTCTAAGGCCTCAATCTGCCTACTCCTTAGAATGGTGGACAAAGGTGGGTAAAGGAAACATGTAAGGACACTCTAAGGCCTTAACCTGCCTACTCCTTAGAGTGGTGGACAAAGGTGGGTAAAGGAAATATGTAAGGACACTCTAAGGCCTCAATCTGCCTACTCCTTAGAATGGTGGACAAAGGTGGGTAAAGGAAACATGTAAGGACACTCTAAGGCCTCAACCTGCCTACTCCTTAGAGTGGTGGATAAAGGTGGGTAAAGGAAATATGTAAGGACACTCTAAGGCCTCAATCTGCCAACTTCTTAGAGTGGTGGACAAAGGTGGGTAAAGGAAATATGTAAGGACACTCTAAGGCCTCAGTCTGCCTACTCCTTAGAGCGGTGGACAAGGGTGGGTTGGGTTGTTGTAGCTCGATTACGGGGCTTCAATCTGCCTACTCCCCAAATCTCGCCGGAGATCGTCTGTGAGGTCTCAGTGTGTTCAACCCTAGGCCTCAGAGATATCTGGCAGTTCGTTGCAAGTCTTGTCTTATATATGTCGTTCCGTCTACCTGCTTCGTTATCAGTGAAAGTAGTGGGGTCACCGTCAATTAAGTGGGGGGCTCTGGTCACGGTAGGATGAGGAGGTCACCGGCATTTGTTGAGGGAGATAATGGGGCAATAAAATTGTCTGTGGAATTTATTTTCTTTTTGTGTGTTTGTAAAGAAGATATAATAGGTTTCCAAGTAGTCGGAAGGCGAAGACCATCACCTCTCTTATTTAAACAATCGGGACGCTTTTCAATTTCGATTGCTTCGCGGATAATTCTCGTTTTAAAGTTGTAAACCGGTGCTAATGTTTTGGCATTATCGAAGTCTATTTTGTGCCCTGTATGAATATGATGCATGGCCAGCGCCGATGAGGGGTCGCATTTTCTAACTGCGAGGGTGTGTTCGTATATACTATTGTGTATGCGTCGATTATGTAGAACAAACAAATAGTCGCGATTTAAAACGTCAAAATTGGCAACATTTAGGCAAATAACCTAAAACTAATACGGGCTATGACAAGAAAATGTGCCAAGAAGAATATTTTACAAACCCTGTCAAAGTTTTAGCTTCAACCGTCATTTTTCTTCATTTTACTAAAATATTTCCAGAAAATTCATTTCAAATAGACCCTTTCTCTGATGCTTTGGCAGTAGCCTTAGGTATAGAGTTTATCGTTTCATGGTATATATTTCTTGTCGAATTTTCGTAAAAAATCAATAAAGCTCAATATATCCGTTATTATACAAGATACGAAAAAATTGTATACCTTAACTAGAGAGTGTCTTCAGCTACATCTTAAAAAAATATTCTTATATTTACAGGGTGGCCCATAAGTCGTTGGTGATACACGTTTTCTTTTTTTTTGTAATCTAACACGCCTTATTTTATTGCATTTTTTCATTTTTCATCGAAATATAATGCATGTTTGTAAGAAAAAAATTCTAGACGCAACAAGTGCGTTATGGTAGCGAATTTTCATTAAATGCTTCAAATTTGAATACCTCAATTTGCTATTAACCTATAAGGTTAACCAAGAAACCGGTTTTTTGGGAACACTTTAAGTTTACTTTCGGAAATTTTTGTACATTTTCAAACAATAAAGTTATTTTGATGAAACATGGCATATTGTTTCTACTATATAGGTTATACTGCTAACCAAATTTGTTGCCTGCTTTCTTAAAAAAAAACACACATATTTGCTATTAAAAACATTTTAAAGAAAATTCACTACCATAACGCATTTGCTGCGTCCCGATTTTTTAATAAATATGCAGAATAATCGAGATACTGAATTTATTCCATTTGGCTGTTCCACACTGCAAAACATATACAAATTGAAATGGACCCTGGATATTGGTTCTAGGGGTCCTAGTTTGTGCTTATTTTTTAATTAGAAAGCCGCGATCTTCCCAATAACGATTTTTTTCTGCGAAAATTTGCTAAAGTTCATTTTACGTTTACAACCAAAGTGATCACTTTTAGTACCGGCGAAATGGTTTCTCACAACTTTTACACGATCCATCTTCTTTTAGTGCATTTCTTCATTATTCCAGAATACTGCTATACCATCTTATAGATCTACGATGACAATAGATGCTTATCTGTAGAGAAGAATAGACTCTTGCAACATTTGTGAAGACGAAGAATCCTTATTGAAAATGAAAGAACAACAACATTACGCCACAAATTACGATGCAAAGTACTTAAAATTCAGCAGCAACAATAGTATATGGTCGAGAGATGTTAAGGATGTCCGGTTAACGTACTCCCTACCTAGTGCAAGCTGTCGGTCACGTGACTATGGTACCGCGAACGCCGCTTTCTTCTTTCTTCATTCTGTGAAGAGCTTTTACGCGCGCCGCGCCGTTCTTAGTGTTGGTGTCTGTTGGTTTTGTCTTCTGTTGCATACTTGTCGTGATAGTGACTTTTGTGACATATGATCTGTTGTTTTATTTGATTTAGTGCCTTGGATATTTCCTTGAGTTTGATTTTGGAGTTTTCAAGTGAAGGTGAGTGGATTTGGTGACTGTTTCTGTTAGATTTAAAAGGGACATTTAACGAGGTTATTATAAGACAACTGACCTGAAAGTATACAAAATAACAGTTTTATTTATCAAAGAGTTTAATCATCGCTGTCCATTCACTAGCAACAGAGAATATGGTCTTAAAAAATTAGGATAGAATGAATAATATGATAATTTAGATAGTGAATGTTGAGGTATTTTTGCACATTTCATTGTGAATGAGGTTTGACAAACATTTATAAGCAACGGATAACAACTACACAGAAATATTTGCTTAAAAATTAGTAACAACCAGAAATATAATTAAAAAAAAACAAATGACAGTCTGGACTTAGCAAGTGCGTTATGGTAGCGAATTTTCATAAAAATATTTTTTATCCCACATATGTCCTTTTTTTAAATGTAAGCTATAAAATTTGCTAGATAGTTTAACATCTATAGTAGAAATCATGTAACATATTCCACCAAAAGAAACTTTCTTGTTTGAAAAAGTACAAAAATAATTCAAAAAATTAACTTAAAATTTTACCAAAAAAATAAACGGATCCGATTTTTGTTGCCAAAGAACCTATTCAAGCAATTTAAAGAAAAAATAAGCCCACCGAAGATATAATTATTCAAGAAAAGCTTTTTGACAAAAATTCTAAACAAAAGGTTGGCAACAAATTCTTTCCATTTGCCATTTTTTTGATTAAATCATGTTCCACGAAAATTATATAAAAATATTTTTAGAAAAATCTCCTAAACAATTTTTTATGTGAATTGCATATTTTTTATTAAACATTAATTACTAATTACTAATATTTCATAAAAGCTCGACAAAGAATCATTTTTACAAAAACATTACAAAAAAGCATTATTGCGAAAGCTAAGTAAATATTTCTTACACGAAAAATTTCTGACAAAATACATAAAATTCAAATTATTTAAGCTGCAACTGAAATAAAAAAAGTCTGGACCCAGCAAGTGCGTTATGGAAGTGAATTTTCATAAAAATGTTTTTAATAGCAATTATTCCTCTTTAATGCAAGCACGTATTAATTTGGTTACCGGTAAAACCTTTACAGTAGAAACAATGTACCACATTTTATCAAAGTAATTTATTGTTTGAAAATGTACAAAAATTTTCTGAAAATAAACTTGAAATGTTTCCGAGAAAACTGGTTTCCTAGCCAACTACCTTAGGTTAATAGTAAATTGAGTTATTGAAATTTAAAGTATTTAATGAAAATTCGCTACCAAAACGCACTTAGTGCGTCTCGATTTTTTTTACAGACATGCATCATATTTCGGTGAAAAATGTAAAAATGCACAAATGCAACAATATAACGAAGGTTCGAAAAAAATTTGTATGTATCTCCAACGACTTATGAGACAACTCATTCTATAATTAACGTATACCATTTGTTCTCGTATCTTGCATAATAACAATTATATTGACCTCTACCGTAGAAATGCATCACCCTGTATATACGTACACGGAAAAAACTGAAACTAAACCCGGATATGGATTCTAGGGGCTTAGTTTGCACTCATTTGAAGAAATCTTTTTAATATTCAAAAGTCGCGGTCTCCACGTTAACGGATTTTTTCTACGAAAATTAGCTAAACATTATAGTTCGTTAAACTATAAACTTAACTAAAACTACCGCCAAAGCATCAGCGAAAGCGTGTATTTGAACTGAATTTTCTGGAAATATTTTAGTAAAATAAGGGTCAATGATGGTTGGAGCTGAAACTTAAGAATTTATAGAACATTCTTCTTGCAACATTTTCTTTTTATGACCCGTATTTGTTTCAGATTCTTTGCCTAAATATTGCCAATTTTGACGTTTTAAATCTCGACTCTTTGCACACAACCCCCAAATTTTTTCTTTAAATGCCTATAGCTTTTTTGTCTTTTCACTTAGAGATTTAAATTCTGGTATATGGTTTACTTTTTAAAATACAAATACATGTACCAACTTTGGTTCCACTTACTTGTTATTTCCGGATATATAATTTTGTTGTTGAAAGAACACAAAATTTTCCGGGAAAACTTACGCAGATTTTCCTGGCTAACGAACTATATAAACATATAAAAATCGAAATTGGTCCTGCGGGTTTTTTCTATATTTAAAAGTCGCGGTATCCTCAGTGGTGAATTTTTTCAAGAAAATTTACCAAAAATGGAAATTAAGTTTTTACAGAAATTTGAACCATGTGAAGTTAGAAAAATATAAGAGGAAAAACACAAATATTTTCACCTCAAAAGCTGTCAGAGATAAGATGATTCATTAGGTCTGCCACTGACAAAGTATACTTGGAGAACCCAAATCACTACACCACATCTTTTACAGACCCGACAATCGTTTCACTTCTTCCAGAATTTTTCATCCTCTGATGATGACAACTTTGTTAGTGAAACGATCCCCAGGTCTTTAAAAGATATGTTGTGGTGATTTGGGTTTTTCAAGTTTACTTATCAGTGCTCACAGGTTCCAATCTTCACTTAGTCTGTTACTGATGTTTCATTTGACATTTGTGAAAACAATTTATAAATTACTTATATTTTATGGAAACATAAACATAGATAAATCTATGAAATTAATTATTTCTTACACTTTTTATACCAAAGTTAATTTAAATATTTTAATAATGTTTCTCAAAAATTCGTTAAATAATCACATAATCTGATCGATTATCAGAATCGAATGTGTGTGTGTGTTTGTTTCTTTCACGTCGGTCAATTTCCGCGACTATGGCCAATCACCGATGCCATGGAGCACTTTCAGCTCACTATCCTGGATATTTTGCCGAACCGCTGCCTTTCTGTAAGGAAGGTAGGGATCTTTAACGTGCCCAACCTCGCATGGACATGGGAACGACGGCTTTACGCCCCCACCGAAGGCGGAACATGCAGACATTTAACTAGCTCAAATACAATGCCACAACTTCGGTTGATGTTAGTTGTGCAGTATGTACTCAAAAAGTGAATCCAGTAGCCTTCGGTTCAGAGGCACACGTTCTTACCACTGAGGTTCCACTAGAATTGAATAAAGAACTTAAAAAGAGTGATTTTTTAACTGATCATCTACGTAGACTCTAAACAGACAACCTTGATGATGATGATCGAACTCCAACCCAGGACCACCACCCACCTGAAAAATTGTGGTTTAATTTATTCGATAGAGATGAAATCTCATATACTTCTTTTTAGAAGTTGGATATTCGGTTTAGCATAAAGAAGCTAACTAGAAATTTGAAAAGTGCACGGTCTCTATATAGGTTACCTACGTACCAAATTTAGTATTTTGAATAATAGTTAATAGAACATTAGCTATTAATGTTTCAAATAATTTTTTATAAAAATACACTACCATAATGCACTCGCTACGACAGAACTGGATATATGGTTATCGATTTGCTGCCTAAGGATAGGGAATTTTTCCAATTTATTTTGGCAAATAAAAAAATATTGAACTATTTAATTACAAACTCTATAACTTAAACTACTGCCAAGAGTTAGAGAAAGTGTCTGTCTGAAACGAATTTTCTCCAAACATTTTATTAAAATGAAGGACAGTGGCCGTTGAGGCAGAAACTTAGGGCTTGGTAACACAATTCTTCTTCCTTACCAAACTTCTTCTACATAACTCGCATTGGTTTCAGAATATTATTTTAAAAATCGATAAGAAAACTAAATATTTGTCTGTGATAAATAGCCAATAGATTTTGTTAACCACACAAATCTTTTGGTCTTTTGACTCTTCTGGTCGCCAGTTGCGCCCAGATTAAAAAATGCTTATTACTTTTTAAAATTTAATTTAGAAACCTGAATTTTGGTATGTAGGATAAGTTTTATAGTAGACATTCGCCTACTAAATTTGGTTGCTATAGTCATGTTATTTTTTAATATAATTTCTTTTGAGTACCCAACATTTTCCCGAACAAACTGGTCCGATTTTCTTGGCTAACGAACGTAAGCAAGACAGTTTTAAAATTAACGTACCTACTTTCCAAATTTCATTAAAACGTTTTCCCATTATAAACACAGAGGAAGGACATGACAGTTTCACATATTAATTATGACACTTGCGAAAAAAAACATCCGTAATTTTCTCCTTCTCTGCTTCTTCTTATACAACTTATAAAATTCATGATTTTCTGTGTTCACCAGCTTTTCCTTTTATCCAAAATTGACATTTACCCTACATATCTTGCTTTAATTTCCACCTAAAGGTAAGCACACACACAAATATATATGTATATATATATATATATATATATATATATATATATATATATATATATATATATATATATATATATATATATATATATATAAACATTTTAAAGTGAAACTGACTCCAGACATCGGTTCTAGGTTCGCGGTCATTTAAAGACATTTATCAATATTCAAAGGAGGAGACTCGTCATTAGCGAATATTTTCTACGAAAATTCGCTAAAATAACGCGTCCCATTTAACAAGCAGGATCTAAAAACTGACTATTTGGAGCATTATTACTTCAAATAAGAATTTTTGCGAAACAAAATTTTCATAGAAAAACCGCTTATAGCGGGATAACGGATTTCGAATTGTTGATTTTTTTTAATGATCGCGTATTAGTTCCCCTAGATATACTTAAAAACGGGTTAAACTGTTTATATATATATATATATATATATATATATATATATATATATATATATATATATATATATTTATTTATTTATATTTATCACCAAATATGATAACAAATGTATGAATTCGGCACCGCCGCTTATTGATTGACGACATTACGAGACGTGCCGACAAAGAGCGTGGAAATGATGAAGCGGAATTTGGATAGAGGGAATTTTCGGTAAATAAGCAGTGAAAGTTTGTTTGTTTGAACAACCCTCAAGCGTCTAGGCCGAGTACCTGCACATAATATAAACAAAGTTGTAGTCGTCAAACGTTTAGAAGTTTTCATCCTCTGATCAAGCTTACTTGGTTAGTGAAACGATCGTCAGGTTTTTTAAAATATGTTGTGGTGATCTGAGTTCTCCGTAGGTACTTATCAGTGCTCCTCGAAGGATCCAGTCTTTACTTAGACAACATTCTCTTTACAATGCCAAACCTTCTTTTAATTCGTAATAGAATTTCGTAGCAAACCGTCATAGTAAATTGCACTGGTTTAATATCGTGAGAAACTTTACCAAACGTCATATTTCTGAATTATATATGAGTTTTGATTTAATTAATAAACATATTTAGGATTGCTTTCTAATTAAAGTGCACTTTATAAAATGATAAACCAGTTCTGCGGATATGTCGTATTAATTTATACGCGCTCGAACATAACGAGTTTCAATTCTACTTTCTTATGCAACTGGAACTCAAATCCAAACCGTGATATATTAAAGACAGCCATCTAAAAGATCTACATCGTTTTATCATTGGAATTTACATATAACTTGCAATCTCTAACCTGATCTGAATATTACAGTCGTGCCAAATGGATGACGATTATAATAGAATCGATCCGATTAAAATTCCATTGACATCAATTTTTTTTTTTCAACTAATAAAGTTTCTGCGGCAAGTTCTATATTTAGGTTGAGTACGCTAGATTTTGATTTCACTTACAATAAAACCATTTGGCACTAGAATGTAGCCGCTTTACAACTTTTAATCATTGACAAGACAAGACCTGCCCACAACATATTCTAGATTACATACGAAACTGTGACTCGATTAGTTTAAATTTTAATACCAAATTACCCCATTTTTTATCATATTTTAGACCAGTGCCATATGGAATATCTGGAGAATTTTCTTAAATGATGCAATTTTTTTTTACGGGTAACAGATAAGATATTTTTTTTTATTATTTTTTATTTGATTTCAACAACACACCACGAGGGCTCACAGCCTAAATACTATCGTATTGTGGGTGTCGACAAGGAGGAAAGAGGCAACATGTTAATTCTGGACTGGAAGGTTTGGAGATTCGGAGGAGAAGGAAAAATGTGCCGGCAAGGAATTCCACAACTTGGATAACCCGGAACAAAAGACCGGGCATAACAAGATGTTCTATGTCTGGAGACCTGGACAGTAAAAGGGTGCATTCGCTCTGTTCCCTTGGTAGATCTGTTGGGGGCAGCATGTGGAGGAACTATGGAAGAAAGCTCCTCTGAGCAGTGCCTGTGCAGATATCTATAAAAGAGAGAGAGAGAGAGATTACCAACAGCACGTCGGTGGGCAAGGGATGGCAGCCTTTTGGTGAAGGTAGGTCACTGATGAGACGTATGGCTGTCTTTTTAAATGGAGTCCAGGATAGCGAGTGTAAAAGCGGCAGCTGCACCTCAGATATGGGAGCAGTATTCAAAGTTTGGCCTTATTTGTGAAGTATATAAGGTATAGAGATTAGCTGGTGAAAAGTATTTGCGAGCCCGGAAGAGGATACCTAGTTTCTTAGCAGCCGCTTCTGAAATTAATGTGACATGTTGGTGCCAATTGAGATTTCGATCCACAGAAATTCCAACAAGTGAAAAGGACTCATTACTTTGAATAACTTGGTTGTTCATTGTGATGGGTCTAGGGCTGGTGTATTTCTTATGAGATAGAAGGCAAGACTGAGATTTGATGAAGTTGAATTGTACAAGATTTCTACTTCCCCAGTCCAATATTTTTTTGGAGATCCACAGAGACAGAATAAAACAAACTTCACATGCATGTATATGTCCTCAACGTGTTACGTGTTGAACTACTGGGTGTCAAAGATTCATTTAAATTAAATTTTAATAAGACATTAGATATCTTTGTGAAATTCGATATCGACCTTCTATGCACTAAGAGACATTTTCTGATGCACAACGATTTTTTTCATTTCTACCAGTGCCGAATTTGTACTAAATATTTCTGAGAAGAAAACTTGTACGCCACTGATTTTCTTGTAACAGAAATTAACGTTGAAATCCAATTTCACTCTTGATCAAATTTGGTCTGTGACTTTTTTTAAGCCGACGCAAGATTTGCGCATAAGAAATGAAAAACATATCTTCAGACACCTGTTGGTTTTTAGCGGACAGCTGGATTTTGAGAGGAGCTGGATTTACAAAAATAGCTTATTGACAGTTAAACGTCCTTTCATGGATAAAATAAATGAAACAATATGAAATCATACAACAATCTACGCACGATACAATAATTCGATTACGCAGGTTGTTGACATCTATGGCAGAGGTAGTTATAATTTAAAGACTTGAGGTGGCCCCAAATGCAAAAATCTAAAGGATTCAAATCCGGAAACTAGAAAGGCCAAGATTGAGGTCTTCCTCGTCCTATTTGGTAATTGGGGCAAACTACGTCAAAGTGGTGACAAGCAGCTATGCTACAATGTGCGGGAACATCGTAATGCATACCTCAAATTCTTTATCTTAGTTAACACGGAATATTTTCAAATAATTCTTGAATCACTTATTTTATAAAATGGCAATATGAGTCACCATTTAGTCTTAAAATGATATTGGTGGTTAGCTTCTACAATAGCACCTGCTTGTACGTCTTCGACCCGATAGTGATTTTATGAAAGTTTATCATAGAGCGGGATGGTAGATCAGTCCGACATCAAAGAATTCTGGATGCAGAAAATTCCTAAACCTGTGGAAGAATACCCTTTTTGTAGTACTCGAGACCTATTTTGCCCATGTAGAAGTTCCAAACTACTTCTCTATTGTATTAGCGATTGATGAAGCAACGTTCGCAGCTATCGGCATAATACTGTCATAATACTCATATCTGGGCGGTCGAAAATCCCCGGGCTTTCGCGGTAAATATTTACACCACAGATTATCGATAAACGTTTGTGCCGCACTAGTTAACGGGAAACTAATTGCCCTGTTCGTGCTGCCAAATCGATTGACTGGAAATTATAATCTCTTTTATTTTGGAACACCATTTGCAATAACTCTTACCAAAAATTCCTTTGGACGTACATCGACATATGTGGCTTTTGCAGGATGGTGAATGGTACATTACCTCTTCCGTTATCCGACCTTACACGCCTAGACTTTTATTTAAAGGGTCTGACGAAGACCATGTTATGCAAATGATTGACACACTCAAAAAAATTGCCCTTGAGAATTTCCTTTCCCTCATGCGATAATAATAAGGTTCAACTGTGCCTAAAACACTTACTCAAAATTCCTCATGTGCTCTTGGACTAATAATTTTAAATAACTATTACAAAGCGGTGTTTCTGATTTTGTAACATTTATGCCCAGTTTCACAAAGCTGGATTAAATATTTAACGACCGGTTAGTTAATCAAGGCTTCAGACGTCTAATCATAGCTTCAAAATATTTGGTGATCATGGCAAAAACCCGAATCTTAGTTTGTGATTGGTCGTCTGAAGCCTTGATTAACTAACCTGCCATTAAATATTTAATCAAGCTTTGTGAAACTGGGCATTATGCGTACTTCCAGAAAAAAAAAATAAAAAAATTCTCTGATATTACCCAACTTTTGTTGATGCGTTTTAACGTTTATAACCTTCTTTTAAGGTGTTGAATCATAATAAAATCAAAAGACCGTATACACCCTGAACAAGAGCAACTTTTTTATCAGTTTTAGTTGCGATAACTTTATTATTTGCGATGTTGCAAAAATCTTCTGGAAGTAAACAAAACATTTTTCCAGCAAACTGGTCGGATTTTTCTGGAGAGCAAACTCATATAGCTATCTAATAAAGGAACACGCATGACAAGTTTCATTAAAACGAGTCCATATTTTTTGTTGTTATCGTCGTGATACACACACAATCACACACACATACACAACATATATATTATTATGTCAGTCAAGTAAAATGTCAAAATTTCTTGTAAAAGTGAGAAACATTATTTTCTTATCTATTATAAATTTAACAGAAAAGAGTTTTACAAACAATGAAGACTAGTTTGTAAAGAATGTTAAGAAATATTGGTGACATCAATAGACGCTTTCAGTACCCTAGAGCTGCAAAATTGTAAGTGACTGTCCAACCAGATTTAGACATTTCTTTGGACATGTAACTTTTTAAATTGTACTATTAGTTAATTTTCTTAAAAAATCACTAATCAGGACATCTCCACTTTTGAATTTTGAAAAAAATTCTTCAAATGAGCGTGAGTTAACCTCCCTAGAACCCATATCCGGGGCCAGTTGTCAGTTTCAATTATATATATATATATATATATATATATATATATATATATATATATATATATATATATATATATATATATATATATATATATATATATATATATATATATATATATATATATATATATATATATATAAACGATAACTCAAAAAACACTGGTCGATTTTGATTAAATTTGGTAAGTGCGTTCCTTTCGCAAGTGGCTCGGATAAGTTTGTTAGCCAGGAAAATCTCATCAGTTTTTCCTGGAAAATTTTGGGGTTCTTTAAAAAACACTCGTATCTCTAGAAATAACAAAGCTATGGCAACCAAATTTGGTACGCACGATTATATTATAAAAAGTATAATTCATACAAAAATTTAGATCTCTAAATTAAAATAAAGAAAGGTTATAGGCGTTTAAAGTAAATAATTTTAGGGGCTACTGATGACCAAAGAAACGCATAAAATCAGAATATTTTGTGTGGATCACAAAATCTGTTGTATATTACAGACCAGAATCAAGTTTTTTTGCGCCACAAGTCTAGAAATGCCAGAACAAAGACTCTGAATATTTTATAGTTTTCTTCTGAAAGACCTGAAACGACTACGGGTTATGTAGAGAAAATGTCGCAAGAAACTTGTTTTACAAAGCCTTAAGTTTTAGCTTTAACCGTTACTGTAATTCCTTTTACTAAAATATTTTCAGAAAAATCATTTGAAATAGACCCTTCCTCTGATATTTTGGCAGTGGTTTTAGTTATAGAGTGTATGGTTTAATAGTCTGTAATTTTAGCAAGTTTTCGTAGAAAAAATTCTCTATGGAGGAGACTGCTAAGATTTCTTAAAAGGAGCGCAAACTTGGCCCACAATAACTCATATACATAAGGTGACGTATTTCTAGGGTAAAGCTTAATATATCCGTTATCATACAAGAAACTACAAAAAATTATATACGTTAATTATAGGGTATCTTGAGCCGCATCTAACAAAATTATTTCAGTAATACCAGGCTGTCATATATGTCATTGTTGATCCAAAGTTTCTTTTAGTGAATTTTCTTAAAAAAAATTCACTAATGAGGAGATCCCGACTTTCGAATTTTGAAAAAATTTCTTCAAATGAGTGCTATTTAGGACCCCCGGAACCCAAATCCGAGGTCAGTTTCAGACTTTATATGTTTATATATATATATATATATATATATATATATATATATATATATATATATATATATATATATATATATATATATATATATATATATATATATATATATATATATATATATTTATGTGTCACACCTATAACTTAAAAAATAATGGACCGATTTTGATAAAATTTGGCACATACCTTCCTTTTGCAAGTGGCTTGGATAAGTTCGTTAGCCAGGAAAATCCGCCGAGGTTTTCCCGAAAAATTTTGTGTTTTATTTTGAAAAAAATTGAAAAAAATTTATATCTCCAAAATTAACAAAGTAAGGGCAACCAAATTTCATACGCGGGTTTACATAACTAGAGGCAAGTTACCTACCAAAATTTAGCTTCGTAGGTTAAAGGACAAAAAAGTTACAGATATTCAAAGAAAAATAAATTTGGGTTCTCCTCAAAACGTCAAAATCGCGATTTTAAACGTCAAAATTGGTGAGTACCTTCCTTTTGCAAGTGGCTTGGATAAGTTCGTTAGCCAGGAAAATCCGACGAGGTTTTCCCGGAAAATGTTGTGTTTTCTTTCGAAAAAAATTTATATCTCCAAAATTAACAAAGTAAGGGCAACCAAATTTTATACGCGGGTTTATATCATTATAGGCAAGTTACATACCAAAATTTAGCTCTGTAGGTCAAAGAACAAAAAAGTTATAGGCATTTAAACAAAAATAAATTGAGGTTTTTCACAAAACGTCAAAGTTGCGATTTAAACGTCAAAATTGGCAACATTTAGGAAAAGAACTTGAATCTAATACGGGCTATGGAAATAAAATGTCTCAAGAAGAATGTTTTACAAACTCTGAAGTCTTAGTGTCAACCGTCATTGTCCTTCATTTTAATAAAATGTTTCCAGAAAATTCATTTCAAATAGACCCTTTCTCTGATGCTTGGCAGTAGCCTTAGCTATATAGTTTATCGTTAATAGTATATAATTTTTGTAGAATTTTCGTAAAAAAATCAATACAGCTCAATATATCTGTTATTATGTTATTGCATTTTCCATCGAAATATAATGCATGTTTGTAAGAACAAAAATTCTGGACGCAGTAAGTGCGTTATGGTAGCGAATTTTGATCAAATGCTTAATATTTGAATAGCTCAATTTGCTATTAACCTATAAGGTTGACCAAAAAACGAGTTTTTTTATATAAATAAATGATTAAACATTAATTATGACTAAAATAATTACAACGCCAGCTGGAATACGACATTAAAACAAAGCTCCAACAACTGACTCGTTGGTCTAGAGGTATGATTTCCGCTTAGAGTGCGGGAGCTCCCGGGTTCAAATCCCGGACAAGCCCAAATACCTTTTATTTGCTTTTTTTTAACCGACTTCAAACAAGGACGAGGTTCTCAATTCGCCTGTATGTTTTTAGTTAATTTTCTTAAAAAAAATTCACCAATGAGGAGATCTCGACTTTTGTATTTTGAAAAAATTTCTTCAAATGAGCGCTATTTAGGACCCCTGGAACCCAAATCCGAGGTCGGTTTCAGACTTTATATGTTTATATATATATATATATATATATATATATATATATATATATATATATATATATATATATATATATATATATATATATATATATATATATATATATATATATATATATATATATATATATATATGTATGTATGTTTATATATTTATGTGTCACACCTATAACTAAAAAAATAATGGACCGATTTTAATAAAATTTGGTGAGTACCTTCCTTTCGCGAGTTGCTTGGATAAGTTCGTTATCCAGGAAAATGCGCCGAGGTTTTCCCGGAATATTTTGTGTTTTTTTTCGAAAAAAATCGAAAAAAATTTATATCTCCGGAATTAACAAAGTAAGGGCAACGAAATTTGGTACACGGGTTTATATCGTCATATGTAAGCTACCTACCAAAATTTAGCGCTGTCGGTTAAAGGACAAAAAAGTTACAGGCATTTAAAGAAAAATAAATTTGGGTTTTCCTCAAAACGTCAAAGTCTCGATTATAAACGTCAAAATTGTTAATATTTAGGCAATGAACCTGAAATTAATATGATATATGGAAGGAAAATGTCTCAAGAATAATGTTTTACGAAGCCTGAGCTCTTAGTTTCAATCGTCATTGTCCTTCATTTTACTAAAATATTCCCAGAAAATGAATTTCAAATAGACCCTTTCTCTGATACTTTAGCAGTAGTGTTGGCTATAGAGTTTATCGTTTAATGTATATCATTTTTGTCGAATTATCTTAAAAAATCATTAAAGCGCAATATTTCCGTTATTATTCAAGTTACGAAAAAAAGTTGTATACATTAATTGTAGGGTGTCTTAAGCTACATCTTAAAAAATATTTCCACAATTACAGGGTGGCCCATAAGTCGTTGGTGATTCAAATTTTCTTTTTTTTTAGTGAATTTTTTTAATCGAACACGCCCTATGTTATTGCATTTTTGTATTTTCCATCGAAATATAATACATCTTTGTAAGAAAAGAAATTCGGGACGCAGCAAGTGCGTTATGGTAGCGAATTTTCATTAAATGCTTCAAATTGTGAATCAATTTGCTATTAACCTATAAGGTTGACCAGAAAACCAGTTTTTTCGGGAAAAATTTAAGTTTACTTTCGGAAATTTTTGTACATTATCAAACAATAAAGTTATTTTGATGAAATATGGTACATTGTTTCTAATATATAAATTATACTGGTAACCAAATTTGGTGCCTGCTTTCTTAAAAAAAACATATTTGCTATTAGAAACATTTTTATGAAAATTCACTACCATAACGCACTTGCTGCGTCCAGAGTTTTTTTTTTATTAATCGAAAACCCCTTACATAATTGCATTTTTTTGTGGATTTTTGCATTTTCCATTGAAATATAACGCATGTTTGTGAGGAACAAAATTGAGTGTTTATTGTTTTCGAGTTACCTATGTTAATTAATCAAATACTCAATGAAAGCCTTCTGATCCCGACAGTAAATTTTATTAAACCCTACGCGTAATAAAATTTAATAAAAAAAAACTGTCTGGATCAGAAGCCTTTCATTAAGTATTTGATTATGTCTATCTCAGACTATGTGACGTTCAGGAGTGAAACCTATTTTAATTGTTTCGTAACATTTCACATTTTTGGCATATATCAAAAATTATGATACAGCGTTGTTACTAACAGATAGCGAAACCCATGAAAATGACGCATTTAGAGATGCTTTTGCTTACATTATTTGTTAATTGTACTTTTTCAAACAAAATTAGTTTGATGAAATATGGCACGTTGCTTCTACTATACTATACTGTTGCGTTTTCTCCCGGTTTTGGATAAGTGAGACTTTTAATTTTAACAAAACAACTTTATTTACACTCTAAATATGGATACAATAAAAGTTCTAGAATGTCTCTCTCACAAAACACTTAATTTCTTGTCTAAATATGGATACAATAAAGGTCTAGAATGTCTCTCTCACAAAACACTTAGTTTATCTGGCCTTACAATCACTAATTTGTACAAAAGTCACTAATACACTGAAACTACAGTCGCTACTCTATAACACTTTACACTAGTTATTGATTCTTCGAGTCACTTCAACATTCTCTAACTGAACTGTACTGTCTGGCTTGCTTTCGCGTTTATATACTCGCCGTACCTTCCACCACGTTTCTGGAGCGTTCCATTCCAGAATGTTCCAGGACCTTCTTTTACTAGAAGGTTCTGTGAATACAGATCGGTCCCGTGTGTATACAGGGGGATGTATATACAGGATGATCCAAATGTGGTCATCACTCCTATGTTACACAAGAGGTGTTTCTCGTAATATAAGATCTCTCTGCTTATACAGGGTGTAAGGGTTCTCTGCGCATACAGGGTGTATATACAGGGTGTTCGGAATGTGCAGACCTCAGTTACCCGTTCCGACGGGGTACAAGTTGGTAACTTCGTTATTTCTGGTCCTAGAGGGTTGAGACTTCGCCTGAGGAGGGTCACCCCAGGCACCCCCGGGGGAGGTGGTGTTACCAGATTGTGCGAAAATTCCCAGATGTTGGGGAAGTTCTGGAGATGTGGCATCACCGCACCTACGTCTATTCAAGTGCTTTGTAACAATACATTTCAAAATTTATGGTAAGATTTTAGACTTATATGGGTAAATATAAAATGACGGCAACGATTAAAATTGAATATAGGATGAATAAGTGGCAAAGTAAATTTGATTGAATTGATGTACCAAAATTTAAGCTGTCATTGTCAGCATGTGTGTTTGAAGACAATGTTTGGAACCTACCTTAGACCAAATTGCATTAGAGGCAATCACAAGTTTATAACTTATTTACAATATTGTACAATTAACGTCAATAAATATTATTATTATTATTTGACATAAGCGTTGCAGTTTCTCAGTATTACTACTGGAAACCTTTTAACCGACCCCCCGCGCGTGACGTTGGGGCTGGGCTCGGTGGATGGGGATGAAATTCATCATATCCCATTATGCCGATATTATCATTACAGTCTGACTTCCGGTGCTCCAACACAGCAGACGTGTTTGAGGTCGCCACTTAACTGAGGAATTTTCGGACTATATGACATGTTTGCAGCAGAAGCGCCCTCTGCCTCATGTTAAGGATGTTATTTGGTAATCCGAGTTGCTTTAGATTTCCGGTAAAATGTTTGGTGACTATTCATTTCGCCGACATTACGAAAGGAAACATAGCCACCTTCTGGAGTTTCCATACGTTTTTTATTTCATATGCCAAGTTTTCATACCTGGTGATCTTTTCAATTTCAGTTTTCTGAATGTTATGGGACAGCGGTACAGCAATATCTATGATCACAGCAAGCCTCATCTGTTTGTTTATCAGGACAATGTCTGGCCTATTGAAGTCCACAGTGCGGTCCGTTATCATGGGTCGGTCCCAGTACAGGAGAAAGTCCGCCGACTCTAGCACCGCCTCCGGAGAATACTTATAGTAAGCTGGTGTTGTTGACAGCTTCAGGAGGCTGTATTTCAAAGCGATTTGTTGATGGATGATCTTGGCGAGCTGGTTATGCCTGCCTAAGTAAGCTGAGTCTGAGAGGGCAGGAAATGTTGCCATGACGTGTTCAATGGTCTCTCCAACAGTTGCGCATTTTCGACATTTATCCACCACTTCTAATTTTAGGCAATGCTTCTTGTAGTTTTTAGTTTTTATAACCCTATCCTGAATGGCCATCACAAAACCCTTTGTCCCCGGGTAGAGTTGCTCCCCGACCAACCACATAAGCGAAGAGGTTTTATCAACATTATCTGCCTGCAGGTGTTTGGGGTACCTTCCATGTATAGCCTGGTCGCTCCACTGGATTACACTGTCCTGGTCAGCTGGGATGTCCAACTCATAGTTGCGTTGACCCAGTCTAAGTGAAGTGTAATCCTTATCCTCGCACACCACAAACTTCATCAGTTCATCCTGCGATGCAAGAAAACCGTGTCGCATGTTTCTTTCTTGCTTAAAGCAGAGGTTCTTTATATGGATTAATCCTCTGCCGCCTTCTTTCCGAGGTGTGTAAAGTCTTCTAACAAATTATTATTATTATTATTATAATTATTAAAAAAAGACCATATGTAGGTATTAAAAAATATTTTTATGAAAATTAATTACCATAACGCACTTGCTGCGTCCAGACTTCTTTACATTCGCAAGATTTTTGTAAGATACACTGTTAAACTGAATGTTATATTATATTTTTATTATTATTATTATGAAAAACCGACCCTAGACACGGTTTTTTGGAATCCTAGTTCGTGCTCATTTGAAATTTTTTTTCGAAAGTGTTAAAATCGTCGTAGGCGATTTTTTCTGCGAGAATTCGTTTAAGATTTATTGATTATAAACACGTCAGTTGCCTATACCTGGATTCTTATAATATATAGCTTAAGCATGTCAAAATTACTTAATCCTATAATCCAATCAAAAGCCAATTTTGTCTCACACTACATTTGCTAGAAAGACATAGGATGATCAAACACTGAAAACTCATTACATTGAGATTTCACAAATTTTAACGATTTTATTAACCTACAAATAAATGACTACTGGAAATCGTAATAGTGCTGGTTTACTAAATTTACTTTTAACTATATGACATTTCCAAATAATCGTTTAAGGTAACACATTTTGATTACTATTTTTATTATTATGATCGACATTCGTTCGCAAGTACAAGTAATTTTATGCAAATTAATTTTTTACTGGAATCTAATTGAATACTTAGTGAAAGTATATTATTTATAGTAATGATTATTAAGCAAAAAAACTGCAGTTTCTTTAGACAGTGACGAAACCTATTGCCATAAAACGGAATAAATGAATGTCATATTCTTTAATGGCTTTCTGTGTTATTGTTCCACTGTTGTCGTAATAGGTACCACAAAACGCCAGTTTCATAATTAAAACGTCTCATAAGAAACAAGGCAAAGCACTAATAAAAGCAGTTATAGCGGTTTATATGCATTTAAAATGGAACTGCAAATCTTGGTTGTTAAGAAAAAAACATTTCCATTTTAGGTTTACTTACAAAATTTACTTCCTTGACCCTATTTTCGGTTGGGGAAAATGAGTGATATAATCGTGTTGAAAGAAATGTACACATTCACATGCCCGAAAAGGTGAAATTGGGAAAAACCTAATTTTTAGCTGATAAACATAATAAACTTATTGACTTAATTTTGTCTCAGCTGCTTCTTTAATACAAGTGGCTGTCAAGTTTTTAGGGCATTTGTGTACACAACATTTCAGGCCAGGTGCGACTACAAAGTTTTACATTTTTGTCCTAAGGCTAAACTGTTGTCCCTACAACTGACACTGGCAAAACCTGGAGATAGGCCATTTCTTGACCAGTCGAGTAGGACCTGGTTTTGCAGGAAAACTTCAAGCGTCCCTAGAGACAATATTTTTGTCTCCAAAAATGGTATAATTAATTCAATGTAATTTCATAGGTAAGTAGCATTGTTTCTGGATTTAGTGAAAACTGCGTATAACAAAGTATTACAGAAATGGAATACCAAGTGGTTTTCGGGCTGCTTTGCCGTGGTCGAACTCACTTAGAGAGTTGCTAGACATTTCGCCAACCATAGATGCTGGCTTCAACCATGGAAAAACAGTCTGGAATTCTTTGTGATTTCCAAGTAATACTGGCCGTAATAATCATAAAAAAATCATCACAAAAAATTATTTCTCTAGAAAGTTAGAGAGCACAGAACTTGAAGCATTGTTATAGTAAATCAAAATTTACACACACACCCAATAGTGTGTCCTCTATATATCCCTTACCCTAAGAGCTGGCCAAAAAAACTTCAAACAACTTTTTGTTTATTATGTAGTCTATACGGAGAAAATATATTCAGCTTTGTGGAACTTCCGGTTACACCGGAAGTAGGCATTAACTTCTTTATTTCAAATAGAATGTTATATTTTTTATAACATTTTTGGATAGACATTAAATAGTGTGACTTTGCGTAGCATCCCCTATAGACATTTTTGATATTTGTGAAAATCTTACGACGTCTTTTTTTAGCTCCGATTTATATGTTACTTATATATATATATATATATATATATATATATATATATATATATATATATATATATATATGCTGTGAGCTGAGTTTTGAGTTTTGCTACCCTAAATTAGAAACATCAATAGACGACATTCAAAGATTTTAAATAGTTAAAGAATAATTTATCATTATCGTAGAAGGCGTATTTGTTTGTGTTATAACATACCTAACTTTAAGTGACACAACAATACCCTATTATTTCCAAATCGTTAAGACGTGTGGAAGTATGGCATCGGCGACAAAAATTTCAACATTTTTTTTTCGCTTAGGCGTCATAAAAAGTGTCAAAACGTAAAGAAAACATGACACTAAGTAAGACACGAAACACGTGCCGCCATCTCGTTGCGGAACCAAGTAGTATGTTGTCACGGCAGCTCCACATAACACAGAATGTTAAAAAATAGAGACTGTATACAACCAACTAACAATTTAGTAAATTGTCAGTCCTGACCCATTTCTATCCCAATATAGGGACAAAGTATGTAAGGCTAGATGCATTCTCACCATAATTAGAACCATAGACCGGTTTAGCTTTAATTAGAGCTCATTGGTACGGCACTAATTGCAGCGAAAATACACCTACAGAGTAATACGACTATGGTAGCCAGCCTTCCAACACTAAGTGAGATGTAAGACACGAAACAAGTGCCGCCAACCAGGTGGCGGCATGTGTCTTTCATTTTTTATTACATTTTAGTGAATTTTCGTAGAAAAAATTCACTAATGAGGAGATCCCGACTTTTGAATTTTGAAAAAAATGTCTTTAAATGAGCGCGATCTAGGACCCCTAGAACCCATATATGGGATCAGTTTCAATTTTTATATGTTTATATATATATATATATATATATATATATATATATATATATATATATATATATATATATACACGTATCACACCGATAACTAAAAAAAAGAACCGATTTTTATTAAATTTAGCCTGTACCTTCCTTTTATAAGTGGATTGGATAAGTTCGTTAGCCAGGAAAATCTAAAGAGGTTTTCCGGAAAAAAATTATCTCAAAAAATAGAAAAGTTGTGGTAACCAAATTTGGTACGTAAGTCTACGATATTAAAAGAAAATTATATACGAAAATTTATATTTCCATGTTAAAAGACAAAAAAGATATAAAAAAATTTGGTGTCAGATCAGTTCTATGAACATTCACTACCATAACGCACTTGCTGCGTCCAGACTTTTTTTGTTTAATCCGCACTTGACAGAATAATCTGATACTAATGGTCGAAATTCGACTATAATTCATTAAATTTTCAAATAATAAAATGTACTTACTTTTTCGAAATCACCAATAATCAATAGGTGACAGCAAGCAAATTCACATTGCTGCTACACAATTTTCTTTTTACAACAGATGTAAATTGAACAAGTTCTATTTTACTAATATATAAAGAGCAAATATCTATTAGATAAATATACAATGTTTATACAACGTATGTACGAATTTTTAAATTCTCTAGCGATAATCTCTACTCAGTGTGGCTGTTTGAGAACAGACTTTTATGTGTTTGACATGCAGTATGAACCTAAGCAATAAAACTAATACATCTATATATATATATATATATATATATATATATATATATTATATATATATATATATATATATATATATATATATATATGTTTGACCATAGAGCAATATGTGTTTGAGATTAATGAACTTAAACAATGAATGTTATAGTTTCTTTAATTTAATCTATTTGTAACACATATACATAAATTTTATTTTTCTGCGCTCCTCCTTCACATATGAACTTTAACTATGCCAAATCTCACACTTCTCCGTGCGCGCAATGTGCTTAAAACGAAGTACAAAGTTTTTCTTCGCGCATTAATATATAGATTCATATTCTTAGATTACTTATCTAAAATTGATGTATAAAGGCATATTCCCTAGTAACTGGAAAACTGCTCGAGTACAACCCATCCCCAAGAAAGGATCCAAAGCGCTTCCTAACAACTACAGGCCTATTTCTCTCCTTTCAGTCATCTCTAAAGTGATGGAAAAGTATATAAACACCGAACTACTAAAATTCCTTGAAAAACACAGTCTAATCCACGACAGACAGTATGGATTCCGTCAGCGCAGATCGACTGCCGACCTCCTTTCCTTTGTCACCCATTCTTGGAACAAGTCTATGGAACAACACGGTGAATCCCAGATTGTTGCTGTAGACATGTCCAAAGCATTCGACCAGGTCTGGCACGCAGCGCTGCTTAATAAACTTCCGGCCTATGGCCTACCACCAAAACTTTGTACCTGGACAGCAAATTTCCTCTCCAACAGGAGCATATCTGTTGTTGTGGATGGCCATTCCTCTAAACTGTATCCAATTAATGCAGGAGTTCCTCAAGGTTCAGCTTTAGCCCCTACTTTGTTTCTTCTCCACATCAATGACCTCCTCTCTAGCACATCCAACCCAGTTCACAGTTACGTGGACGACAGCACCCTCCACTCAAACATACAATATTCTAAGCCTGTCTCTTTAGCCCAATTAGATGAGGATCGCAGACTCATGGAGGGTTCTGTCTCCGTAGACCTCCAAAAAATATTAGACTGGGGAAGTAGAAATCTTGTACAATTCAACCCCACCAAAACTAAGTCTTGCTTTCCTTCTCACAAGAGATACAGCAGCCCTAGACCCATCACAATGAACAACCAAGTTATTCAAAGTAATGAGTCCTTTTCTCTTGTTGGCATTACTGTGGATCGAAATCTTAATTGGCACCAACATGTTACATCAATTGCAGAAGCGGCTGCTAAGAAATTGGGTTTCCTCTCCCGGGCTCGCAAATTCTTTTCACCAACTAATCTCTATACGTTATACACTTCACAAATAAGGCCAAACCTCGAATACTGCTCCCACATCTGGGGTGCAGCTGCCGCTTCTACACACGCTATCCTGGACTCCATTCAAAAGAGAGCTGTACGTCTCATCGGTGACCCTACCCTCACCCAAAGGCTTCCATCCCTTGCCCACCGACGTGCCGTTGGTGACCTCTCTCTCTTTTATAGATATCTGCACGGGCACTGCTCAGAGGAGCTTTCCTCCATAATTCCCCCACCTGCTGCCCCCAGCAGATCTACCAGGGGAACAGAGCGAATGCACCCTTTTAACGTCCAGGTCACCAGACATAGAACATCTTGTTATGCCCGCTCTTTTGTCCCGAGGACTTCCAAGTTGTGGAATTCCTTGCCGGCACATGTTTTTCCTTCTCCTCCGAACCTCCAAACCTTCAAGTCCAGAATTAACAAGCTGCCTCTTTCCTCCTTGTCAACACCCACGGTACGATAGTATTTAGGCTGTAAGCCCACGTGGTGTGTTGTTGACATAAAAAAAAAAAATCTAAATACTAACAAATCTAAGTTCAAGACGATCCTAAAGAAATTCACGTTTTCTCTCCATAGCCAAAAATTGACCATGCATTCCACTCGGAGATGATTCATGAAAGTGGCCTAAAAATCTTGCTAATAATTAATAGTTAGCTCGTATATTTCTTTACAAAATAGAAACGTAATCAATAGTTTGATACCGGTACAAATTTCTTATGTTATTACACGATTTAAGAAATATATTATAGGTAGGTACTTGGTGAAAGTAAATCCAGTCAAGCGCAAAGAAATATTTTATTTTGTTTGATACAAGTAAGGAGTACAGGTTAAGTGTATTGAATTATTGTCACGAAGTTTTAAAATCTACGGCAAATAAACTTTTCCTATGTCGAAATTTCTTATTTATATTAATAGACAGCATGACAATATAGTTCTTCCATCTAGAAAAAATTACTGATTTTCAAACGAAGCAGATTTAATATAAATCGAATCACGAACAACTATCTCAAACAGTTATAAGTGATCTAGAAGTAAAGTATTGAGTCGCCTCAGTGGTCCAGTGGTAAAAACGTGTGCCTCTGAAGCTAAATGCCCTGGGTTAGAGTGTCAATTTCCATTCATGACACTAAAATGAACATCAACTTAGGTTACGCCATCGTGTTTGATAACGTTGAATGACTGCACGTTCCGCCATTTAGAGGGGGCGTAAAGCTGCTAATCCCGTGTACCATGCAATGTTGAGCACATTAGATATCCAGGCCCCTTTTCCATAAATGAATAAATTCGGCAATTGTTTTATCATAATATGCACAACTTGCCTGTTATTCAGATAAACCCTGTAAAATGTTGACATTGATATTTAAAAATTTGGTGATTATTTTCGATAACAGTTATAACATATTAAATAACTTTTGAAAACGAGCCTTCGCAAATCAAATGTAAATGCATAAAAATGTTAATAAAAAGGCAAATGTTGATAGAAATAAAATTGTAGCATTTAAAGGTTACGTTTATTTTCTAACTCCTTGTTTTCGTAAAAAATAGTAATAACAATGTCAAATTCTAAAAATTGTGTACACTGAGCAGCAAAATGTGTGGACCATTTGAGAACGATCATAATGTTTTATTGGGGAAACTAAAAACAAGGTTAAGCTTCACATATTATTTAATAAGAATGGAAAATTGTTTAGTGGAATATTAAATGTAGCATATGATTTTCGTTGTTGTCAAGACATTAATGCAAACAGCGCACCAAATTGGACGTTACACGTTGAAGCATAGCTACAGAAATAGTTTCGTTTTTATTACGAATTTTCATTTTGAGTTCACTTAAAGTTCCTGGTTTTCTTTGTATACTGTCGCTTTTGACCCTGCTCACAGAAAAAGTCTCTGGCAGCTTTATACGGAGATCTAACGGGCCAGGAGAATCAATATTACAAGATATCAAACGTCATGGTAACGCTTTCATGATTTTCATTGGTATTGTTGCAGTATTGCTAGGAGCACCATCCTGCTGGAACGCATACCGCTTCCCATTTTCATCTATCAGCTGAGGAGAGAAAGAAATTTGAAACGTATTTACATATTTTTCACATACAGTTTTTACACGATGAATGATTGTAAATAAATAAACATGAGAAAAGTCGCGGATGCAGCAAGCGGGTCATGGAAGCGATTTTTTATAGAATTTAATTTCTTACTAAGATGGAAGCTTCGATGTTGATACATAGTGAAGTATCTACAAAGGAAACATACATTTAGCAAAATCTATTACAATAATAATTTTTTTTTGGATATACTATTTTTGGAAAAAACATGATTTTTTAAGGAGAAATTGGTCTGATTAAGTTGGCTCATGAACTGCTTCAAAAAATTTACAGAACAACTCACGTGCCATGTGTAACCTAAATCGGTTCTTCTTGCCTAAGTTAAGTGAAGCATACCTAAGTTATATATATATATATATATATATATATATATATATATATATATATATATATATATATATATATATATATATATATATATATATATATATATATATATATATATATACAGGGTGGCGCATTTCTGCGGTAAAGCTCAATATTAATGTTATTATTCACAATACAAAAAAATTGTAATTATAAAAATTATAGAGAATCACAGGCTGCACGTTCTAAAATTATTTGTGGTTTTACAGGATGTCCAATATTCGTAAGATAAAGCAAACATACTTTTTTTAAATGTAACATTCTGCATATTACTTCATTTTTTCACCCCTAATTAAATTTTGAGTCTAATTTCTAGAAGCTTATTTTAGCCTGTAGCTAAACAGTACTTTGTTTACAGATATTTTGAATTTTATAAAAAAATAATAAAATTCACCTGCATTGTAAATGTCGTTATTTTACCGATTATTGAACTTAGAGACTTCAATTTGGCATGTTATTCGTCCATAGATAACATTACATTGTTGTAATATAAACGATGTGTTTACTTATACAGGGTGCTCATAAATAGCGGTTAAAGTTGGGCACACTCTAAGTCCAAAAACTCCTTTTTTTTCAAATGGAACAGCCTGTATTTTATGTGGTGAAAAGCAAGGCCTCATCTTTCGCTTCAACTTTTGTTAAGCAGGCAATATGTTAAAAAGTGCTAGTTTTTATATTATTTACATTTATATTCGCATACCATAATAACATTCCATAAAAGACAAAAATTCATTTTTCTTTAGAAGATATTGCCGATATGGTTTTGGTTTTGGGAGAATGTTTAAGAAATTGTCTATTACCGAATAGAGTGTATTACCAGAAGTTTCCTAAACGAAGGCAACCTACCAAGACATCGTTTGAGAGACCAATGGAACGGCTTAATAGAACTGATTCTGTTAAGTACGAGTCACACCAAAAAAACCAAAACAGTTACCACTGACGACAATGAATTGAATGTGTTGGTCACTACCTATGACGATCCTCATCTTGGCACCCGGGAGATAGCAAGCCCCCAGAACATTAGTCGTAGGTCGGTACAGAGGGTATTACACAAATAAAAGACGCATCCATATCATATTCAGTTACATCAAGAGCTCACTAATAACGATTACCATAGAAGGATTGCATTTTCCCAGTGAGAACAGCAAAAATACGGACGACTAGATGATTCTCCGATACTATTTTATTTGGCGATGAAGCTACGTTCCATAGAAACCGAACTGTAAATAGGCACAACTTCCATTTCTATGCAACAAAATTGATTTTTAAATTTTTTCCACTCAAGTTGTGAACACTCGGTATAAGTTACAATATTGAAACTTGAGATTTGCGGCTTACAGATGTGTTTAAATCGATAGAGATATTTGTTTTTTTCGTAAAAAATTCCTAATATGCTTTAGTTATTTTTGGGGTTTTATTTGTTAGCGTAGTAGGCTATGGAAAAGGCGAATTTTAAAATGTTGCATACCAGGATGTGGAGCTTTTGAAGTACGTTATTTAAATATATATATATATATATATATATATATATATATATATATATATATATATATATATATATATATATATATATATATATATATATATATATATATATATATATATATATATATATATATATATAGGGAGAGGGGTTTTTGCGCTCATTTGTAGAAAACTTTTAAAATTCGAAAGTTGCCACCTTTCTCACAGCCAATTTTTTTGTGGCTAAAATGTAAAAAAATACACTTCATCTTTGATGCTGTTGTTGGTGTGCACAAACCTATCCCAAATATCCTAAATAGTCAACCTTATTCTTATTGAATATTTAATCTGCATTATGTCGATTACCGTCAAAGCTATACCCTGCTTATTGTTAAATATTTTGTTGTAATATTGTTTAAATCGTTTTTTAAATTTACGGTAAAAAAACTAGGCCATTCCATTGATAACTATGCCTACTAAAATGCCAATAAAATATAAACATACATTTCTTTACTTCTATTACATTTTCACAACTTCTCGTCACTTTTCACTTAGCGTCAAGCCTTCTCGAACTTTCGAACGGTAAATACTAAGATAAAATAAAACTTACAATAATTATAGCCTTGTATTTAAAAATATGTATTTTTTGCATGCGTATAATTGAGCTATAAATTGCAATAATTGTAAATATTTTTTTATGATTTGTTTAAGAACTTTGTAAGACACATGAAAATTACACAGTAAGAGACAAAATAATATAAACATTATATACTGATTTGCGTGAGAAAATTTTAACAAAATTATAGGTTACACAATACTGTGAATTTATGTTTAAACTAATAAGTGAAAACAAGTCACAAATAAACACAATGTTTTTCAAGGTCAATAAACTTGGATAAAAATGATTAAGAAGAAATATTCAACTGAATAAATATTTTTATAAAAAAAAGTATCAATCAGCCACACCCCGTCGAACACATGTTAAGCAACGCCAGACACGGTAATTAGTTGGATAGGTGGCACCAGGGAACATGATTGGCCTTGAAAGGCAATGACAAACCACCGGGTATATTTGCCAGTCAAGTTTTCTTCGAGAAAGAGCAAAACTCAGGCTGACTTAAAGTTATCACAATATGAAGAGGGACGTCTTCTTAACGTCGTAATCAGTATTATCTATCTCCATCAACGCTCTTCATTTCATTGTAACTTCCACGCTTCCATCAGTTGTGCCAGTTTTCAAGACGTTTTCCCCTTGGTCTACATCTTACCCTTTTCCCAAGTATGTGTCCGTCGAATAACGTTGTCAGAAAGTTGATTTCTTCCTTTCAATTTCTTTCAGCTGGCATCTCTTTTCTCTTACCTCTTCTAGCACTAGTTTATTCATCCTTTGTCACTGTACCGCGTCTTTGTCGTTTCTCTTCATGTCCACATTTCAAAAGATTCTACATCAAGATTGTTACTATCCATTTTAGCGACCCGAAAATTATGGAATCAACACTAAAATCTCTATTTTTACATGTCACCCCCTTCCTATTCCACCCCCAGGGGTGCTGGAGGTGGCTTTCCACCAAATTACTTTTTTATACTCTTATATCTACCAAATTTGGTTAAAAAGTCCCATTCCACAATCAAAAGGTGCCATTACTTTTTTTTCACCAGAATTTAGATAGAGAACCGCTGTAGGTTCCTTCAGACCAAGAGATTTTCTTTCTCTAAGTTCCTTAAGGCCTTTCTCAATTTTTTTTTCAAATAGTTGGACCTAGATCATCTGCGTTCAATTTTTTCCCTCCTACACCCTTCTTCACAATTAATGTCCTTTCCGTGATATAACTATATATTTTAGATAGGCTTCCCAGTACTTGACTCACCTCCCCTTTCTAGTAATACATTTCCATCCTTGGCTCTTAGGACTCCTACTTTTTGTTCCACTTTTATATTGTAACCTTCTTACCCGTTGGTAAAATTGAGCTGATGGTGCTACATGTATGTAATTACCGATTTCACCATTTTTCTTGCATTCGTACCTCTCTTGCCTTCCTGCATTTTTTGTCTGGTTATATTTCTACTGTATGTCCCTCTATTCTTAATAGCTCTAACGAAGCTACCGTCTCTCGAATATGTTGAACAATTATGCATTTTTTCCCCTATTGTTTCCGAGTAAGCATACTTTGAATGAATTTTTATTTAAAAAAAAAATCACTAATAGAGGGGTATCCATGGTGAGACTTAGAATTTTTTTTTTCAAATGAGCGCGATCTAGAACCTCTGGAACCCATACAAGAGGACAGTATATATGTATCCAACCGACAACTCAAAAAGAAATTAACCGATTTTGATGAAACTCGGCAAGTGCTTTTCTTTTATTAATAACTTAGACGATTGCGTTAGCCAGGAAAATCGGACAAGGTTTTCCGGGAAAGTTTTGAGTTTCTTTTCGAAATTTTTTTTTATCTCCGAAAGTTACAAAGCTATTTTGATCAAATTTAGTGAGTATAAAAGGGCTGCAACAGCTTAGTTATCTTAAAGTTTATTTAACATTGTCCACCTGTCTACATGATTATTTAATAATTTTGTAGAGAGTTAAGTTTATTTATTATTCGCTTAAGTTGTATTTAAATCAAAACATATTTAGTGGCGTGTTCTAATCTTTATGTATATTGTAAAGAATGGAATTTTGTGATCAAAATTATATAAATCGAAAGGCTTGTTAGAACATATTTTATCTAAAATGGTGCTCATGATGAATAGAACCTACATTTTTACTAAGTTTTTGTTTAGTGGCGTTTTATTTAATCCACGTACCTAGATCGATTTTAAAACTCTTCGTGTGGTATCTAAATATGTGACATCACCGTAACAAAGTATTCGCGCTTATTTGTATAGTGAACTTTTCTACTTTCTTTAATCTTGCAGGTTTGAACTTATATAAATTTACGAAATACAGAGTTCACCAGGCGTCAACATCTGAGTTTAAGCGCTCATCTGCATATACTATAGATACATTTCAGCGATTGGAGACTGATGAACGCACAGTTGACTCTAAGCAGTATTTTGTACGTTTGTCTGTCATTCCGTGTTGTTAAACTGACAACAGTTAAGTTTTAACAAAAGCTCAGCGGGACTGGTGAACGCATACGTTTACACACCTACTCAACTGTTGGTACCTAGTGAACTCGGGCAATGTATTCCGTACGTCTAGCTGATACGTAGATACTAGCGTACATTTTGAACACTAACAACTAAGATGTATTTTTACTCTATTGGTAATGGGCACTCTGACTTGATGAAATCGTTGATATTACATACAAATTTAAACGCAGGGGCGACCCTTTAGTTTCAGAAATGTACTTATAGGTAGGTACTTCCTACTGCTATATTCAGCTACTTGTGCCGATGGTCAGTAACTTCTCAGCTTCTTAACAATTGTCTTATAATTAAGCTTATCGAAATTATAACTCTTGTTACCTTTTAATTAAATAAAAAACAGTCTGGACGCAGCAAGTGCGTTATGGTAGTGAATTTTCATAAAAATGTTTTTAATAGCAAAATGTGTTTTTTTCAGAACGCAGGCATTCTTTTTGATTACCAGTATAACATATATAGTAAAAACAATGTGCCATGTTTCATCAAAATAACTTTTGAAAACGTACAAAAATTTCCGAAAGTAAACTTAAAGTGTAACCGAAAAAATCCGTTTCTTGGTCAACCTTATAAGTTAATAGCAAATTGAGCTTTTCAAATATGAAGCCTTTAATCAAAATTCGCTACCATAACGCACTTGCTGCGTCCAGAATTTCTTTATTTACAAACATGTATTATATTTCGATGGAAAATGCAAAAATATAAGGCGTTTTCGGCTCAAATTTTTTTTGTATCACCAACGACTTATGGGCCACCCTGTGATTGTAGAAATATTTTTTAAGATGTAGCTCAGGACACCCTATAATTAATGTATACAAATTTTTTTCATATCTTGTACAATAACGGATATATTGAGCTTTATTGATTTTTTACAAAAATTCGACAAAAGTTATATACCATTAAACGATAAACTCTATAGATAAGACTACTGCCCAGCATCAGAGAAAGGGTCTATTTGAAATGAATTTTCTGGAAACATTTTAGTAAAATGAAGGACAATGACGGTTGAAACTAAGACTGCAGGGTTTGTAAAACATACTTCTTGAGACATTTCCTCTCCACAGCCCGTATTAGATTCAAGTTCTTTGCCTAAATGTTGCAAATTTTGACGTTTTAAATTGTCACTTTGACGTTTTGAAGCAAACCCCAATTTATTTTTCTTTAAATGCCCATAACTTTTTTATCTTTTGACCTACAGCGCTAAATTTTGGTAGGTAATTTACCTATAGCGATGTACCGAATTTCGTTGCCTTTACTGTGTTATTTCCGGATATATGATTTTTTTCTAAAGAAAACACAAAATTTTCCGGGAAAACCTCGGCCGATTTTCCTGGCTGACAACCTTATCCAAGCCACTTACAAAAGGAAGGTATTCACCAAATTTTGTCAAAATCGGCCCATTATTTTTTGAGTTATCGATGTGATACATATATATATATATTATATATATATATATATATATATATATATATATATATATATATATATATATATATATATATATATATATATTTGTGTCTATGCGGAAGTAGCTGGACCTTTCTCTCTTGGGATTTATATATGTTTATAAGGAAGTAGCTGGACATTTCAGCCATAAAAATTGATATGTCCAAAAGGAAGTAGCTGGACCTAACCTCACAGTGTTGCCGCACTTTTTAGTAGAATATATTAAAGTTTTCTGGTTAGTTTTATGTTGTACGCTTAAACAGGTAGCATTAAGGTTTTAAGGTCTGCGTGCTAGTATACAAAGATGATATGTTTTAATTAATACATTATTTATTCTCTTTACCTTGACAGTTTTACAGTGAAGCACTTCGTGAATAATATTAAAATTATAAAAAGTGACTACAAATTATTTTTAAATTATTTACCTACACAAATTATCACACCGGTGTGGTAAAGCAAAAAAATGATAAAAGACACATTTTGTGTTGAAATTTTTCAGGAGTTATTTTAAATTAAATTAATTGTGTATAAAAATGTATTTATGACAGTCTTGTCTAAAAACACACGTGTTTTATCTCAAAATGTAATACATTGAGTTCCTAGAAAACAAAATGATTGTAATTAGTTATCTGGATCTGAATACATTGCATGTGATCTGTTTTCATAATGGAAGTAACATAATTCAAACTCTTAACAAAACTATGATGACTGATGACCAAAGTTTTTGCATAAGTTACATATGAAACACAATTCTTGTGTTATGGTTTGAATTGAACGTGAGAAATTAGTGAAAATAGTTGTCATAAATAAATAGAAAATGCAGAAAAAGTGGAGAACTCAGGAATTTAGTAGAAGAGAATTTGTACAAAGTAGGCAAATTTGTAAAATGTAATATAAATAGTCATTGATGTATTTTTATGTTATTTTATTTTAATATAGCTAAAAAGAAATATTTATCATATTGTCTGTCTTTTTTCGTGCTACTAGAAATGTAAGGTTTTAGAGACTGGGGAGTTTGTTTGTTTAACACTGGACAATTTTCAATCAGAAGTTCACATTCAGCTATCGAGGGGTTGCTTCCGTCCTTTAAATGTCTTCTAATGGTCTCCTTAACTGCTTCTCTTTGAGGAGAACTCCATCTTGGTCGTGTTGCTGTGAAACAATAATCATAGAAATTAGCTTTGTATAATGGGTGAAGATTGGAACCTCTGATGAGCACTGATAAGTACAATTTGGAGAACCCAATTCATCACAATACAGTTTTTTGACCCGACGATCGTTTCGCTAACAAAGTGAGCGTCATTAAGGGGATGAATAAACTTAGTTTATTCAAATTTTAAAAATTAAAAAAATAATTTAAGGAAGACGCAGAAATTGAAGACATTATTCCTTTACCTAGAGGAAAACAGTAGCATATTGTTTATGCTAAGCTTATAGTAAGAAGTGCAACAGTGATAGAGTGTACTGCGAAAGCTACTTTTAACGGGTGTTTCATAATCATTGTTTATTGTTAACTTTAAATACTTGATATTTAAATTTCCGTACAGGTTAACGAAAATGCAGCAAACAAAAGGCTTTTCCTTTGCCTAAAGAATAACCTTGTTATATGTTATATTTTCTAAATTTTATCGAATTATTGATCTATTGATGTAATTGTTTTCAATTTTTGATCATTTTTAATGTTTTACCTTAGAATATAAATTTTTGCAAATTAAATTTTATGCACCCCATAAAATCCCATCTAACAGGGGAGGAGTCATCCGACACGATAATATGTATTTTGGAATATAAAATGCAACGATGACACTTCCCACACATTACATTATAGTCTCGGCTTCCATAATGCCTTTTTGTAGGGTGTCTTGGTTCCGAGATTATAAACGCACATCGTCTAGTGGGCAGTATTCAACCCCCTTGCTCCGTAATTGCTTAAGAAACCCTTTAAGAAAATTTGGACATAAAATGTTTTCTAACCACAAGGTCATTTGATTAATGAGTACACCAACAAAACATATTGTAGGCTCTGTCTAAAGAAAGCACTGGTAATTTAAAACTTACAACTATTTAGTCTGCCTAAGAAATGAAACTTGTTTTAAAAATTTTCTGCCAAAGTTTATTCTCAAAAAATATTCCGACCGAAATTTATAAATCGACATGGTGTCTAAATTAATAAGTCAGTCAAACTGATCCTGGACTATTTTCAGTAATTATAGTAGATGTTGGGGCGTAACGTACTTAAAGGGTTATTATTATTTATTTTTTTTCAACAACACACCACGAGGGCTTACAGCCTAAATATTATAGTGCCGTGGATGTCGAGAAGGAGGAAAGAGGCAGCTTGTTAATTCTGGACTTGAAGGTTTGGAGGTTCCGAGGAGAAGGAAAAACATGTGCCGTCAAGGAATTCCACGACCTTCTCGGGACAAAAGAGCGGGCATAACAAGATGTTCTATGTATGGTGACCTGGACAGTAAAACGGTGCATTCGCTCTGTTCTTGGTAGATCTGTTGGGGGCAGCAGGTGGAGGAACTATGGAAGAAAGCTCATCTGAGCAGTGCCCGTGCAGATATCTATAAAAGACAACGAGGTCACCAACGGCACGTCGGTGGGCAAGGGATGGCAGCCTTTGAGTGATGGTAGAGTCGCCGATGAGACGTATAGCTCTCTTCTGAATGGAGTCCAGAATAGCGAGTGTAAAAGCGGCAGCGGCACCACAGATGTGGGAGCAGTATTCGAGGTTTGGCCTTATTTGTAAAGTATATAAGGTATAGAAATTATTTGGTGAAAAGTATTTGCGAGAACGGACGAGGAAACCTAATTTCTTAGCACTTCTGCAATTGATGTGACATGTTGGTGCCAATTGAGATTTCGATCCACAGATATGCCAACAAGTATAAAGGTCTCATTACTTTGAATAACTTGGTTGTTCATTGGGATGGGTCTAGGACTGGTGCATCTCTTATGAGATAGAAAGCAAGACTGAGATTTGTTGGAGTTGAATTGTACAAGATTTCTACTTCCCCAGTATAATATTTTTTGAAGATCCACAGAGGCAGAACCCTCCATGAGTCTGCGTTCCTCATCTAATTGATCTAAAGAGACAGGCTTAGAATATTGTATATTTGAGAGGAGGGTACTGTCGTCTGCGTAACTGTGAACTGGGTTAGATGTGCTAGAGAAGAGGTCATTGATGTGGAGAAGAAACAAAGTAGGGGCTCGAGCTGAACCTTGAGGGACTTCTGCATTAATTGGATACAGTTTAGGGGAATGGCCATCCACGACAACAGAAATTTTCCGGTTGGAGAGGAAATTTGCTGTCCAGGTACAGAGTTTTGGTGGTAGGCCATAGGCCGGAGGTTTATTAAGCAGCGCTGCGTGTCAAACCTGGTCGAATGCTTTGGATATGTCTAGAGCGACAATCTGGCATTCACCGTGTAGTTTCATAGACTTGTTCCAAGAATGGGTGACAAAGGAAAGGAGGTTGGCAGTTGATTTGCGCTGACGGAATCCATACTGCCCGTCGTGGATTAGACTGTGTTTTTCAAGAAATTTTGGTAATTCGGTGTTTATATACTTTTCCATCACTTTAGAGACGACTGAAAGGAGAGAGATAGGCCTGTAGTTGCTAGGAAGCGCTTTGGATCCTTTCTTGGGGACGGGTTGTACTCGAGCAGTTTTTCAGTTACTGGGGAATATGCCTCTATTGTAAGATATCTAAAACAGACAGGTCAGGACAGGAGCAAGTTCTGGTGCGCATCTTTTGAGACCAATTGCTGGGATCTCGTCAAGGCCAGAGGCTTTCCTGGTATTAAGAGAAGAGAGCATCTTTCATACCTTTTTTTGTTTTGTAATATAGTATTTTGAATTAAAATTAATCCAACTCCTGCTTTTTTTAGAAGATAACACAAAAACTTAATTCGAAAATAGGACAAGGTGTATAATGACTGTTGTTTTATAAACTTACGAGATCTACTTTTAGTGTTATAGAGTTATATATTTTTGATTATTGTATCCAATTGTTGCAAAAGATATTTCACAATTATTATCTAAAAGCCTGAGTGATCCAGTGGTAGGAAAGTATGCCGCCGGATCCAAGGGTACTGTGTTCGATTTCCAGGGTTCCCCATTCATTTTTCCAGCCCCTACTGTAAAATTATCATTTAGTTTGAGCAGGTTGAATTTTTGCAGGTTCCGATTCACTGAGGAGTCGTGAAGTCGTTAGTCCCGTGTACCGTGCGAGGTTGGGCACGCTGAATATCGCTACCCTCCTTATAGAAAAAACGGGGTCGGCCAAATTTAAAGGAAAGTGAGTTGAAAGTGCTTCCTGTCGTCGGTGATTGGCCATAGTCACAGAAATACGTCGCCGTTGAGGAAAAGACAAAAAAAGATAAACAATTATCAGCATTATTACTGCCATATTACACAATGCATGTTGGTAACTTAGAATACATTCAGTGAATCAAATACACCTTTTTCAAATGCGCAAACACGTCAATTAGTGGTTTTTAAGCTGTGATCTTTCTTTAATAATATGAAGTTGTCCCAAATTTGAGATATGACGTCGATAATTTGTTTAACCGACAATCCTACTGTTTTGTTCGCTATTTCTAAAGTACATGTCAAATGCTAAACCACCAAGTTTATATTCCTTCCCACAAAAATATACATTATATTATTTTTAAAACAGAAATAAAAAATGGATAATCTAAATCAATTTTCTTTAATAAATGCTTAGGTTGTTGTCGATTGACTATTTGTTAGTAGTATGAACGGAATTGAAATTCGTTTTACACACTTCTGGTTATCTTGGGAAAATAAGTCAACATTCATTTCTTATTCGTGCTACTAATTCCTTTAGATTTATAATAATAAATAAATAAAAATTTAAAATCTGCTGTTTTTTTTCAAATTAATGTGTAGGTTAAACCTATTTAACAAACACAAAGTAGGGTAGGATTTGAAAAAATATCGATGAGGTCGTACCTTAAATTTGGCACACACTGTATGATATTTATTTTATTTTTTGAAAAGACCGCAACATAAAATGTCTATCGACATGTCTGCGAATTATTGGAAAAAGATAGCTGTCTCTGATTAACTGAATTTATTCCATGTTTTAAACTCGCGCTATATGTATATAGCTGTCAAAAAATTATACTGGCAGGTTTAGGCAAACAATGTACATATTTTTTATTATAAATAAAAAGTCGTAGGGGTAGAAATAGTAGCATTGGTAAGTAAATAACTTAAAAGCTTTATTTCCTGGAAAGCCGCTGCATTTTAAGATTCACATAGTTGCACTTGCATCATGTTCGATGCAGCAGAGATAAGACATGTTTGCTGAATATAACTGGGATAAAGTTTGCGTGAAGTTATCCATAAATTCCGAGCCATAGATTTACACGTAGGGTCAGCAGAAAGCGGGATGGATCGTCGCGATCACAATATCAGTGAAGCGGATTCAACGTAGTAAATTTATGGCTAGCCATAGATGCCAGCCATATATTGCTATATGCTACTACACCTTACCGAAGAAAAAAGAATTTGTCTTGTGTTTTGCAATAACATAATAACACTAAACCAATCGTTTATTATTAACATAGTCATAGAGGAAAACTAAATTTTAGTATGTATTATTTTGGTTACATGTACCCAAATGACAAATAATACTGGACTATAAAGCCAAGGCCCCAATATAAAAATAGACACAAAAACAAGTTACGAAAGACCTAGTGTGTAGCAACCTAAGCAAATTATTTTTTGTCACACTCTGGAAAATAAAAGAAAATCATTTGAACATCGAGATACTTATTACTAAGTTTTTTTCAAATATGACTTATTTTTTGATATTTAAAGTTAATGTGCAAAATCATGAAACCGCAAAATTATTACCAAGGCCCTAATGTATAATAACTCATGCAATTTATTTTTTGTCACTTTTTGCAAAAGTGAAAAAAATACATATGAAGATCGAAATAGCTATTACCACGTTTATTCTTTCGCATTTGCAGTAGATGTGCCAAAATCACAAAAACGAAGATCGGGATAGCAAATAAGACGTTTCCGAAATATGAATTAATTTTTGATATTTGCAGTAGATGTGCCAAAATCATATAAACACAAAATGACTACCAAGGCCCTAGTGTATAATAAGATTGCAAATTATATTTTGTCACCCTTTGCAAAAGTGAGAAAAATGCATATGAAGATCGGGATAACTATTAAGAGGTTTCGGTAATATGAATAATTTTGTGATATTTGCAGTAGATGAGCCAAAATCATAAAAACCAAAAATGATTACCAAGGCCCTAGTGTATAATAAGATATGCAAATTGTTTTTTGTCACCTTTTGAAAAAGTGAGAAAAATGCATATGGGGATCGGAATAGCAATTAAGACGTTTCCGAAATATGAATTATTTTTTGATATTTGCATAGATGTGCTAAAATCATAAAAACAAAAAATGATTACCAAGGCCCTAGTGTATAATGAGATATGCAAATTATTTTTTGTCACCCTTTGCAAAAGTGAGAAAAATGCATATGAAAATCGGGATAGCAATTAAGACGTTTTCCAAATATGTATTATTTTTTAGCATTGGCAGTTAATGTGCCAAATTCATAGAAACACAAAATATCACTAAGGGCCTGACGCATAAAAGCTCATGCAAATAATTTTCTGTCACCCTTTGGAAATATAAATAAAAATGCATTTGAACACCGGGATAGTTACTACCACGTTTTTCATTTCAACATTAATGATTCTGTGATACTTACTGTTAATGTGGTAAAATCACAAAACCAAAAATCATTACCAAGGCCCTATTATGTAATACTACACCAAATTTATTTTTTGTCACCCTTTGCAAAAGTAAGAAAAAAAAAAGAATTTAAACATCGGGATAACAGTTAAGAGGTTTTCCAAGAATGTATTTTTTTTCAGTCAATGTGCCACATGAAAGGCAACGGGAAACCACCTTATTTTAACCTATCGTTGCGACTACTAAGCGACTTTGCCTTCAGTCAGCGAGTGAGTGATACAGATTATTTTTATTATGTTTTGGAAAAATGATGAATTTAAATAAATTTAATAAACATGTTGTGTATACAAAGAAACTACCCCAATCTCGTTATAAGAATATGTTTATCATAAAAATTTGCTATAAATTAGGTTTAAAGTGCAACTTATTTTTAGTGGCATAAATCTTGGTTACATAGCATACGAAGACTGTTTCTTATGCTGTACTGCATACTTGAACAATGCAACATAAAAATTATAAGAATCTAATTAATGTTAGTCACTCTAGTATAGCAGTTAGTGGCTGGTCATATTCAAATATTAAACCTAGCATTTTTTCTCAAATATTATGTATTTGTATATAAAAGCGTCGCATAGATAAAGAACGTTTGAGCTTTGATATACCGCTTTTACGACGTTGATCCCAGAAAGTTTTACAGCTCTGTTTCTGTACCCTCCTTTTGTACATTTCAAAGCTTTTACCTAACCTGTCAAACATATGTTTAGAAAAAATTGAAAAGTAACTGTAGCACAGCATAATCAATCAATTATTATGCTGTGACTGTATATTAGATTTTAGCGCGTTAATAAATCTGCAACTTGAAAAATAGGAATAGAATCATATTCAATTCATTCTAAAACTGTTCGAGTTGAGAGTTGTGTATGCTGTAGTATTATACACTAGGGCTTTGGTAATAGTTTTGTGATTTTATGATTTTAAATGCAAATATAAAAAAAGATTCCTGTTTAAAAAATTGCAAATGTCAAAAAATAATGCATATTGCGGAAACGTCTCAATTGCTATCCGGATCTGTTTATGCATTTTTTTTTACTTTTGCAAGGGTGACAAAAAATCATTTGCATATCTTATTATACACTAGAGCCTTGGAAGTCATTTTTGGTGTTTATGATTTTGACACATGCGAAAAAATAATACATATTTGGAAAACGTCTTAATTGCTATCCCGATTTTCATATGAATTTTTTTCACTTTTTCAAAAGGTGACAAAAAATAATTTGAATATCTTATTATACTAAGACCTTGGCAATCATATTTTGTTTTTATGATTTTGGCACATCTATTGCAAATATCAAAAAATAATTCATATTTCGGAAACGTCTTAAGTGCTATCCCGATCTTCATATGCATTTTTTCGCTTTTGAAAAAGGTGACAAAAATAATTTTCATGGTTTTTCATACATAAGGGCTTAAGTAATAATTTTTTGTTTTTATGATTTTGGCACATTAACTGCAAATGCGATAAAATAATAAATATTTGGAAAACGTCTTAATTGCTATCCCGATCTTCATATGCATTTTTCTCACTTTTGTAAAGGGTGACAAAAAATAATTTGCTTATCTTATTATACACTAGGGCCTTGGTAATCATTTTTTTTTGTTTTTATGATTTTGGCTCATCTACTGCAAATATCAAAAAATAATTCATATTTCGGAAAGGTCTTAATTGCTATCCCGATCTGCATATGCATTTTTCTCACTTTTGCAAAGGGTTACAAAATATAATTTGCAATCTTATTATACACTAGAGCCTTGGTAATCATTTTGTGTTTTTGTGATTTTGGCACATCTACTGCAAATATCAAAAAATAATTCATATTTTGTCTCTTCCAAAACATTATTTTTACAAACCACCTGTAGATTTTTTGCTATATTACATGAATAGTAACTTATGCAATAATCATTTTTGTTCCAGAAATTCGTAAGAAATATCCTTACGATATTATTATTAAATAAAGTATTAAGTAACCTCATGCTTTTTGCAGTCCTAGTGTCATAAAATTCACTAAAACATGTAAATATTTAAATAGAATTAATATTTTGAGCATTTGGCAACACCGCACAGGCGCATTAATTTTTACTTTTAATGTTCTCATGAAATAGGTCCAGCCAATAACGCATGTACATATTAATACCAGCATGTTAATAGCTGGACGTCCAGCTATTGCACGGTTGGTCCAGCTATTATACACTTGGTATACGAAATGGTCCAGCTACTTCCGCATAGGCATAAGTATATATATATATATATATATATATATATATATATATATATATATATATATATATATATATATATATATATATAGATGTATCACACCAATAACTCAAAGAATAATGCTCCGATTTTGATTTTCAAATTTTTGAAGTGTCTGAGTACTTTCCTTTTGCAAGTGGCTTGGATACGTTCGTTAGCCAGAAAAATCGGCCCAGGTTTTCCCGAAAAATTGTATTTTCTTTTTGAAAAAAATTATATTTCCTGAAATAAAAAGTAAGGGCAACAAAATTTGGCACTCTTGTTTCTATTATAAAGAGTGAACTATGTACAAAAATTTAGGTGTGCAAGTTTAAAGACAAAATAGTTATGGGCATTTAAAGCAAAAAATGTGGGGTTTGCCTTAAAATGTCAAAGTTGCGATTTTCAACGTCAAAATTGGCAACAATTAGGCAAAGAACCTGAAAGAATACGGATTACGTAAAGAAAGCTTCGCAAGAAGAGTGTTCTGCAAACCCCTGAGTTTCAGCTTCAACCGTCATTGTCCTGCATTTTACTAAAATATTTACAGAAAATTCGTTTCAAATAGACCCTTTCTCTGATGCTTTGGCGGTAGTTTTAGTTAAGTTTATGGTTTAACTGTCTATAATTTTGAGATAATTTTCGTAGAAAAAATTCGTTATTGAGGAGACCGTGACTTTAGAATTTCAAAAAGATTTCTTCAAATGAGCGCAAACTAGGCTCGCTAGAATCCATATTTGGGTTTACAGTCAGTTTTTATCTGTTTACATATATACAGGGTGACGCATTTCTACGGTAAAGCTCAATATAATTATTATTATACAAGAGACGAGAAAAAATTTATGTTAATTATATGGTGTCTTGAGCTGCATCTTATACAATTATTTTGACAATCACAGAATGGTCCGTCCATAAGTCGTTGGTGACCCCTACAATTTTTTTTCGAACACCCTTATTTTATTGGTTTTTTGCATTTTCTATCGAAGTATGTTTGTAAGAAAAAACATCGAGATGCTATAAGTGCGTTTTGGTAGCAAATTTTCATTAAATGCTTCAAATCAAATAACCCCATTTGCTATTAACCTAAGTTTTGTTGGCTAGGAAACCAACATTTTAAGTTTATTTTCAGAAATTTTTTGTACATTTTCAAAAAATAAGTTATTTTGGTAAAATATGGCACATTGTTTCTACTACATACGTTATACCGGTAACCAAATTGATGGCTGCCTGCATTAAAGACACATTTTTGCTATTAAAAACATTTTTATAAAAATTCATTTCCATAACGGACTTGCTGCATCCAGACTTTCTTTTCACTTTTTATACCACCATTTTTCGTATTTGTATCGATGAACTTTGTCCAATAATGTCTAACATCGCCATTAGACTATGATGATTTTCTGCGATGTGCTTTAGTTTCTTTTTGTTAACGTCGGTCTATTTCCGCGACTATGCCAGGGAAAAGTTTCACCTCACTACCCTGAAAATGTTGCCGAACGCCTACCTTTCTGTAAGGAGGGAGGGAACCTTTAACGTGCTCAAAATCGTATGGACACATGACCGATGGATTTACGTCCCCTCCCAATAGCGGAACGTGCAGACACTCAACTTGCTCAAATACAATGCCACAACCTCGGTTGATGTTTATTTTGCCATATGTACTGAGAAAGTGAAAGGGAAACCCGGGGAATCGAACAGAGTACCCTTCGGTTCAAGGTACACGTTCAAACCCCTGGACCACTGAGGCTTCACGGAAGTTTTAAAATATGTATTTGGCATGGTATATTAAATAATGTTTGTGACGCTAAGTTACCTTGTGCTACTTTTCTATTGTTTTTTAAGCCGTCCATTTCCACAACTATGGCCAATCATCAACGCCAGTGATCAGGTTTCACCTCACTATCCTGGAGATTTAGCCGAGACGCTGCCTTTCTGTAGGGACGGTATGAATCCTATAATACACGCGACAGTCGGCTTTGCGCTCACTTTGAATGGCGGAACGTGCAAGCACAATGCCACTACCCCGGTTGATGTTTGACAATATGCACTGAACTAGGTTAATAGCAAATTGAGTTATTGAAATTTGAAGCATTTAATGAAAATTTGCTACCAAAACGCACTTACTGCGTCTTGATTTTTTTTCTTACAAACATATTTCGATAAAAAATGCAATAAAATAAGGCTCTTCGAAAAAACAAAATGTAGGGATCACCAACGATCGACTTGTGGGCCAGCCGGTGATTGTCAAAATAATTTTATAAGATGCAGCTCAAGACACCCTATAATTAACTTATACAATTTTTTCTCGTCTCTTGTATAATAATAATTATAGTCAGCTTTACCGTAGAAACGCGTCACCCTGTATATATGTAAGCAGATCAAAACTGAACGTAAACCCGGATATGGATTCCAGGGGGCTTAGTTTGCGCTCATTTGAAGAAATCTTTAAAATTCTAATGTAGCTAAAAATTATCTACCGTTAAACCATAAACTTAACTAAAACTACCGCCAAAGTATTAGAGAGTAAGAACTAACCTGTTGCATATCAGCCCTTTTGTAAAACTTTGATCCTTTGTATGTGTTGATAAAACATAACAAACACTGTTTAACCCACCCACCAACATTAATAAAGGAATAATTTGCACTTGTATATAAAAATTTCCGAAATGATACAAATAATTCGTCGACTGAAACAAATAAACATATAAATAATCTTATACCAATACCATACGACATCAGTTACAGCGTCTAACAAACCTGCGAAATAATATCAAATGTTCCTTTACCACGGCAACCACATACTAGATCTCATATAAGCTATTGACAATAAAAGGCGGTGATATTAAACATAAATGTTTTAAATTTGAATAGCCCAATTTTCTGTAACCCTAGAAAGCTGAATGTTGGCACATAGTTAGGTCTTTCCCAAAGCAATATGTACACCAAATTTTATCGAAATATCTTTGTAATTTTCGGAGAAAAAAATGTTTTCGAAAGAAAACTCAAAATTTTTCCGGAAAACCGTGTCCGATTTTTCTGGCCAACGAATTCATCCAAGCTATTAATATTTAATTATCGGTTGGATGCATATATATATATATATATATATATATATATATATATATATATATATATATATATATATATATATATATATATATATAAATCGAAACTGACCCCGGATATGGGTTCTAGGGGCCAAAATTCGCGCTCATTTGCAAAAATTTTTGCAAAGTCTCACCATCGATACCTCTCTATTAGTGAATTTTTTAAAATAAAAATTCACTAAAAGTAAACTGATCCCCTACTGGAAGTTCGATGCAGCGCGCTTGTGTTCAGATACAAGCGATCTTACCACTGAATAACCGAGGCTGCTGAATAATATTCTTTGTAAAACGTAATTCTGATGACCTTTATAATTGTTTTTTATTTAATCCTCTGAAATCTACCAAGCAACTATAAAGTTACATAATTTGTACGCAAACGATACTTTAATAATTGCAGATGCAGTTTTAATGTCAGTTTTTCTCATTTCCTTTTGTCTTCAAAGATAGTGAGTTTTATATAACGGAGAAAGTTAATGTAGCAAGAGCATTTAGTGTGTATTTTTTTGCTTCTCCAGTTTAATGAGAAATTAAGCGTGTATCTCAACGCAACCCTTCTTAAGCATTATTTGACAGTATATTCACTTGCTTTAATAACAATTTCATCTAATTAATAAGCCCCAAGAAAAAGCCAATAGTGAACGAAAATATTATCTCACAATTGTAGGTAATCAAGGAATAAAAATTCATCTTTGCATATAAACTAACAGTGAGCAGCTCAAAAAAATGAATATTTGTGTGCAATAATACAAAATGTAACAACTCGATATCCTTGCAATCTTTTCACCCACCATGAAGAATATCGATTTTAAATATTATTAACAAGACGAAGTACCCTGTTTCCTGATATTCATCTCTTGCTTGTTCTTGCATACACAGATGTAACTAAGATATTTCTTGTATCTGGAGGAGTTACATTGTATCTATAGGTAAGCTAACAAAACATATATGTAACAGATTTTTTATTTTTTATTTCAACAACACACCACGAGGGCTTACAGCCTAAATATTATCGTACCGTGGGTGTCGACAAGGAGGAAAGATACAACTTGCTAATTCTGGACTTGAAGGTTTGGAGGTTCGGAGGAGAAGGAAAAACATGCACCGGCAAGGAATTCCACAACTTGGAAGTCCTCGGGATAAAAGAGCGGGATAACAAGATTTTCTATGTCTGGTGACCTGGACAGTAAAAGGGTGCATTTGCTCTGTTCCCCTGGTAGATCTGTTGGGGGCAGCAGGTGGAGGGACTATGGAAGAAAGCTCCTCTGAGCAGTGCCCGTGCAGATATCTATAAAAGAGAGAGAGAGAGAGAGAGAGAGAGAGAGAGAGAGAGAGGTCACCAACGGCACGTCGGTGGGCAAGGGATGGCAGCCTTTGTGTGAGGGTAGGGTCACCGATGAGACGTATAGCTCTCTTATGAATGGAGTCCAGGATAGCGAGGGTAGAAGCGGCAGCAGCACCCCAGATATGGGAGCAGTATTCGAGGTTTGGCCTTATTTGTGAAGTATATAAGGTATAGAGATTAGCTGGTGAAAAGTATTTGCGAGCTCGGAAGAGGAAACCTAATTTCTTAGCAGCCGCTTCTGCAATTGATGTGACATGTTGGTGCCAATTGAGATTTCGATCCACAGAAATGCCAACAAGTAAAAAGGACTCATTACTTTGAATAACTTGGTTGCTCATTGTGATGGGTCTAGGGCTGGTGTATCTCTTACGAGAAAGAAAGCAATACTGAGATTTGGTGGGGTTGAATTGTACAAGATTTCTACTTATATTATATCTAGCTTATATCTCTTGTACTTATTTCTCTATTTCTTGTTTGGTGTCGATGAGCTACTTCTATTAGTATTTTATTCTTACGAACATACTTGAAAACTTCAGACTGTATATCTGTGCCAAGTATAATATTTCTACTTCATGATACAACGCGTAAGAATTGTAAAGCCTTTCCTATACATAATTTTTATAAACCATCGTTGCAGCCTTTCCAATTTCTTAAGGTGAGCTTTGGCAGGACCACCCTTTCCAATACTACGCTATTTCAATAGAGGAACCACAAGCGAATACTATAATATGTTACGATGTTTCATATTTAAAATGTCTCTGAAATATTGATTTTCCGATCAGACTTCTGAGCTTGGCAGGAGTTTTGTCGATATGAGGTTTCCAAAGATCCGATCGCGATTCCCAAGTACTGCAGAGAGCGAAGTGACTCAATTTGGAGTCCATTAGCTTGCAGTGTTGCTAACGCTGGCTCGCTCCTACTATACACCGAAAATCTAATAGGTTTTGCCTTCCTCATGTTCACTGTAAAGAAGCTCTCATTAAACCAGAACTTAATTTTGGAAAATCCCTCTTCTGTTGTATTTTAACTTCCGCCCACGACGCATCCATAAATAAAACCACAGTATCATCAGCAAACCCCAAATGTCTCTCACGCCTGGCATTTAAAAGGTCATTAATATAGATACTAAACAATATAAGATCCAGTACACTTCCCTGTGGCACTCCATATTCAACCACTCTTGAGGCGTTCTTTTATTCTTTGATTTCAATACAGTGATTCCTATCGGTCAGGTAACTTCTTATCAAATTATGTTCAATACTTGTTAATCGTAGAACATAGTGTGAACGACAGTGTCGCCATCGGTGGCGTATCCAGGTAATACGTTGTCACGGCAGCTCTAATAAACACAACGTGTTATATAAATAGCGACTGTGTACAACTTACTAACGATTAAAAAATCGCTAGCTCTGGTACTTTCTTCTCTAATTAGGGACTATGTGTCTATATAAGGCGAGGTGCATTCCGACTATAATTGGAAACACATACCGGTTTCGCTCTCATTAGAGCTCATCAGTGCGCTATACCAAATTACAGCCAGAATACACCCAGCAGCAACTTCGGCCAAAAGAAGCCAGCCTCATAGGCCTTATATAGATACATGGTTCCTAATTAGGGAAGAAAGTACCAGGGCTAGCGATTTTTAAATCGTTAGTTAGTTGTACACAGTCTCTGTTTATATAACACGTTGTGTTTATTAGAGTTGCCGTGACAACGTATTACCTGACTACGCCACCGATGGCGACACTATCGTATATCTCAGTGTAAGGAAGCTCGTTAGAAATCTCTTTATCTACCAGAAGTGACGTTTCGTACGTCCAAAATCTGGTGACATTCCTCAACGTATAACCACCCCCACCAACATTTAGAGTAGGAACGTTTAAGCTCTTGACGAATTTGACACACTCTCCGTGACCTTTGGTGCTCAATGAAAAACAACTTAACCTGAAAATTACAAGAAGAATGTGTGTAAATAAAACATAAGACAAAGCCAAATGTTATGGAAAAATTAAATACCTATCACTTTTAGCCGAACTTCCTGTTGGATGTATTCTGGCTGTAATTTGGCGTAGCGCACTGATGAGACCTAATGAGAGCGAAACCTGTATGCGTTTCCAATTATAGTCGAAATGCACCTAGGGACACGATATCGATCATAAAGTATCGATACTCGATACTGCCAGATAATCTCTAAGACTGGTACCGATATCTGGTAAATATCGCAACGAAAACATTGATACCCGATACTCCGACTAATAAATGACAAATTGCATTTCTTGTTGGTGTTGGTTAGATTATGTAAAAATTATTTAATTTTATGTTTTAAAATTAAATCTAGGTAGATCAGAAATTCTCGGGTCGCAGCAAGTGCGTTATGGTAGTGAACTTATATTAAATGTTTCAAATTTGAATAACTCAATTTTCTATGTACCTAAAAAGTTTATATTTGGTACGTAGCAAGGTCTTTCCTCGGCCAAAATATCTACCAAATTTCATCAAAATAACTTTGTAATTTTCGAACAAAAAAAAAATTTCGATAGAAAATTTAAAATTTGAATAACTCAATTTCTAATAAACTTAGAAAGTTTAATTTTGGTACGTAGTAAGGCCTCTCCCAAGGCAATATACATAGTAAATTTCATTAAAACATCTTTGTTATTTTCGGAGAAAAAAATTTTTTTTTTGAAAGAAAACTCAAAATTTTTCTGGAAAACCCCGTCCGATTTTCCTGGCTAACGAACTCATTCAAGCCATTAATAAAAGAAAAGCACTTGCCGAGTTTCATTGAAATCGGTTAATGATTTTTTGAGTTATCAGACGTATACATATATATATATATATATATATATATATATATATATATATATATATATATATATATATATATATATATATATATATATATATATATATATATATATATATATATATATATATATATATATATATGGGAACACTCTGGCTATACCGTACTGATGATGGCTAATAAGCCTGAAACACGTGTTTGCGGTTGTCTCCTTGCGGCTTTGCCCTTAAACCTTTCTCCTTGTATAGTACAGAAATGCCGTGTTATCAATCCTGTTATAGTTTATATATATATATATATATATATATATATATATATATATATATATATATATATATATATATATATATATATATATATATATAGTCTTGTCCTGCCAGTATTTATTTGCATAAGAGGAAGCCAGTTTAAATGCTAGAAAACCACTTAATTAGAAAGAAAACGACAACAAGCAGACGACAAAAAATTGCGGGAAATTGCGAAATAAAAAGAAAATATAAAACCCGAAACATCGACGACCGACGACTACATGGCTGACGACAAATGAAAATCGACAACGAGCGGACGATAATAATAATAATAGTATGATTGACAATGTTAGTGACACTGGCACGGCAGAAAACATAGACATAAGTAGGTAATTTTATATGAAGCTTAAGAAGGCACATATACCGTATCGATACTAATACGATATCGCTAAGAAATTATCAATGCCAAAAGTACTAGGTATCGCTGTAAAAGTATCGATACTGTGATAATATCGATGTAATCATTCGTGTACCTAAATGCACTTTACCTTATATAGACCTGTTAATCGTATACACTCTAGTCCATTCGGTATTGGTTTGTGATCAACAGTATCAAAATTATAGGGGCAATCAGCACTGCAAGTAAGCTATATATATATATATATATATATATATATATATATATATATATATATATATATATATATATATATATATATATATATATATATATATATACAGGGTGAGCCACGGTGGATGGAGTATTAAAAGTATATAGAGAACGAATCAACCGATTGCTTTGAAATTTTGTTTACGGATGTAACGGAGTATGATCTCTCGACCTAAAATATTTTTGAAAATGCAGTGTTGCCACATATACGTAAAACTGGCAACATCTTCGTAATTTTAAATGGAACACCCTATATATTTTTGCTTTTTTTGAATTGTCGTCTCTTTTTGAGTAACTTTTGTTGATATTTTCCTATACCTATCTCAAGTCGTTTTCGAGATAATAATTATTTTCTGAATTTATTACCAAAAATTTGACTTTCATTAAATCGTGTTTTCTCCTACCGACGAAGCGATTTAAAGATAATTTTTTAGCTGCGGTTAGGCAAGGTCTAGGGGCATCTCCTCCATTAATCAAATCTTTAGAATATCATACAGGGTGAGTTAGAGAACGCTTTCTATAAGTGACTCGGAGAAATGCACGAAAGTCATTTTTTTTAAATACAACGCCCTGTATATTTTCACACTTTTTGGATCGTCTTCTCTTTTTGAGTAACTTTTGTTAATATTTCCCTATACCTATCTCAAGGCGTTTTCGATTTATGGTCACTTTTCTCTAACCTATCCAAGATTATTGGTCTTTTTGTGTATCATAATGGGTGGGCCATGAAATTTCTATTTTGTCACTTTGTCATGACAACAGACATGCTGTTTATCTAAATAAATTTGACGTTAGTGATATTTACATTCAATTTGAATAGCTATAGCACAAATATGGCAGAAAATAATTATACAAACACAGTTTTAATGGATTTGTTTTTTATTCATGAACAGTGCAATAAGATTATCAGCAGAACTTGTAGAAGATTTAATGATAAATATCCGAATTTGCCGCAGATGAATAACAGAAAGTTTCTACGAATTCATAGGAATTTTATAAATTTTGGTTCGTCGTTATGAGAACAATAACACTATCAGTATTTGGAAAAACTAATACCTAATCAGCGATAATAGTAAAAAAGGCCAAGTAGCAATAACAAATAATACCAATGACAGTAATAAATATGTATAAAAATCTTAAAACTATAATAATTGTTCGAAATGTTGACCGTTAACTTCCAGACACTTTTGTATACGATGATGCACGGCGTTTGTTGTAGCAGCTCTTATTTCAGCGGGGTCCAAGTTTTCAATCTCTTGAATCACTCGACGTTCTAATTCTGCCCTGTTGTGGACTGGAGTTTTATAAACTCGATCTTTAAGAATACCCCAAAGATAAAAATCTAACGGGGTAAGGTCAGGGGACCTCGCAGGCCAGTTACACGGTCCCAAACGTCTGATCCAACGGTCATCGAAAAGCCGGTCCAACTCCATACTAATTTCGGATGTACAATGTGCAGGAGCCCCGTCGAGTTAATACCAACAAGTTCTATATGTTTCAATTGACAGATTATCAAGGAAGCCTTCCACAATTGTTCTAATTATATCTAAATATTTTCTGGAATTCAATTTTTCGTCATATATGTAATATTTTATTTTGTCATCCAATAACATACAAAAAACATTTAAACTAAATTTGACTTGAAAACCAGCCTCTCTAGTAACGTGGGGGTTGTCTGTGGCCCAATAGTGACGATTTCGTGTGTTACAAATCCCCTCCCTAGAAAATTTGGATTCATCAGTCCATATCATTTTCTTTAAAAAATTGGGGTCCTCTTGCATACGCACAACTAACATTTCACACAACTCTATTCTCTGTAGATAATCCTGAGGCGTGAGAAATTGAACTCTTGTAAATTTATAATTATGCATTTTATGATTTACTAGTATTCTTCGAATGGATGAATATGGCAATCCTAAATCCTGTTCAGCACAACGTATGGAATACTGGGGATTCGCATGAAAATACGCTAGCACATTGATTTCATTTACCTCGTCAGATGTCACAGGTTTGGGTAGATTTCTTGCATCTCTTAACGACGCACCAGATTTTATAAAATTTCTATGAATTCGTAGAAACTTTCTGTTATTCATCTGCGGCAAATTCGGATATTTATCATTAAATCTTCTACAAGTTCTGCTGATAATCTTATTGCACTGTCCATGAATAATAAACAAATCCATTAAAACTGTGTTTGTATAATTATTTTCTGCCATATTTGTGCTATAGCTATTCAAATTGAATGTAAATATAACTAAAGTCAAATTTATTTAGATAAACAGCATGTCTGTTGTCATGTCAAATTGACAAAATAGAAATTTCATGGCCCACCCATTATGATATACAAAAAGACCAATAATCTTGGATAGGTTAGAGAAAAGTGACCATAAATCGAAAACGCCTTGAGATAGGTATAGGGAAATATTAACAAAAGTTACTCAAAAAGAGAAGACGATCCAAAAAGTGTGAAAATCTACAGGGCGTTGTATTTAAAAAAAATGACTTTCGTGCATTTCTCCGAGTCACTTATAGAAAGCGTTCTCTAACTCACCCTGTATGATATTCTAAAGATTTGATTAATGGAGGAGATGCCCCTAGACCTTGCCTAACCGTAGCTAAAAAATTATCTTTAAATCGCTTCGTCGGTAGGAGAAAACACGATTTAATGAAAGTCAAATTTTTGGTAATAAATTCAGAAAATAATTATTATCTCGAAAACGACTTGAGATAGGTATAGGAAAATATCAACAAAAGTTACTCAAAAAGAGACGACAATTCAAAAAAAGCAAAAATATATAGGGTGTTCCATTTAAAATTACGAAGATGTTGCCAGTTTTACGTATATGTGGCAACACTGCATTTTCAAAAATATTTTAGGTCGAGAGATCATACGCCATTACATCCGTAACCAAAATTTCAGAGCAATCGGTTGATTCATTCTCCATATACTTTTAATACTCCATCCACCGTGGCTCACCCTGTATATATATATATATTAAAGGAAAACCTTGTGAGACTTTTTAAAACTGTTTCTAAATCCAAGCACAATACAAGCAAAAGATTAAGCTTTTTTTAAATATGATGCACTGTAAAATTTCAATATCAAATAAAGAAGTATAAATATAAGTGGTATATTGTATAATGTCTTCAACCCAATTTATAAGGAGCTTAATACATTAGCTGCTTTTATGTCAATAAAATGCATAGAGGAACACACATTCGGTGGGAACCCAATTACGAGCATTTTTTATATGATTTACACAATACCAAGACGAGGTTTTTCTTAAATTAAGGTCGATTATATTACGTTTAAAAGCTGCAATAATTCTGAAATATATAAGATTTTGCTAATCTTAAAAAGAATAAAGCAAACAGGTCAGATCTAACATATGATTGAAACTCAACAGTTACCGAATGCTTTACTGGACAGAAACATGACGAAAATGGTTAAGTAGGACATCTAACTACAAGACAGACATCAGAGATCTAAGCGATTAATTCTCTATCTAAAACTTACGCAATACTTGCTTGAAGCACCGAACTGCCGTTAGACCGGCTAATTATTATTCAAATGTCATATGCATTGTTGTCACGTATTCAAAACAAATATGATTCATTTAAAAACGTGGCTATATAAAAACCAGCAACGTCTTAGAGCGACTTGTGACATTTAGTCATTTCTATTTTCAGTATTTTCCAGTACAAAAAGGTAAAATACCATGTAAATCAGATGAACCTGTTGATGATGGAATTCGCTGACTTAAAACTGTTTGCCATAGCTTGCAGAAAAAATAAAACTGTGATAAATGGTAGGTAAAGGTACTAAAAAACTTTATTGCCCACAGAAAAACCAGTAACATTTAAATTTATTACTATCCGCTTTGTTTCATATTTTATATACCAATGTCATCAACTTTTTGCATCAAGGTTCAACATATGCATGTATGTAGGCTTAGTCCACTAAATATTAAAATAAACTAAGTCTTTCAAGAAGTTTTACCTAATAAATTTGCAACAAATGGTTTTTAAAATGGATGTAATAAGGAAATCCGTGTCATACTCAATGATAATCACTAGCGTACAAAGGTTTCATTCAAGAAGTATAATTACTTTCGTGTACTAACACACCTTAAGTCCAAAATGCCTACATTTCAAGAAAATCTGAGGTGTAACAAGTGCGTTATTGTAGCGAATTTTCATAAGTTTTGCGTGTGTATGATTTATTTCTTTATCGTCGGCCTATTTCCGCGACTATGGCCAATCACCGACGCCAGGGAGCAGTTTAACCTCACTATCCTGGAACTTTTGCCGAACCCATGTCTTTCTGTAAGAAGGGTAGGGATTTTTAACGTGCCCAACATCGTATGGACATGGCACCGACGGCATTATGCCTCCTCCGAAGGGCGGAACGTGCAGACATTCAACTTGCTCAAATACAATGCCACAACCTCGGTTGACGTTAATTGTACAGTATGTACTAAAAAAGTGAAAGGAGTACCCTGTGATCGAACCCAGTACCCTTCGGTTCAGAGGCACACGTTGTTACCACTGAACCACCGAGGCTCTATATAAGTTTTGAAATACATAACGTAACTTACCTTTTGATAAGTATATAATTGGACCTGTCTAAACTCAACTGTCTTAAATTTAGTCTGCGGATGATAAATAACATTCAAATTGTTGGAGAAACAACTGGTACGCGCCTGCTTTCTTATATCTGCTATTGCACTGACTGGTAATCTTTTACCTGAAGTTACTTCTTTCTGGTTTCACAACCCATTTTAATTTGTCGGAAACCTTGATGCTCTAGTCGCCTCTCTATATAGATTCTCCTTAGAATATCTACATTTATTTTACGCCTGATTAATGCCATACAAATATTAAATATTTAACGTTGGGTTCTTTCTTTTAAGTTTAATAGCTTTAGCTGTATCCATCCTCCGGGCAGTCTGCGCGGCCAGAATCAGGCCAACACTGGTTCAGGAGTGCTCTGACGCCCTCAGATGACTAGCCAGGATGAAGGAGGTGCAACTGGTGTGGGTTCCGGGACACTGTGGCGTAGCGGGGAATGAGGTGGGGAATAATCTCGCAAGACTCGGTTCCCGGCGGCCGTTCTGTAGCCCGGAGCCTGCGATAGGCATAAGTAGGAAGACAGTCTCTGTCGCCTTAGACAGGTGAACCGAGGAAGCAATGGAGAGGCACTGGGGGTCGGTTGGTGGCTGCAGGCAGGCGAGGGACTTCGTGGAGGGGTCGGACAGAGATAAAGCTGTCTGGATACTCGGAAGGAGTCGACCTACGCTTCGCCGCATCCTTGGGGTGCTGACAGGCCACTGCGCCCTTAGAAGACACCTCACATTGATAGGCGTAAAGGGGGATCCCATTTGCCAGGAATGCGGCGAGGATGAAGAAACGTCCTACCACTACCTGTGTGAATGCGAGGCTTTTGGGAGTCTTCGAGCAGAATTGTTTGGATCGAGAACTCTGCAGAGGAATGAGGTAAGTACCGTCCAATTGAAGACCGTCATGGCCTTCATCTCGAGGTCGTGGCGGTTTGGCGACGGAACCGAGGAAGAGTAGAGCATGGTTGCTGGGTTGCTGGGGTTGGCAAAAAGGGCCTGGGCTGGAGCGGGCGAAGAAATTGGCGTTAAGCGGGCTATTACGAACAAAGTGGACTGTAATTTGCGTTTGTTAATTAAGTAACGTTTTAATGAAAAGAGAAGGGGCAAAAGCAGTGGAAATTGATGCAAACTCGTGAATGACCAAAAAGCCACTTACCTTTGTGAATTTCTTCTCTTGTCGAGTACTGGACTCACAGAAACTCGTGCGTGTCCCGGAAAAGGCTATCCTGGGTTGCTGGTGCGTTTAATGGATTTGTTAAGGCTGGTTTGACTGTATCACACACACATATAATTTTAAGGTAGCGGTACTATACGATATCGCGGTTTTGCGTTGCTGACTACTTAAGTTGTGTTCTTCTTGACGATTCGTGGAATTCTGGTCTGTTCTTCTTATCGCAAAATAAAGATTATAAATTCCACTGCTTTTACACTATACGAGGAGCGAACATCCCGCCCGGCCAAAATGGCTGCTATAAGCAAGACATTTTTCTACACAAAAAAAAATAATTAACGCGAAGGAGAAGCGATAACATGCGGCGGATAAGAAAAAAGAGAACAAGAAACAAAACAAATGATTATCCCGGTTAGCAAGAATCCACAAAACAATAAAAAGACTTAAAATAAAAAATTAAATTAAATTAGAAACAAATACTACTACTACTAGTCATTAGTTGGCAACGGGCACAACTTCACCAAAGGGCGACGAAGGATACCATTCGAGGTCTTTACAATAGCAACTCTTACGACACCATCAGGACCAGGAATTAGAGACAATAGACGACCTAGTAGCCATTTAGAAGGCGGAAGTTTTTCAGCTTTCACGGCCACCATCGCCCCAATAGTAGGAAGAGCACCAGCGTCAAGCCACTTGCTTCGTTGTTGTAGGGTGTGAAGGTACTCCTTGTGCCAGCGAATCCAAAAATCATGGTGCATACGTTGGAGAAGTTGCCATCTTGACAGACGAGTTAAGGGGACAGACGACAAATCGGGAGTTGGAAGCGTAGAAACTGGCTCCATATGAAGAAAGTGTCCAGGAGTTAAAGCGTGAATGTCATCGATATCCGAACTCATGGGATTTAAAGGTCGGGAGTTCAAGACAGATTCTATAAGCGTCAGGACAGTGTAGAATTCTTCGTACGATAGGATTTGTTGGCCAACAACACGAGAGAGATGAGATTTTACACTCTTGATACCAGATTCCCAAAGACCACCGAAATGTGGGGCAGAAGGGGGGTTGAAATGCCAATGGATTCCTTCCCTAGCAGTTGCATCAGAAAAAATGCGTTTAAGCTCCTTGGCGGAGCCAACGAAATTTGTACCACAATCACTATAGAGATTATCACATCGACCACGACGAGCAATAAATCGTTGGAGGGCAGCGAGAAAAGCGTCAGTCGAAAGACTACAGGCAGGTTCTAGATGTATAGCCTTAGTCGCGAAACACACAAAGAGGCAAATATATGCCTTAGAGGTTTTAGCACCTCGGTATCGATTCATAGTGATCGCGAATGGACCACCAAAATCTACCCCAGTATGCGAGAATGGTTTGACTTGCGAAACTCGAGAAAGGGGTAAGTCACCCATAGGTGGCTGATAAGGTTGAGGCTTTATTTTCCAACATGGCATACATTTCGAAATAACAGTGTTTATGGCACGTCTTGCAGACAAAATCCAAAAATTCTGACACAACAAAAAGTGAAGAGTGCGAGGGCCAATATGAAGATACCTTTTATGGTATTGTTCAATTAAAAGCACCGTGAGTCGGCACTTTTGTGGAAGTAAGAGCGGATGCTTTCGCTCATAAGACAAACTTGAGCGAGTCAAGCGACCACCTACACGCAAAAGACCAGTACTGTCTTGAAATACGGCGAGTTTTCTCCAGGACTTAGGGAATTTGTTACTAGATAACTCCTTTTCAAAGTAGACCGCTTGAGTGCGCTTGACCAGAAGGGTCAGAGCATCATGAAGCTCTAACCGAGAGAGCGGTCCAAATTTCGCAATAGAAGAATGTCTAGAATTAAAAGCGAAGCGTAATACGTATGACAAAATAGACTGTATGTAATGTAAAGAAGAATGATTTTTTAACAAATCATCAAGCAGATTTTCTTCACCTGTAAATGTTAAAAGCGAAACTGTCCTTTCCTCAACAGAGACCTCTTCAGACTGCAGCTCTGAAGACGGGGAGCAGGCAGACAGCTCAGAACGACATAGTAGCGATGGACCATTGAACCAAATATCATGGGCGAGAAATTGAGAAGGATGAACACCTCGAGAGGCGATATCGGCGGGATTATTAGCAGAATCTATATAATGCCAAAATTCAGAAGAAACCCTTTCGTGAATGTAGGCAACTCGATTTGCCACAAAGGTTGTCCAACGATGAGGCGAAGATTTGATCCAACTCAAGACGATTTGCGAATCTGACCAGGCAAAAATTCTTTCGAAAGTCATGCGAGTCTGATAAACGTTCAGAAGAAACGATAGGAGTTTCGCCAACAAAACTGCACCACACAGTTCTAGCCTAGGAATGGTTAGTTTCTTAACCGGAGCGACTTTGGTTTTAGAGCAAACAAACTGAACAAAAACTGTTTTGTCAGGGCGGAGGCATCGTATATAAACAACGGCAGCGTAACCCTTTTCAGAAGAGTCACAGAACCCATGTAATTCATAACCACATCCAGAATGAGGTGGAAGGATTTTTCTAGGAATGCGTAAATTGCTTAGTAAACCGAGTTCATTTCGATAACGGTTCCAAGCCTCAACAATATGCGAGGGCGGGGTTTGGTCCCAATCTAATTTAGAAGTCCACAGCGACTGGATTAGAATCTTTTGAAAAATAGTAATAGGCGAAAGAAATCCAAGCGGGTCAAAGATTCGGGCCAGTTCCGAGAGCATGTTGCGTATCGTACAGGGTTTCCCCAACGGCGAGACTGAGAAAAAGAATGTATCCTCAGAGGGACTCCACTGCAGACCGAGAATTTTTAAAGGAGTGTCGTTTGCCAGTGAACCAAAAATAAGCGGATTTTGCGACAAATGTTCCGGAGGTAAATGTGAAAGTAATGCGGAACAGTTACTAGACCATTTTCTAAGCTCAAAGCCGCCTCGTTCAAAAAGCGAGATCAGCTCTGACTGTAAAAGCTTTGCGTCTTCATAAGAAGAGCAGCCGGTTACAACATCATCAACATAAGTGTCGTTTAAAATGGCGGCATAAGCTAGCGGGTAAGAGCCCCCTTCGTCATTCACTAACTGATGAAGAGTGCGTATCGCGAGAAAGGGGGATGGCGTTAGTCCATATACAAGCGTAACCAGGTTATAGTCCACCAAAGGTTCATCAGAAGCAAACCTCCAAACAATTCTTTGATAATCATGCTGTGATTGGTCGACAAGAATGTTACGATACATCATTTTGATGTCAGCACACAAGACATAATTATGAAGGCGAAAGTGACACAGAATTGTGGCAATATCTTGTTGTAGTTTTGGTCCAGTATGTAGACAATCGTTAAGAGAGCTTTGGTTGGGAAGTTTCGCCGAACCATTAAAAACTACCCTGAGTTTAGTAGACAAGCTATTTGGTTTCAAAATGCAATGATGCGGAATATAATATGCGTCGGGAGAATCTTTATTGTCATAAACACGTTTCATGTGGCCTAGTTCCAAATATTCTCTCATAAAAGCAGAATATTGGGTATACAAGTCCATGTTTCTAGCAAGGCGGCGTTCCAGGGAAAGAAATCTTTGGACGACGAGGTCGCGAATGCCAGGAAAAATAGGCAGCGACTCAGATTTAAATGGGAGCGAAACGATATATTTGCCAGAAGGAGAGCGAGATATTTTAGTCTTAAAATGATGTTCACAAAAAATATCTTCATTAGAGTGATGCGACGAAGTCGGAACACTTTCCACTTCCCAAAAATCCCTAAGGGTGCGATCGAGATTTGATTCAAAGTTACTGCACAAGAAAGAAAAGACAGCAGAAGAATGAACTGTGTTGCCAATCTTACCCATGAGCACATAACCAAAGACGGTGTTGACGGCATCAGGTTGACCTTCCCCACCGGAAATGCGTCCATTTAAAAGGATTTTAGAAAAAACGTCGGCTCCTAACAATATATCGACCTGACCTGGACGATTAAAATGGCGATCAACCAATTTTAAATTGCGAATGTGAGACCAATTGGAAGAGCAAATAGCGGTTGCTGGCAAATTATCACAAATGGCGTTCAAGATCAATGCGTCGACAGTAAAATTGAAAGAATCTTGACCAACCGGTCTTCCAGTGAGCGTTACACAACCACTCTGAGAAGAAGTCTGCATAGATGCCAGTCCTTTGATTGCAAACATGCAGTTTTGCTTAGGCAACCCCAAACGCTTAAAAGCCCTTTGCGAGATAAAAGACATCATACTACCTCCATCCAAAAGGCATCTCATAATCTGATAATTTCCATGGTTATCAAGAACTTCAATCAGCGCAGTGGCCAATAAGACCGTGGTTTGATTAGATACAATCCCAGAAGCAGCAAAGACCTGCTCTTGGTCGAGCGGAGCGGAAGGAACTGGAGATCTGGAAGGGTTATTACACACTGGCGACGGAATAGGCGCGGAGCTTTTATCAAAATGCAAGAGCGTATGATGACGCTGACCACACTTGCGACAGGACCTGGTAGATTTGCATTTGTTAAGATAATGTAGGCTACTTAAACAGTTGTGGCAAAGACGAGAAGATTTAACAAAATTATAGCGATCTTTTGGAGTTTTATTACAAAATGAGGAGCAATTATAAATAGAATGCGAAGAATCTTTGCAAAACACACAAGTATGTAAGATAGATTTACAATTTAAATTATCAGCGAAAAAAGCGGAAGTTCGAGGCGTTGGTCTAGCTTGCGATTTGTCAGAATATTTCTTTTGAGAGTGCGAAAGGAATGACTTCTGATCCATAGCATCACCAGCGATACAATATTTATTTAGAAAGTCAAGCAATTGCGTAAATGTAGGGACCTCGGTGGAAGCGTGGTCTAACTCAAATTTCGTCAACATGTTCCTGTCAAGGCGTTTTGACACCAACATAAACATAACAAAGTCCCATTGGTCTGTAGGAAAGCCTAAAGTGTTTAAAGCAGAAAGATTTTCCGAAATAATGTCTAGCGAATTGCGAATATTGACGTGGTCATCAGAATTAAATTTCGAAATGCTATCTATAGCATGCCAGTGCTCTTGGGCACGCAGACGTTTGTTAGAATAACGAGTGACTAATGTATTATAAGCTATCTGATAATTGTCAGCGGTCAGAGGCAAAGATCTTATTAGAGATAACGGCGGGCCTTCTACTGATATAGTTAGATAATGAAACTTTTCAATGTCGGAATATGCGGGACAGTCCTGTACTAAGGCATTGAATAAATCGATAAAAGTGTTAAAGGTTTTATAGTCACCTCTAAATTTAGGAATTTCTATTTTAGCTAGCCTTGCTTTAGCACCTTCATTAAGACCAGCTGTATTTGAATTTAGAATTTCCTGGACATTTGTTTTATTGTCAGGGAATAACCTAGAACAAATGGCTTTAATTTCAAAATAAGCGTCCATAAATCCAGCGTAAATAGTGTTTTCATCAGAAGCGTTTCCATGTTCACTACTTAAAATTGCAGAAACGATATTTTCGTGCGTTTGAATAAACTGTTCCCTTAAATAGTCGATTTCGGAAGATCTAACCCTAAGTAAATTATAAAGCGAAACATCTGACTGGGCTTTCTGGGCTAGAGAAGACAATGTGTCTATTTCAGATAGCTGAATATTGCGTTGGTTTTTGTATTTCCTTAATTTAGTGTCAGTCATGATATTAATTGAATAGGCCTCGTATATGGAAATATAACAGATATACGTACCAATGTGAAACAAAGAATTATTCAGGTACAAATTGATAAGAATGAAACAGAAGCAAAGAGCGATATATGCGTGAAATGATATGCGTCGACTCCTAAAGCCGTGCTCGTTGTTCAAAATAAAGCAAAATTTAACTGAATGGCGGATTCTTGCGATAAGAAAATAACTTTTAAAAATTCTATAATTATAAAGGTTCTAGCGATATATACATGAAAATTGCGGGAAATTAATTTAAAATCTGAATTGAATACAGCTAAACCAGCGCGCTTTAGTTATTTTCAAAATTAACAAAGTTGAATAGCCAAATTTACTTGCGTATTATTTCCGAGACAAAAAAACTATCCGGCTGAGAAGGATCAAGAAATGGGCTGGAGCGGGCGAAGAAATTGGCGTTAAGCGGGCTATTACGAACAAAGTGGACTGTAATTTGCGTTTGTTAATTAAGTAACGTTTTAATGAAAAGAGAAGGGGCAAAAGCAGTGGAAATTGATGCAAACTCGTGAATGACCAAAAAGCCACTTACCTTTGTGAATTTCTTCTCTTGTCGAGTACTGGACTCACAGAAACTCGTGCGTGTCCCGGAAAAGGCTATCCTGGGTTGCTGGTGCGTTTAATGGATTTGTTAAGGCTGGTTTGACTGTATCACACACACATATAATTTTAAGGTAGCGGTACTATACGATATCGCGGTTTTGCGTTGCTGACTACTTAAGTTGTGTTCTTCTTGACGATTCGTGGAATTCTGGTCTGTTCTTCTTATCGCAAAATAAAGATTATAAATTCCACTGCTTTTACACTATACGAGGAGCGAACAGGGCCCATTGTGGCCTACTTGCTTGGCGTTGGCCTCCCCATCACTGCTACTACTACTAGCTGTATCCAACATATTTCTTAAGATCTTCCAAGAATAAACCTATTGGCTTTCCTTACTACGTCAAAAATATATCTTAATATTTCAACCGGTCGGCCATCCTGTACTATTGAGGCTATGTCAACTTATACGTCAATAAGCGCCATCTGGAAGCTCTATAAAAGCAGATTTCTCACAAGCATCAGTCAGTTCTAAACGAGATCTCATCTTCGTAGGAAACTATCAGAACTGGCCAACGAACTTTGCCTCTAGAAGACATTTTCCAGTGTAATAAAGAAAACCTGAAGTCTCTAGCTGGCGTAGAAGCTTCGTACACCATGTTGTTCATATATATATATATATATATATATATATATATATATATATATATATATATATATATATATATATATATATATATATATACAGTGTGGCTCAGAAATCTGACCAATATTTTTCTTCAAAATAAAAAACCCTGTATGTTTTGCGTTTTCTGAATTTACATCTAATTTAAGGTATAACTGTATTTGATTTTTTTCCTATTTTCATTCACTACGGAAAAAATGGCTGTTAAAAAAAATTTTCAAAAATTGTTAATAGTTCGAAAACTACAGAACATATGTCTTGACGCTTGGTATTTTGACGTATTTAAGTTAAATTAACTTTTGACAAGTAAAAAAGGATGTGTAACTATAATACAGGGTGGCTGAGAATTAACACCAACTTTGTTATTTGAAATGGAACGCCTGTATATTTTGCAGATTCTAAAAGGCATTTAAGAGATAAATTCAATTATGTAAGTTTTAAGTTGTTTATTCAATGAGACATTCATGTACTCAAACTGAATTCAGTCACATGAATACACTGAAACTATGAAGACAAGTCGTCTCATTTGTAATGTTGCTACGTGTCTTATGTGTAATGGTAAATTTGACAGTTTTTGTCAAATGTTCTTAAGCAGTCAGATAAGCGTACGCCTAGCTCTAGCTGAAAAAAGTTCTGGACGCAGCAAGTGCGTTATGGTAGGGAAATTTCATTAAATGATTCAAATTTGAATGACTCAATTTTCAATAAACTTAAAAAGTTGAATATTGAAATGTAGTAAGGTCTTTCGCAAGGAAACATATCCACCAAATTCAATTAAAATAGCTTTGTTATTTGAATTTTTCTAATAAAAATTCACTAAAAATTGAAGTGTTAATGATGGTTGGATATGGTGAGAACACAAGTGGAAGTTGTCGATTTATTTAATCAAGCTTACCCTAATCGGTCTGCAATTACCCAACATTGTAGAAGCAAACTTCTAAAGAAAGCCAATGAAACAGGAACTTTACAAGACAGACCAAAAACAGGCAGACCAAAAAGCACGACTATCGCTTCGACAGATGGGCCAACAAAACAATATGTCCCACATGTCAGTTAAAAACTTATTCAAAAGCGAAAAAATACGCCCCTTCAATATACATCTAGCTCAAGAACTTATAGAGGATGATTTTGACAGAAGAACGGAGTTTTGTGAAATTATGTTATATTATCCCAATTTTGTAAACAATATTCTCTTTTCCGATGAGGCTAGAATTATGCTTAATGGCATCATCAATAGGCACAACTGTCGATATTGGTCAGCAGAGAATGCGCGGTGGGTGGCTGAAGCACACACGCAAAGATCACAAAAAGTCAACGTTTGGATAGATGTCATAGGTCATAATATCATTGGACCATTTTTTATTACCTTTCACCTATCTCAAGTGGTTAAGGAAATAAAAATTTTTATTCAGGAAATTTTGCTACCTGCATCCATTAATGAAAAAATAATCTTTCCGCAACCAGTCTAGGTGGAGGTCTGAGTTTTTGGTTGCTGTTTATCAATAGGTTGATATATTATAATATGTTATGCAAATTCAATTGTTGCATGCGGGTGTCTATAAAAAAAGGGCTTTTGGTAGAACATAGGACAAGTAATGCGACATTCTCAAATGGAACCGCCTGTATTTTATAATGAAAACAACAAGCTCAGATGATTTTCTATCTGAAAGTACTCATTATATATGTATATATAGAAACAAATAATACATATATATGGTCTCCATTTTAAAAGGTTACACCAGGGTTTTCCTGATAACTGCTGAGAATTTCGAAAAACCCAAAAACCGTCTATTTTAATTGCGAGGGGACACTTTTCTGAACCCCAACAGAATTTGTAGCGTTCAACGCCTAGCGGGGATGCCTTGCACCCGCTTAATTTGAATAGGGAGGGTAGATCGAGTGGAAAGCTCTTTTGATTCTGTATTCAAAGCTGCAACTTTAAAATGACTGATTAGATTTCAAGATATTGGCTTTCGAAACTTAAGCTGCAATGTTAAAATCTATCAACTAGTTTTTTGATATGTGCTTTCAAAACTTTAAAAGGAAAAGTCTGCACGCAGCAAGTGCGTTATGTTAGTGAATTTTCATAGAAATGATCTGGCACCAAATATTTTTTTATAACTTTTTTTTTCTTTTAACATACAAATATAGATTTTGGTATATGGTTCTCCTTTCATATCGTAAACTTACGTACCAAATTTGGTTACCATAGCTTTTCTACTTTTTGAGATAAATTATTTCCGGAGGAAAATCCAAAATTTTCCCGGAAAACCTAGCTCGATTTTTCTGGCTAACGAACTTATCCAAGCCACTAACAAAAGGAAGGTACGTTCCAAATTTTATCAAAATCGGACTGAAATAACCTCCTAACTTTTGACAGTTTCTGGAATGAAAATAGGAGTATTTTCCCGTTTATATTTCTCTTTACTTCCACGGGTTCAAATTTGCATGATTAATTAATTAAAAACGTTTTTACATTTTAATTTTTTTCTCAATTTCATTTGGATTATATAATTTGTATCTTATCAGATATTTTTTGTTTCCGTAGAAGTCTATTTATCAACTTTTTGTGAAATGTTGGTAATTATTAATCAATGTTTAATAAGTTGTTATAAAAATATATTGGCGAATTCACCTAAAAAAATTGTTTTCGAATTTTCGCGAAAACATTTTTTTAACAAACTTTCGTGTAAAAGAACTTTTCATACCAAGATATTTATATAATTTTCGTGAAACATTTCTTTAACCAATTTTTGTTAAAAAAATGGCAAATTTTCGTGGAAGAAATTGTTTGAAAATTTTCAGGTGAAATTTTGAAACTCTTATCTGGTGTCATTTCTGAACGTCACACAGTCTGGGATAGACATCACTAAACATTGAATGAAAGGCTTCTCACCAGACAGCAAATTTATTCATTTAATTACTTACCAACGCGTTTCGACCTCGAAGGGGTATCCTCAGGGGATAAATCTATAATATTATAGATTATCCCCTGAGGATGACCTCTTGGAGGTCGAAACGCGTTGGGAAGTAATTAAATGAATAAACTTGTTGTCTGGTGAGAAGCCTTTCATTCAATGTTTAGTTTTATCTGGTGTAGCTTTTGTGTAAATTGCTTGAATAGGTTCGTTGGGCAGGAAAATCAGACTAGTTTATTCGGGAAAATTTCAGGTGAACTTTCGGAAAATTTTTGTACCTTTGCACAATAAAGTTATTTCGATAAAACATGGTACATGTAAAAGTTTTACTATCCACCAAATTTGATGCCTTAATAAAAAAATAATAATCTCGGGACGCAGTAAGTGCGTTATGGTAGTGAATTTTTATTCAATGCTTCAAATTTGAATAACTCAATGTTCTATAAACTTAGAAAGTTTAATTCTGGTATGTAGTAAGGTCTTTCTTAGGGCAAAATATTCACCAAATCTCATTAAAATAACTTTGTAATTTTCGGATAATTTTTTTTTCGAAAGAAAATTTCAATAACTCAATTTTTTATAAACTTAGAAAGTTGAATTTTGGTACGAGGTAAGGTCTCTCCCAAGGCAACATATATAGTAAATTTCATTAAAGCAGAGTTGTTATTTTCGGACAAAAAATTTTTTTTGAAAGAAAACTCAAAATTTTCCCGGAAAACCTTGTTCGATTTTTCTGGCTAACGAACTCATCCAAGCCATTAATAAAAGAAACGGATACATACATACATACATACATACATATATATATATATATATATATATATATATATATATATATATATATATATATATATATATATATATATAAAATTAAACTGACCCCGGATATGGGTTCTAGGGGTCCTAGTTCGCGCTCATTTGAAAAAATTTTCGCAAAGTCTCACCATCGATACCTCTCTATTAGTGAATCTTTTTTAATAAAAAATTACTAAAAAGACATATTAAACATTAAAAATATTTTAATAAAAATTCGCTTCCACAACATATTTGCTGCGTCCAAACTTTTATAAATGGTGTATTATTATATAAGCCTATTTTTAAAAAGTAAACAACTGTTCATTATTTTAGCAATAATGTGTGTAACTCATTACTTAATTCTTATGTTGTTTCAAGCCTGAAGTAACAGACCATGAAAAACTCATAACTCATGCAACATAAGTTTTATATAACTATAATTTATTGTCGTGAATCAGATCTGAACAGTTCAGATTTTACAGATAGATCAACCCACCTTTTAGCAAAACAAATCACATACCGTAGCAGCCTATTTTAAGAGAAAGCAGATTATGTGGGTTGATAATATTTGTCACTGCAGAACAGAAACAAAATATAATAGGTTATAATTTGTGAAGTGAATTTCTTTTGACTTTGCATTTTAATTTTTTGTTTCTACCCGCGCGCTTGTGAGACAACGTAAACACATGGAGAAGAGTTTATTTTACTTGTGACTTTTTTATTCACATAGTATAATCTATACACTGTATCTATAAATTCAATAAAATTGATAGCGATCATTATTTAGGAAAATTCAAAACTGGTCGATTTTTATTGTCAAACTTTTTGATATAAAAATCTGACTCCTTTTGTCATACCTCTTCAAAGGGTAGTTACCCTTGATAAATTTTGAAGTTGGATGGTGGGTAGTTTAATACATCTTGTTACAGATAATCTAATGGTCTATTTAGCAACGCAATTTATTTTGTAGGAATAAAATAAAGCGGGTAATAACATTTTTATTATCCCTAACACCTAATACAAGTGAAACCTGTAACAACAGATGGATTGGCAAGCGTGGTGCAATCGGGTGGTCAGCAAGATCACCTGACCTCACTTCCTTAGATTTTTTCTGTGGTGTCATTTGAAGAATGTGGTATTCAAAAGTAACGCATATACCATCGATGATTTCAAAACAAGAATTATAACTAAATGTACCATCATTTCTCCAGAAATTATAAATAGAGCCCAGCAAGAATATTTTGACCGTTTGGAATATTGTCAGGCACAAGATGACGGACATTTCGAACATTTTATTAGATATGACCGAACTTTGTAATTCTTTATAGGCTTCACTTGTGTTAGGTGTTACTGATAATAAAAATGTTATTACTCACTTTATTTTTATAAACCCCTGTCTCATGTAAAAAAAAAGGTGAGTACCTTTCTCTTGCAACTGGATTTGATAAGTTCGTTAGCCAGGAAGATCGGACCAGTTTTTCCTGAAAAATGTTGTAAATTCTTTCGAAAAAATTGTATATCTCCGCAAATAACAACGACATGACAACCAAATTTGGCACTCCGGTTTATGTCGTACGAAGTAAACTATGTACCAAAACATAAAAGAAATAAAAGTTATAGGCATTTAAAGAAAAAACATTGGGTGCCACTGATGACAAGAGGAAACGCACAAAACCAAAACAGTTTGTGTCGATAACAATGTATAATGTATATTAAGTTTTTTGGTCAAAATGGTCAAGAAACACCAGCAAAATTTGCATTTTGAAACGTCAAAATTATCAACCTTTAGGCAAAGAACCTGAAACGAATACGGTATATGTAGAGAAAATGTCGCAGGAAGAATGCTTTACAAAGTCTTAAGTTTCAGCTTCAACCGTCATTGTCCTTCATTTTACAAAAAAAGTATGCAGAAAATTCCTTTCTCTAATATTTTGGCAGTAGTTTGACTTACAGGGTTTATGGTTTAATAGTCCATAATTTTTAGCGAATGTTCTTGGAAAAAATTACTAGAAAAAAGCGCGACTTTTGAATTTTGAAAAGATTTCTTTAAAGTACGAACTAGGCTCCTTAGAATCCATATTCGGTGTTAGATACAGTTTTTATCTGTTTATATATATATATATATATATATATATATATATATATATATATATATATATATATATATATATATATATCTATATATATATATATATATATATATATATATATATATATATATATATATATATATATATATATATATATATATATATATATATACAGGTTGACGCATTGTTACGGTAAAGCGCAATATATCCGATTTTATACAAGATACGAGAAAACATAAAAAACGCTAATTATCGAGTGTCTTGAGCTGCATCTTATACAATTCTTTTGGCAGTCTCGGGGTGGCCCACAAATTTTCTTATTTGTTAATCGAACACCACTTATGTTATTGCATTTTTGCATTTTCCATCGAATTATAATGTATGTTTGTAGATAAAAAAATTGATAGCGTTCATGGTTTTCCAGTTATGCCAATTGTTTTGCAAATTTTCATATTTTTGGTACATATAAAAAATTATGACACTACGGAGTTTTTACCAATAGATAGTCCCATGAAAGTGACGCGTTCGCGTTCAATTATTCGTCGCAAAAATCGAAATACCGAATACAAGACGCTATCAAATAGTTACTAAATTTGAAAAACTTTAAACTGCCGTAAAACTGAAACGAATACGGTATATGTAGAGAAAATGTCGCAGGAAGAATGCTTTACAAAGTCTTAAGTTTCAGCTTCAACCGTCATTGTCCTTCATTTTACAAAAAAAGTATCCAGAAAATTTCTTTCTCTGATACTTTGGCAGTAGTTTTACTTACAGGGTTTATGGTTTAATAGTCCATAATTTTTAGCGAATGTTCTTGGAAAAAATTACTAGAAAAAAGCGCGACTTTCGAATTTTGAAAAGATTTCTTTAAAGTACGAACTAGGCTCCTTAGAATCCATATTCGGTGTTAGATACAGTTTTTATCTGTATCTTTTATATATATATATATATATATATATATATATATATATATATATATATATATATATATATAGGTTGACGCATTGTTACGGTAAAGCGCAATATATGCGATATTATAGAATATACTAGAAAACATAGTATAGGTTGACGCATTTCTACGGTAAACCTCAATATATCCGATATTATACAAGATACGAGAAAACATAGTAAACGCTAATTATCGAGTGTCTTGAGCTGCATCTTATACAATTCTTTTGGCAGTCTCGGGGTGGCCCACAAATTTTCTTATTTGTTAATCGAACACCACTTATGTTATTGCATTTTTGCATTTTCCATCGAATTATAATGTATGTTTGTAGATAAAAAAAAAGATAGCGTTCATAGTTTTCCAGTTATGCCAATTGTTTTGCAAATTTTCATATTTTTGGCACATATAAAAAATTATGACACTACGAGTTTTTACCAATAGATAGTCCCATGAAAGTGACGCGTTCTCATTCAATTATTCGTCGCAAAAATCGAAATACCGAATACAAGACGCTCTCAAATAGTTACTAAATTTGAAAAACTTTAAACTGCCGTAACTCAATTTTTTCAAGTAGAAGAGCCTGTATTTTGTGTTTCAGAAGTGAAGGGTATTCCCACTGCTTCAAGTTTTGTATAGAACGTCATAAACCTACATACTCTAGTTTTGGAAATATTTACATTTATGCTTAGCATTATTGATGTAGGGATCAGTTTTACATATTTTTAGGTTTTTATTCAATTCTAATAACAGATCAGGAAAATACTAAAATACATAAATTTACTTTGTATGATAAACTCAATAAGTAATGTAAATTTATAGACGAAAAACGATTTCGGGTTAGGGGGTCGAAAAATATGAAAAGAGTAAAATAAGCATTTCGCATCACAACATCGTCAAGTTTAAAATAACAGTTTTCTGAAAAATCTATTGAAAGTCATTGTTGTTTTTATGCATTATATTTAATTGAAATAATATATAGATAGATTATATGGATAAGTAGCATTTCTCAAACTTGACGATGTTGTAAAGCGAAACGTGGAAAGCGCAAAGTTGATGTTGTCGAAGAGCAATAATATCAGTAACGGTTCTCGAAAACAGTAGGAACATTACAATTGTGGCCTGCTATTCGAATTTACTTAATTTGAAATTAGAGTGGGGTAAAGGATAATACACCCATAATATGTATAAATTCATAATATGTAACTCGTTGATATTTACACATCTGTAAAATATATCCGGATTCGTGTTACACTTTTAAAATTGGAGTAAACAAACGAATGTTTACTGGCCTTCTAAATACTATATATTTATCTCTCATCTTATGAAACTCAGGTGACCTATTTGGGAGCGACCTTAGGATGCACATTAATTATCCACAGGTTCTAAATTACAGGTTTCTCTAGCCAATAAATTTGACCGGTGCATATTAGTCCTATGGTCTGTTAGGTAGTGGTAGAGACTATATATTATAGAAAAACATTTACGTGCTTTAATATTTTAATGGTACTGGTTTCTAAAACTACTAAATGTCAGCCCATAAGGGAAGATTTATTTTAATTGGTTTTTAATAAGGGTGAGATTTCAGAGTTTAAAAATATTACGGATTTATATGATAAATTATACGTTATACTTTAGCAAATTAAGGCAACAATTAGAAACCATAAAAACAGAAGTGAGAAATTGTTTTTTATAATTAAGGGATCTGGTTCGGACTTTGCCAGTTGCGTAACTGAGAGAAAATTTTAAAAGGTCGCCTATAAAGTGCTCTATCACATAATATTATAATAGTGTTAATATCGCTTTGACATGGGTTCTTTCTTTTATTTAAAGAATGGCATATTAGAAATTTTATCCACTCAAAATAAACGTTTGTTTCCAACTGTATTAAAAAGTTTCGGGACGCAGCAAGTGCGTTATGGTAGCGAATTTTCTTTAAAATATTTTTAATAGCAAATGTCTTTCTTTGATGAAAGCAGGCATCAATTCGGTTGCCTATATAGTAGAAACGATATACCATATTTCATCGAAATAACTTTATTGTTTAAAAATATATGTAAACATTTTTCAAAAGTCTGGATGCAGCAAGTGTGTAATGGAAGTGAATTTCCATAAAAATGTTTTTAATAGCAAATGCGAGGAGGCATCAATCTGATTACCGGTATAGCCTATGTACTAGAAACAATGTACTATATTTTATCAAAATTACTTATGGTTTGAAAATATACAAAAATTTTCTGAAAATAAACTTAAATGTTGGTTTTCTAACCAACAGAGCTTACGTTAATAGCAAAGTGAGTTATTGAAATTTGAAGGATTTAATGAAAATTGGGTAAATTTGCAGATTAGCTCCCGAATGCTTTGAAGAAATTGTTTTCAGAAACATTACTAGGACCCCACATGGATGTACAAACCACAAGAAAAATTTGGTGGGTGGGTACTTCGTCGTGGGGATTTTCCTTCCCCCTTGCGTGCATACAACCACCCTCGCTGCATTGACCACAAGAAAAATGTCTTGTTCCTATCCGCCAAGGAAGTTACGGCACCTGGGTGGATAGGGGTACTGTGCGGGGTAGGCAGGGTTTAAGGGGGATATGGCTTCAAGATGTGAAACAGACAGCTTTCAAGCCCGTTTTATTCGCATTTTCTGCTCATATTTCCTTTTTACTACCTACACAGCTCAGCACCCCTACTCACTCCTGGTCCCGTAACTTCCTTGGGGGGTGTGAACAAGAAATGTTTTTTGGGGTTTGTGGATCCAGGGGGGCCCTAGGCAGGTTTCTGAAAACAGTTTTTTGAAAAACGTTCGGGAGCTAAACTGCAAATTTACCGAAAATTCGCTACCAAAACGCACTTACTGCGTCTAGATTCTTTTTCTTACAAACGCATCTTATTTCGATAAAAAATGCAAAAATGCATTAACGAATTTGATCTACGAAAATTAGCTAAAAAAATTATAGACCGTTAAACCATAAACTTCACTAAACCTACAGGAAAGCATAAACTTAACTAAAGCGACAGCCAAAGCATCAGAGAAAGGGTCTATTTGAAAAAAAAATGTTTTGTAAATATTTTAGTTAAATGAAGGGCAATGACGGTTGAATCTGAAACTTAAGGGTTTGCAGAACACTCTTCTTGCAACATTTTCTTTTCACAATCAGTATTTGTTTCACGTTCTTTGCCTAAACATTGCCAATTTTGACGTTTAAAATTGTGAGTTTGACGTTTTGAGGAAAACTCCAAAATTTGTTTCTTTAACTGCCCATAACTTTGTTATCTTTAAAGCTAGAGACCTACATTTTGGTACAGAGTTCACTCTTTATAATACAAACACGTGTGCACATATTTGGTTGCCCTTACTTTGTTATTTACGTAGATATGAATTTTTTTAGAAAGCAAACACAAAATGTCCTGGGAAAACCTGGTCTGATTTTCCTGGCTAACGAACTTATCCAAGCCACTTGCAAAAGGAAGGTACTCACTCTATATTTAACCTCAAATTTCGTTTAGCAGAAATTTCGTCCTCTGAAAATGAGCTTTTGTTTCCAATGGTATCTCAAAAGTTATATAATTTTTTTGTTAATATTCACTTCTAGATAAAATGAAAACAAACACTTAGCAATTTAAAGAAAATTATTTTCAATATATGCACATGTTTTATACATTTTAATTGTAATTATGCAATTCATTACGGCAGAAAAACACAAAATTGAAATTTTCAACTGTTTTTTTTTTACCTAACAGGTCCCTGAGTAATATGTAACAATTGGTATGCAAAACAGAAGAAGTGAAAGGGGTTTAAAATTTTGTACCCTTTATTTTTTCCACATGCTTTGAAGTTATCTTTGACAGGGGCTACTAAGGAGGTTTGCACAGTTACAATTAAAATTTTGACACATCTGGACGGAATGGCATAGAGGTCATCCATTTAGGTTTTGGGCGTGGAAAACATTGCCCAACTTAAAATAAGTAACCCCAGCACGCATACGTATGTATGTATATATATATATATATATATATATATATATATATATATATATACATATATATATATATATATATATATATATATATATATATATATATATATATATATATATATATATATATATATTGTGACACACGACAAGTCACAGATAGAGCGCCGTCAGGATATTATTATTATTATTTTAAGTAATCAAACATATTAATCGACACTCACCGCTTTAGTTGACAGCAGAAAAGGATATGCTTGTGGTTTCTAAACCTGTGAAATAAAAGATAAACCACTGTAAGTGTCCAGCTCAACCTCGTCTAATCTAAATCCCCCATTTAAATCAACACATGTTCAGTATCCTAAATATCCCTTAAATATGGTACTAAAACAACTGTCTTTATATGTATATAATTGCAACAACCCATTAATAAAGCATATCATGTCAGTATTAATAGAAAGGGGTCCTGATTTGCCCCCGCCATTACCTTAGGCCTAAGGTAGCGCGGCCTGGGTACAGCAGACCAGGCACGCCGTTCGAACGTACCCCCAAATTTACATACCCAGAGGTTATGACACCTTAGAGACCAATCCAGGTCTTACATTTATGTGCTCCGCCCGGGGGTCCCCCACTTGACCCCTGCCGGCCAGACAAAGCAGATCCGAGACCCGATCACTATAACTACGTGAGACAGTCTAATTAGTAACCATAACTACAGCACACGTGGCTCTTAATATAATTTCTAAATATCTAGCAATTGTGAGTAAATATTTAATCCCCCTGTATAATAACCAACCCAGGTATATTCTCATAATAATTACTGCTATCTGAATTATATTATTAGCTATAATGAACCAAGACACTTAGCGAGTAGGTACTCACCTAAACTGCAAAATTAAGTTATCATATAAACTAATATGCACTGTATTAACTATAATTATTCTTTATTATAAAATGCACTACAAACAAGCCCTTCCTAACTGACTCTCTTTCAACTAGTAAATGGGTGAAACATCTCTAGTTTCAGATGCATTAACGTTTCAGTTTCTTTATGTTATCTACGCATAAAGATTTGGTGGTTGATAGAACCTTAACACACTTGAGTTCCTCTGCGCTCGCAGTGTCGTTAAGTATCATACAAAATATCAGATGGTACAGTTTCTACTAAAGATTATGTTTAAAACTTACGTTACAATATATATATATATATATATATATATATATATATATATATATATATATATATATATATATATATATATATATATAGGGTGCACCAACTATTTTTCTATGTATGGGTATCTTTATACTTAAAGAGCTCCAAGGTCGGATAAATTAGAGAAAAATTGCGCAACTACAAGCCTATTAAAATATCATCAAAAATTGGAATAAAATCAGCGGTTCTCAAAATATTTGAAAAAAAACTGAAAACCTGCCAACACCAAGAATCGTTATAACTTCGTTAGTCATAGGAATTTTGAAAAAAGTAGTTCGACACGTAAACATACATATTTATCTAAATTTTCATCCAATTTATGATTTTTTCGCCCACTGAGTAACTACCACCACCTATTGTTCTTCTTATGGCCGCCATATTGGAATTTTACATGGTTAGATACAAAAAAGAATTAAGTATATAACGGTGTATCAAACCTACTACTTCAGAACAAAAAACATATTTTTAATTTTTATCACACTGTTTTTTATTAGGTGGCTTTTACGTTATGAGGTGACATTTAAAATTTTGTCGTATTTGTCGTATTGTTTATACCTACTTTCGTTTAAATATCAGCAAGATTATGGCAAGTTACAGTGCAGACGAAAGGTATGATATCTTTTGTATCTACATTGATTGTGGTCGGAATGAATTAAAAAGTGCAGAAATATATCTAAAGAATTATCTCGAAAGAAGGAAACCCCATTTATGTCAATTTTAGAAGATGTTTAAGGGCACAAAGTTTTTCTAAGGCAAATAAAACAAAAGGCATAAATGAGGTAGCTGAAATAAATATTCTGGCAAAGTTGGAAGTAAATAATCTTGCGTCATCGCGAGCGTTATTTGTAATTGCTGGTGCAAGCGCAACGACAATTCGCGTTTGGCACAAAATATTTAAATACAGACCGTGCCTATATAACCAAAATTATCTTGGGAACTTGCAAATGTTGCGCAAGACCTACATATTATCTGTAAAATTGCCTATTAGCCGAATAAATGATTTGTAACGGAAGTCTCTGTTGATAGTTTTAGTTCTCGTCATTAGATTTGCTAGAACAAAGAAGTTATCATCATTAACATCTTCATGATGATTTTCTTTTTTCCGTACTCTCTTAAATACCGGTGAAAATCTAACGTTCCGCTAGAGTAATTAAAATAGCGGTTTTTAAATATCGTCAAGTGTATTAATTGAAATTTAATGAAATAGCAAATCGTTCATCACAGAAAGAATACCTAATAACGCTTCCTTATAATATATAATTTCTGAAGATCTTTTAACAGGAATACTTTGTTCGTTTTAGCGAATATTGAATAAATGTGGTTATTAATATCACAACCTTGAGATTGTCAATTAATTAACTTCCACAGCGTCTTGGATGTGCGGGAGTATGGTCACCGGAACAACAAATCGAAAAAAAATTACGTTTAGCTCAAACGTAAAAAATATAAAAAAATGTGAAAAATGTGATTACAAAGGAAGACATTTTGTGTCGGGCGTCAATCTTTAGATCTGTTAGTATGTTTAGTTCCCGTGACAGTGGCGCAGCTAGCAAATATGGCTTAAAAATACAAACCTTTTTGTGGAGAAAAACGCGTTATGTATATTAAATTTATGCATCCTGAAATTTGAATGCCCTGTATATTTAAAAGAATATTGGATATTTTGGTAAAATAGTAAATACCAATGGAATTTAAAGAATACAGAACAATGATTTGATTTTATTTATACTGTTTTGGTTAAGGAAAATATTTGTTATATTGTCAAATTGAATAGATGTAAAGTATGTATAGACACATTGTAGTTAGGAGATAAGGTTAAAGATAAAAAATATTATGAGTAAATTCCAAAAAGGCACACAATGTCATCAGTGTGATGTTAATACGGGTTTTTGTGTACCTGATAAGCAGTTTGGACGATAGCGAGGTAGCGTGCTGGTGAGCTGTGTCGCACATCCTGCCTTAAAAAGAGACAGGCGTTTTCAGTTTTATAGAAGCGAACATATTTAAAGTGAAAATTAAAGGGCTATTCAAAATAAGTTCGATAATAATTAATTACCACAAAGTAATGGTGGCAAGAATAAAATCCAAATATAGACGGTCCAATAGCGAATAATCCAAATCTACAATGAACAAGCAATTAGAGACATTTTAAGCAGTAAGTCCATATTGTGAACATTGCAACTATAAATGTGCAGATTTTTACATTGTGTATGTAGTTGTAAGGATTTTTATTTTACTTTGATGATTTATGTATATTTATAACATTAACGAGGATAGAGGGGATTCTTGATAAAGGCTGAATTAACGACAAAGTCATAGAATATAGTTTAATTCGTTGTTACAATAAGATTTTAATTTGTGTGTGTGTTTTTGTTTTTTTAACGTCGGCCTATTTCCGTGACTATGGCCAATAACCGACGCCAGGGAGCAGTTTCACCTCACTATCCTAGGAATTTTAGCCGAACCCCTGCCTTTCTGTAAAGAGGGTAAGGATCTTTAAGGTGGCCAACATCGCATGGACACGGGACCGACGGCTTTACGCCCCCTCCGAAGCGCGGAACGTGCAGACATTCAACTTGTTCAAATACAATGCCAGAACCTCGGTTGATGTTAATTTTACAGTTTGTACTGAAAAAGTGAAAGGAGTACCGTGGGATCGAACCCAGTACCCCTCGATTCAGAGGCACACAATCTTACCCCTAAACCACCGAGGTTCTAAGATTTTAATTTGTTTGATTTATTAACAACGATGAATAATTATTTATGTAGCTATGTTTTGAAAAGAATTTAAATTATCAGGAATAAATATTATAGATGTTATTTAAATAGTCTTGTTAATTTGACCTATATAAAAAATATCATTAAATAAGCCTATATTCAAATAATTATAAATTAAAAGAATAAAATTAATAAAAACTCAATTGAGAATGTTATAACGAAATTTCTAACACTCTGGATTAACATGAATATAAAAAAAATACAAATAGGTTACATCAAAACAAAAATGCTAGCCCAATATTAGAACTCTATCCGTAAGATAAGAGAAAAATTTGCAGATACAACGGTAAGTAAAGAAATATTGGCAAATATTTCATTTTTAATAATGTTAATACTTTAAATGGGCAATAAGTACTTTATCAGAAAGAGGAAAACCCATTAATAATTAAAATTCTCTTGCTCAACAATTAAAAGTGCAATACCGTAGCAATATATATATATATATATATATATATATATATATATATATATATATATATATATATATATATATATATATATATATATATATATATATAATGTATGTATGTACCTATGCGTCCGAGCGATAACTTAACTAAATAAATAGCCTATTTTGATTCAACATGGCAGGTATGTTTCTCTTGTAAATTTCTTAGACCAGTTCGTTAATCAGCCCAATCGGTCGAGTTTTTTCCGAAAAAAATATGTTTTCGAAAATAATAAAGGTGTTTTGATGAAATTTGCTACGCATATGGCCTTATGCACATGCCAATGAAATTTTTATGTTAATAGAACACTAAGTTCTTAAATTTGAAAATAAATTCGCTACCAGAGCGCACTTAATGCGTTTGCACTTTTTATCAATAATATTTTACAAGGCCAAGAAAATAATGAATCAAACTCTTCAAAATAGTCAGCCAGTCTGTACCTCTTGAACAATCACAAGGCAAAAACCAAATGTTTATTTTGTCAGAATTAAATGTGAAAACTGGCAATTTTTAAACAAATATTCTGGAGGCAATTTGTGAAGAAAATATGTTACCTTAAATGGCTTTTACAAGGTCTTCGATTTCTCTTTCAAGACTTACTTTCCTTCATTTAGTTAAAATATTTACAAAAATTTTATTTGAAATAGACCTTATTGGAAGTTTGGATATATAACTTTTGGGAGTCAATTATTCTTAGACGGGTGATATAACAGGTACATAATGCAATATTTTCAATAAAATATTCTTAAGCAAATGCCGCTTCTGGGGAACAATATATTGAGTGACATGTGTTTAATAAGTTCTTAAATATATTTTTTCGTAGAAAAAATTCACTAATGGAGAGATCCCGACTTTTGAATTTTTTTTCTAATCAGCGCAAACTAGGACCTGTGGAACTCATATTCGGGGCCAGCTTCAATATATATATATATATATATATATATATATATATATATATATATATATATATATATATATATATATATATATATATATATATATATACATATGTGTGTGTGTATTACACTGATAACTCAAAAAATTATAATGGGTCGATTTTGATAAAATTTGGCATGTACCTGCCTTTTGTAAGCGGCTTGGATAAGTTCGTTAGCCAGAGAAATCCGACCAGGTTTTCCGCGAAAATTTTTAGTTCTATTTATCTCAAATTTGGTAGGTAGGTTTATGATATAAAGATCAAACAATACACCATAACTTAGATTTTTATATAGCAAGAAAAAAAGTTAAAACAAAATATTTGGTGCCAGATCATTTCTATGAAAATGCACTACGATAACGCACTTGCTGCGTCCAGCCTTTTTAAACTCTTTCCTCATTTCTCTTGTGTAAAATACTCACAACAAATTAATTTGAAGTCGATATTTTTGCCGGTCTCACATAGAAACTTACAGCAACAGTTTATTTTCAACAACTCTGGACATAGGAAGTGTTATGGTAGCAAATTTTCATTAGATATTATTGTTTTTTAAAAATATTGTTAGTCAAATAACACAGAGTTGAAACTTGATTTCTTTATTAATGTACTTGAACCGACAACTTAATACACTAAATTTAACTTTGGGAACATGAGCTGCATTTGTTTGAATAAATATTTAAGTTTAGTTTTTTTGTTTGATACAAATAACCTTATAAATCCTGTTAACTTGAAGACCTGCCATAAAAATCACACATATTATACAGGGTGATTCATTAACAATCGTAAATCCGAAATATGGAGATACTACACGTCAAATTAAGACCATTGGCGCAAACATGCCTCATCCTAAAGCTGATCGTTTCGGAAATACAGGGTGTTGAAAGTTACAATTTTAATTAGTTTTTTTGTCATTATTTTCATATTTTGAAAACATCTAGGTTAGAACTTGAAAATTTGTGAAGCTTGTTTTTTTTTAGGTGACGAATAAGATATGTGTTGCAAATATCGCATTGTTTATAGAGGCCGCCACAACCAATTTCACCGACATTATAGCTAATAACTTTTGCCCTGTATGTCTAACATGAAATTTGATTCAAAGCCTGAAAGAACAATCATTTTTCAATTAATTACGTATTGTTGTTTCATTTCTATATCTAGATCAGTTCTCGAAAAAAACTGGTTTAAAGAACATTATGTATTGATAATACGAGAAATTCTCCCGCTTTTAATTTCTCACATAAATCATTCCTCTTTAATGTTTTGGTCTAATTTCATGTTAGACATACAGGGTGAAAATTATCAACTTTAAATGTAGAAACAATTAAAATTTTCACTTTCAACACCCTGTATTTCCGAAACTAGCAACTTTCGGATAAGGCATGTTGCCACAATGGTCACAGTTTGACGTGTAGTATCTCCAGATTTCGGATTTTCCATTGTTAAAGAATCACTCTGTATATAATAATTTACTTTTCGGTAGAGTAACACGAAATACCCAAAACAACACCGTATAATGTTTTTATTGCTATCTCATCCTTTTAAGGAATTCTGATTCACTTAAGAAAACGTTCTGAACTTTAAAGGCATGATTGCAAGTTAGCGAGTTCAAGATGTTTTCTTGAAATGGGTAGGTTAATAATTCGTTTTGTCGAACATATGCTCAGCATATCGGCTCCGGTACATATATACATAATTTTAATATGCATCTATATCTTTAGCTAACATACCTTCTATTACTGAAAGCAGTGCATTATAAACCACCCAAATTGGCATAAAAGGTAGAAGCCGAGTGAAACATGCCTGGAACGAGGCTCCGTATCCATGTTTAGATTCCGCCTTGACATTTAACGACCATTAGAGAGAACTTTAGAAATGAATATAGTCATGCTTTTACTCTGACTTGATCGGAATGCACTTTGCTGTAAAAGACAAGTCTCTTGAATATTTTCACGTTAAATAACGCGCATGCAGGTAAATAATAATAAATATTTTTCAATAAGATTATATTAAATTCATTTGGTAGACTAATGGAATTATTATCGAGTATTTGCTTTTAATGCAAAGCTTGAAGGTAATGTGATATCAGCTGAAATATACAAACTATTATTTTTTATCAAATAAGTAAATTAACAAAAATAACCGTGCTTCTTCGAACAAGAAAGGCTTGCACGCAGCAAGTGGGTTATGGCAGTGAATTTTTACAGAAATGTTTTTCATAGTAAATATATCTTTTTTTAATGAAAGCAGGCATTAAATTTTGTTACCAGTATAACCTAAGTATATAGTAAAAATAATGTATCATATTTCGTCAAAATAATTGTATTATTTGAAAAAGTACAAAAACTTATTGAACATAAAATTAAACTGTTTACGAAAACACTGGTCCGATTTTCGGAGTCAACGAACCCCTTCAAACTATTAACCCACCTGAAACGCCAAGATATACTTATTCGCATAAGCTTCTCGACGAAACTTCCGAAACAAGAAAATTTGTATCAACTACGTATGGGCTATCCTGTGATTGCCAAAATAATTTTATAAGATGCAGCTCAAGACACCTCATAATTAACGTGTACAATTTTTTCTTGTATCTTGTATAATAAAGGATATAAATATTGAGTTTTACCGTAAAAGTATGTCACCCTGTATATATGTAAACAAATGAAAACGGAAACCAACCCCAAATATGGCTTCTCGGGGGTCTAGTTTGCGGTTATTTGGAGAAAATCTTTTCAAAATTCCAAAGTCGTGGTTTCCTTACCACCGAATTTTTTAGAAAAAATTCGCTAAAAGTTATAGACTGTTAAACCATAAACTATATAACTAAACATGCTGCTAAACGATCAGAGAAGGGGTCTATTTGAAATTAATTTTCAGCGAATATTTCAGTGAAATAAAGGACACCGACAGTTGAAGATAAAACTTTATTTTTTGCAAAACACATTTCTTGCATAATTTTTTCTACACAACCCGTATTCGTTCCAGGTTGTTTGCCTAAAAGTTGTCAATTTTGACGTTTCAAATACCAAATTTGACGTTTTAAGAAGAAAACCTATATTATTTTAAAGTAATTTTCTTGTATTTCTTGATATTTTTGCGCCAAAAACTTATCTTTGTCTGTAATATATAAGAAATTTTGTTATCCATGCTAAATATTGTGGCTTTTGCGTTTCTCTGGTAACCAGCCTCCAATATTTTTTAAATGCCTATTACTCTTTTTTGTTTTAACCCAGAGATCTAAATTGTAGTAGATAGTATACATTTTATACCATAACTCTGCGTACGAAATTTGGTTGCCATACCTTTGTTACTTCCGGAGACACAGAAAATTTTTTCCAAGAAAACCCAACATTTTTCCGCAAAAACTCGTCCGATTTTCCTGGCCAGCGAGTTCGTCCAAGCTAGTTGCAAAAGGAACGCATTTACCAAATTTGATCAAAATCGGCGAAGTTATCGGTGTGATACACACACACGCACACTATATATATATATATATATATATATATATATATATATATATATATATATATATATATATATAACGCCTAAGGCCTACTTTTGCAAAAACCTTTGAAAAAATCGTCAATAAGCTGACAACTTATCTTACCGATAGTAATCTTCTTTTGCCATATCAGCATGGCTTTCGGCAAGCACAAAGCACTGAAACTGCAAATGTGGAATTTGTGGAGCAAATTGTCGAGCACGTTGACAAAAACGAGGTAGCTTTGTGGGTTTTTGTGGACTTCTTCAAAGCCTTTGACTGTGTAAATTATGAGGTCCTCATAAGTTCACTGTTAAAGTATGGAATTGCAGGCACTGCATTGGACTGATTCAGAAGCTATCTTACAGACAGAACACAAAGAGTTGTAATATCTAACTCTACCGGTATCTACCCATCTAGGACTTTCAGAGTGACGGTTGGGGTGCCACGAGAAACAGTTTTTGGACCTACGTTGTACATTATTTATGCCAACAGCCTACTAGAGTACATAGCCCATCAATCTGTAAACAACATCAATCCAGCCAAAAATGACGGTAACTTCTTATGCTATATAATACCAACTTTATAATGGGTGGACATAATGTTCAGGACATTGTGGCTGATGCTGACAACACTTTCAAAAGGCTTACCAACTAGTTGATAAAAACAAACTTGCACTCAATAAGGATAAGAGAACATGCGTGCTTTTTAAGTCATCTAAATCAAAAAAAAAAAAGATATTGGAGAAAATGTAGAACATGATGGCTAAATTGTAACTCTACAGACCTCTACGAAATTACTAGGACTTCATATCGATAGTGAGTTAAAGTGGAATGTCCACATGGAGTATGCAATAAGAACACTAACCCAAAGATGCAGTACCTCTACTCTGTTGTCACTGTATTATGCGTGTTTTTACTCACAACTAAGGTTTGGTATTATGTGAAGCAAATCGAGTTTTAAAATAAATAATAATAATTAGAATCATATTCAATATTCCGCATAGACACACTTGCAGAAACACTTTTAAGGAACAGGGCATCCTTACACACCCCAGCATCTACATCCTGGAAGTGCTAGCCCATGTTTTTCAAAACAAGATCAAATACACATACAACTCAGTTGAACATGGTTTAACACAAGAGGTAAAAATAACCTGCAAATTGACAAACATCACACAGCTCTGTACCAGAAGTCACTGTTCTACAATGGCTGTAAGTTGTTTAGTGCATTGCCAGAGGATGTACGGAATGCAGTCACCCAAATGCTCTTCTCCGTAGTGCCACCGACTACGATGAGCAACCTCCATATAAGCATAAGCGTCCAAAGTTTATATTTATCCGCTAACGCCCCCGCGGCAAAATCAGAATGCAAACATTCAAACCCAAAAGTCATTGTGTGTATTCTTTCCGACGGAGGTATGGACTAAGGTCCGGTACTCCCAGGGAGGGATTTTTAGTGAGTAGGTGTACTAAGAGTACGAGTTGAGACGGTGAGCAGTACCTCGATATCCCACCGCACTACGGTGTCATGAATGAGCTTTGCATGAGGCATATCTCCCTCCTGTATATATATAAAAAAAACGGAATGTAGACACCTTACCAGCTTTCAAGAAGAGAGTGAAAACAATTCGCTTAAACAAGACATGCTACTCCGTGGAGGATTTTTACACATAAACTACCGCTAAAATATCTTCCATTCTCAATTTTTTTTAGTAATATGCACTCCTTATTAGTAATATAGTTACCATGGTATAAACTTTGCGCACCTCGTGTTTAAAAAAAAACAATATTGGACTTAGATCTGTATTCTGCAACTTTTCTTTTGAACGTTATTGTGTGTTTTGCAATTATTTTTGTTTTGCTTTTTTGTGTTAATTAAGGAAAAAATGTTCTTAATTGTTACATGACTGTATGCGTTATGTTATTTTTACCTGTAGAGGTACATGACTTAAGTGACTTTGGCCTGTTTCATTGTTAACATATACATTATATATATATATATATATATATATATATATATATATATATATATATATATATATGTATATATATATATATATATATATATATATACATATATATATATATATATATATATATATATATATATATATATATATATATATATATATATATATATATATATACATATACGTATACAACATACGAAAAGTGAAACTGACCCCGGATATGTGTTCTTAAGGGCCTAGTTCGCGCTCATTATAAGTCTCAATCTCTTTATTAGTGAATTTTTTTCAACGAAAATTCAATAAAAACAGCTATTGTTGTTATAAGCAACATCTTAAGATTACAGTTTTGTACTTCTACTGAGGAGCAAGCTACATGTACCACAAAATTGCTTAACATATGTAGCTTATTGGTTTTCATTATACAGGGTGATTTATGATCACGGCCTATTAAAACTGTCTACGGAAATACTAAAGAAATCAATATCAAATTCCGATTATGTATAAGCCGTCTTCTATATTATGTATTTCTAAAATAGTTTGGTGTTATTGTCACTTCCGTTTCTAACAAAAGCAAAAACATTTGTAAAATGAAAAAATGATTTTGGGAAATGTCCAAAAAGTCAGCACAAATTAGGAATTAAAAAAAGAAATCTCAAAATTGTTAAAGAACAGATTTAATTTTTATTAGCTTAAAGGATTCTCTATAAAAAAACAAAGCTTAAATGTATAATATATAGACCTGGCCTAATCTGAACTGACCTGACCTAAACCCAGCTGTTTCCAAGATATGTCAAAATTCAGATTACAACATGTCTTAGAGAATTTTTGAAGATGTATATTTTGTGTTTTCTTTCGAAAAAATTTTTTATCTCGAAAACTAATAGATACGACCACCAAATTTGGTACGCAGGCTTCTGTTACAAAAGGTTTACTATGTATCAAAATTTTGACCTCTAAGTTACACTGCAACTGAAATCGCCAGCAGATTTGTTGGTTGGTTGGTTGGTGACACGTCTAGCAACCCAATAAGTGAGTTCCACCACGACAGAACGGTCTGGAAGATATTTGTCAGTCCAAAGTGTACATTAGCAAAAACCACTGTTTGTTTGTCTATAAAATCTTTACATATTTTGTTTCCTTTTTCAGATCTGCTCCTTCTGAAAAGTAACAGCTAATTAAGGTAAGTTGCTATTACATTTGCAACAATTACATATATCAAGACATAAGCAGAGTTACAGATTAACTAGCTTGTATGTTTAGTATAAATGTGTTTTCTTAAAATTAGTTTATAATGGAAACAAATAAAACGCTGGTAACTAATAACGTTTAGTGGTTTACGTTTTTATGAAATTTACTCGACTTTTGAAATTTGAAAAATTTAATCAACGAGCGTAAAGTAGGACCCCTATATATATATATATATATATATATATATATATATATATATATATATATATATATATATATATATATATATATATATATATATATATATATATATATATATATATATATATATATATATATATATATATATATATATATATATATATATATATATATATATATATATATATATATATATATACACATATAAGTAACTAAAAAAATAATAGGCCAATTGTGATGAAATTTGTAGGAAAATCGGGTGTGTTCTCCAGGTAATCGTCTTACTTTTCTGCGACCATTGTGGACCTAAAGACAGAATCGGCACTCATCAGAGGAGACAACACGATTCCATTCACCATCCCAATTTGATTTGCCATTACACCACTCAATCTGGGCAGCACAATCTCGAGGTATTAGTAGGAGACATAAAAATGATCTATACGAACGAAGCCCAAAAGTGCGTATTTTACGATATATCGTTGCCACAGAGACCTTTTGTTGTGAAACTCCCAACCAAGCATTATCAATCGGTGGTGGCGTGGAAACTCTGCCTTGTAAAGCCGTAATCCTCTAATAACGATCTTCTCGTGCTGAAGTTGCTCGAGGTCGTCAGGTTCCATCACGACGGTTTTGAATTATTTCTTCAGACCGCTGCACCAACACTGTAACACTGTTGACACACTGCGTCCTATGCGGTCGAATATTTGTCTCATTGAAAAAACCGGCTTTCCGGGTACCAATAATGCGCCCCTTTTAGAATTCACTTAAATGATGATTGTTCTGTAAACGGCGCCTAGGCATAATGACTTAATCAATAAATTGAGTACAAATCGCTACGAAGTAATGCTTCAAACTGAAGAAATTTGAAGACATCGCTTTTTGATAAAACAAAATTAAGAAAAGCGTGTGGCTGTGTTTTGTCCATATTACTATTACTTTTTATCAGAGACAAATTAGGGTACTATAGAAAATTTTATTGCAATTAATCGACTCTTACTGGGTCTGGTGCCCAGACTTTTATCAATACTTTAATATTATAAACATGAATGTTCTTAAAATTTGTTCAATATAAAACATTATTAGTTGCTAAACGTATTTCGCATCTTCCATTTCACAGAAAAGTATGACAAGTTTCATCGTTGAGATTTATGTTCCACAAGGTATTAAACGCAAGTGAAGTTTTATTACTTGCAGAAGACTAGAGAATTGTATTCCTGCAACTGACAACATTCTGTAATACAGGAAATAAATTGAGTTGTCTAGGATTATGAAAGCCGGGATGGAAACTGTCACTTCTCAATTGAAACTTGTATATCTTTTCTTCGATTTTCATACATAAGTGTGGATATATATGTGTACCTACAAATAGGGCAGAGTGTATAAGTAATTTGTTTGCGACAAGACACATGTACTTCATGCAGACATATTCAGTTAAGTTTTTATCGGCACCTAGTTTAATCTTCTAAACAGTTTTAGTGAATGTTCTTAAAAAAATTTACTAATGAGGAGATCCCCACTTTTGAATTTTGAAAAAAATTCTTCTAATGAGCGCTATTTAGGACCTCTGGAATCCAAATCCGAGGTCGGTTTCAGACTATATATGTTTATATATATATATATATATATATATATATATATATATATATATATATATATATATATATATATATATATATATATATATATATATATATATATATGTCACACCTATAACTAAAAAAATAATGGACCGATTTTGATAAAACTTGGTGAGTACCTTCCTTTTACAAGTGGCTTAGCTAAGTTCGTTAGCCAGGAAAATCCGCCGAGGTTTTCCCGGAAATTTTTTTGTTTTCTTTCAAAAAAATTTATATCTCCGGAATTAACAAAGTAAGGGCAACCGAATTTGGTACGCGGATTTATATCATTATAGGTAAATTACATACCAAAATTTAGCTCTGTATGTTAAAGGACAAAAAAGTTTCAGGCATGTAAAAAAAATAATTTGGATTTTCCTAAAAACGTCAAAAGTCGCGATTTTAAACGTCAAAAGTCGCGATTTTAAACGTCAAAATTGGTAATATTTAGGCAATGAACCTGAAACTAATATAAGCTATGGAAGGAAAATGTCTCAAGAATAATGTTTTACAAAGCCTGAAGGCTTAGTTTCAAGCGTCATTGTCCTTCATTTTACTAAAATATTGTCAGAAAATTCATTTCAAGTAGACCCTTTCTCTGATGCTTTTGCAGTAGTGTTGACTATAGATTTTATCGGTTAATGGTACACCATTTTTGTCGAATTTTCGTAAAAAATCTTTAAAGCTCAATATATCCGTCATTATGCAAGATACAAAAAAAAATTGTATACATTGTCTTGAACTACATCTTAAAAAATATTTCTGCAATTACAGGGTGGCCCATAAATTGTTGGTGATTAAAATTTTCTTTTTTAGTGAATTTCCTTTAAAAAATTCACTAATGGGAAGATTCGTGTTTATATATATATATATATATATATATATATATATATATATATATATATATATATATATATATGTATATATATATATATATATATATATATATATATATATATATATATATATATATATATATATATATCGTACCGATAACTCAAAAAATAATAGACCGATCTTGATCAAATTTGGTGAGTACCTTCTTTTTACAAGTGGCTTGAATAAGTGCGTTAGCCAGGAAAATCAGACCAGGTTTTCTCCGAAATTTTGGTGTTTTCTTTCTAAAAAAATTCATATTTTCGGAAATGACAAAGTGAGGACAACTAAATTTGGTACGCCTATTTGTATTATAAAGTGCGAAGCATGTACCAAAATTTAGGTCTCTAAGTTTAAGGACAAAAAAGTTACGGGCAGATAAAGCAACAAATTTTGTAGTTTTCTTCAAAACGTCAAACTCGCAATTTAAAACGCCAAACTCGCAATTTAAAATGTCAAAATTGGCAATGTTTAGGCAAAGAACGTGAAAGCAATACGGATTGTGAAAAGAAAATGTTGCAAGAAGAGTGTTCTGCGAACCCTTAAGTTTCAGATTCAACCGTCATTGCCCTTCATTTTACTAAAATATTTATAGAAAATTTATTTCAAATATACCCTTTCTCTGATGCTTTGGCTGTCGGTATAGTTAAGTTGATGCTTTCGCTGTAGGTTTAGCGAAGTTTATGGTTTAACGGTCTATAATTTTTAGCTAATTTTCGTAGAACAAATTCGTTACTGCATTTTAGCATTTTTGTATCGAAATATGATGCATGTTTGTAAGACAAAATCTGGACACCGTAAATGCGTTTTGGTAGCAAATTTTCATTAAATCCTTGAAATTTCAATAACTCAATTTGCTATTAACGTAAGTTTTGTTGGTTAGGAAACCAACATTTAACTTTATTTTCGGAAAATTTTATATGAACGCAGCAAGGGCGTTTTGGGTGCGAATTTTCATTAAATATTTCAAATTTCAATAACTCAATTTTCTATTAACCTAAGGTTCATTGGCTAGGAGACCAGTTTTCTCAGAAACATTTTAGGTTTATTTTCGAAAAATTTTTGTACATTTTAAAATAATAATTTTGATAAAATATGGTACATTGTTCCTACTATATAGGTTATACCGGTAACCAAATTGATGCGTGCTCGCATTAGAGTGTTATATTTGTAATTAAAAACATTTTAATGAAAATTCATTTCCATAACGCACTTGCTGCGCCCAGAGTTTTGTTTATATACAAGCATCAACATTTGTGCCATATGACAAGAATGCCTAAGTTTTAAAGCCAACATGGAAAAGTTTTTTAGACAAAAAAGTAGGGACTCAGCACGCGTGTAAAAAAGCGAATTTCCAAACAAAATGAAAATCCTAAAAATTTAACTTTCAATTTTAATTCTATTCCATAATAAAGTCTATAAAGTAACTTTTTTGAAAAAACTTGAATATTTGTGACACCAACAAGTCTGCTGGGCTATCTAACCAGTCAGTCGATTTTGATCTGACATGGAAAGTACTTTTCATTTGTAAATCTCAAATCAAAATAAGTTTTTTTCAAAAAAAAACTAAATTTCTTTAACTAAGTGTAGATTGGAACCTGTCGTGAGTACTGATAAGCACACCTGAAGAACTCAAATCACCATAAAACATTAAAAAAAAACCTTAGGATCGTTTGACTAACCAAGTAAACGTTAGATTCAGGGAGGAAAAATTAACATATTTTATTTGGCGGAAATATCTGTATTAACTTTTTATCTATCGAACGTGTTTCTGCCAGTATTTATTTTGTAAAGTAGTCTATCAGGAGACTACCTATAGGCGGCGGAGCGAGACTCATACACTATTTATTATTGCTATATTTAGCAATATATATATATATATATATATATATATATATATATATATATATATATATATATATATATATATATATATATATATAATTTCAAAGGCGTTTAGCTGTCTTAGTTGTCTAACATTTTTTATTAATTTTAGATTCTCCTCATTAACGTGATAATTATTATCCCAAATATGTCGGGCGACGGATGATCTATCTATAGCACCGTGTCTTAATTGTACTAAATGTTCTTTAAATCTAATGCCAATAGATCTTTTTGTTTGTACGACGTATTTAAGATCACAACCTTTACAACTTATTTCATAAACTCCTGACATTTTGGCCCTATTATCATTGTCTTTTAGATTACCTAGCAAGTTTTTTTAAGCTTTTTTTTGTCAAAAATGTTAGTTGCAAATTGGCTTTTAAAAAAATGCTATCTAGACCCCTCGTTATTCGTGGTTTAAATGGTAAGCAAACACATTTTTTTCCGCTTTCTCTCTTCTAAAAGTTCCGCGAAGATAGAAAACAAAGAAAATCAACGACTCTTAGAAGAGAGAACGCAGAAAAAACTTTGTTTTCTTACCATTTGAATCTAGAATCACGAGGGGTCTAGATATCATTTTTCAAAAAGCCAATTTGCAACTTAAAAAACTTGCTAGGTAATCCAAAAGACATGGATAGTACGGACAAAATGTCAGGAATTAATGAAATAAGTTGTAAAGATTGCGATCTTAAATACGCCGGACAAACAAAAAAATCTAATGGAATTGGACCCAAAGAACATTTAGCACAATTAAGATACGGTATCATAGATAGACCCTCCGTCTCCCGACATATTTGGGATAATAATCACCACGTTAATGAGGAGAATCTAAAATTCTAAACAAATGTTAGACCACCAAGACAGCTAAACGTCTTTAAAAGTATATATATATATATATATATATATATATATATATATATATATATATATATATGTTCAGAAAGATTTCCGCGGTCTTTAATGTGAGACATACTTGGTTCTCGGGTTGAACCGCGTCCAAAACTTATGAAAGCTCGACGTTTAGGCTCCTGTTTTGGAGCCATTTCCAAGAGGTAAAGGAAATATGTAAGTACACTCTAAGGCCTCAATCTGCCTACTCCTTAGAGTGGTGGACAAATGTGGGTAAAGTAAATATGTAAGGACACTCTAAGGCCTCAATCTGCCTACTCCTTAGAGCGGTGGACAAAGGTGGGTAAAGGAAATACGTAAGGACACCCTAAGGCCTCAATCTGCCTACTCCTTAGAGCGGTGGACAAAGGTGGGTAAAGGAAATATGTAAGGACACTCTAAGGCCTCAATCTGCCTACTTCTTAGGGTGATGGACAAAGGTGGGTAAAGAAAATACGTAAGGACACTCTAAGGCTTCAATCTGCCTACTCCTTAGAGTGGTGGACAAAGGTGGGTAAAGGAAATATGTAAGGACACTCTAAGGCCTCAATCTGCCTGCTCCTTAGAGCGGTGGACAAAGGTGGTTTGGGTTGTTGTAGCTCGATTACGGGGCCTCAATCTTCCTACTCCCCAAATCTCACCGCAGATCGTCTGTGAGGTCTCAGTGTGTTCAACCCTAGATCTCTCTGAGGCATGCAATATAACCTAATGGAGCAATTTTATCACCATTATACAAACTGAAAATTTTGTTAGTCGGTTGCGGATTCTTATAATAAAAATTGGTTTTATAAGAATGGTATGAAACTGCACTAAAGCTAAAACCTGTATCTAAATTTAAGGAAAAGTCAGAATTTTTAATTTTTAAATTAATTAATATTGGTTGGTCATCACTTAACAAATTTAATAAAAATTTTTCTATTTTTATCGGTAATTTCATTAGCACTAAAATAATTTTCAACTCATTGTTTGTATATAGTTCAATCAGAATTTACAGGATAAAATTCGCGAAAATGTCCGAGATTCTCTTTTAAGGCCGGGGTCGTCAAAATTTGGCGCACTTTATTATTAAACGTGGATTTTTAGCACCGAAATTTAATATTAAACGCGGTTCGGTTGTCCTCGTCGCCAGTCTAATATTTAAGAAATTTGCCTAAATAAATAAAACAGAGCAAAGGTTAAATTTGCTCTATTCGCCAAAGTGTAATGTTTTCATACAACTGTTATCTGATGCGTATCAATAAGTGCGAATTGCTCCTAAAAATCATACAGGATGTAGAAAATCGACGTTATTACCTATATTAACTAAGTCAAACTGGGATATTTTTTTATTTGAGTCGTGCCTCTGATACCATTGCGCCGATTTTATGATAAAGAAAAATAAAACAATGGGTGTAAGCGGTCGAATTAATGAATGATGTAGGTCATGAGGATGAGGATCGGTTATATTTTATCATATTAACACCATATTGAGCGTGGAGTACCGCAGACATCAGTTCTGGGGCCCTTAATGTTTCTGACGTATGTTAATCATCCTACCTCCCATTCAATGGCCATTTAACAGATTGTGACGTGACAATGTACGTCGACGATATTGGGTTAGTGGCCTCGGCAACTACCCCTAGTAAGCTTCTCGAGGCAACTAATAAAATTGTTACTAGTTGTAAGGAGTGGTGTCTTGAAAATATCCTTCTGATTAACATAAACAAAACGGTTCTTGTCCATCTTTGCCAGAGGGCGGGTTCTTACGGATAGCTTTGCTAGTTTAATTGAAGCCATGGGCCTTCGCTTTTCTCAGTCTGTGGCTTACTTGAGCTCTGTTATACAGAGTAATCTTTCATGGAACCTTCAGGTGGACTCGGTTTGTACCAGCCCTATTCATTTTTTGCATCGGGGAGATTACAGTATGTGTTGGACCAGAATTCGTGGATGCCTGTATAGTATGAACTTCACTCTCATATAACACTGATGCGTGGTGTTGTACTACCGAGATTAAGCGGCTATTTGTAGCACAGAAGAGAATCGTTAAAATTATGATTTGTATTCAGCTGAAGGGCAGCTGTGTGGACTTATTTCGTCGAAACTCCCTCTTGACTGTTTCTTGCGTCTACGTTTACAAGACCCTTATGTTTATGAGACTAAATCCTCACTGTTGGGCGTAAAGCCGTCGGTCCCGTATCCATGTCATGTTGGTCACGTGAAAGATCCTTACCCTCCTTACAGAAAGGAAGGGGTTCGGCAACATTTTCAGGATAGTGAGGTGAAATTGTTCCCTGGAGTCAGGTGATTGGCCATAGTAGCGGAAATAGACCGACGTTAAAGAAACAAAACACACACACATTCTCACTGTTTTAATTTTAATACAGATATCTGTGCATATGACACGAGAAGCAAACTTACCATAGACATAAGTAAACAGCACACAGATGGCTATGTACGGTCCACTTACTATGCTGCTGCCAGCTTATATAATTACTTGTATCATCATTGTGATCCTATTCACCAAGAAGAGGAAGGTAGAGGGGTTCAGGGCGCCCGTGATGTTTGGAAAACCTTTCGCTTTAGTGCGGGAGGTCAAATATCTGGGGGTGGTCCTGGACCCCAAACTAACATGGGGGTCGCAAATAGAACGAGTAGTGAGGAAGGGATTAGCGACCCTCTGGCAGCTGCGTCGTGTGATAGGGAGGACCTGGGGACTCAATACTCGGATCCTTCATTGGATCTACACTGCGATCGTCAGGCCGAGAATCCTCTATGGGGCGTTGGTCTGGTGGTGTGGTGTGAACCAAACTACCAGCAGGAAGCTGGCCAAACTCCAAAGGCTGGCAATCCTGGGTATCACAGGCGCTATGAGGACGACACCCTCAGCCGCGCTAGAGGTCCTGTTGATGCTGACACCGCTTCCCATCTGTATCAGAAGGGAGGCTATGGCGTCGCATCTTAGAATCCGGGACTCAGGTAACTGGTGCGGAGAGGGAGCAGTAATAGGGCATGCAAGAGTCGCCAAGGAGGTGGAAAAGGAAATTCCGATTTCCGCCATAAAGGTGAGGGATGCCGAGGACGATATTAGGTTGATTAGGCCATACAGCCTCAGGATCCCCAGTAGAGATCAGTGGAGGGAAATGAGGTTGCATTCCAGCCCGCAAGCCTGGTCTGTTTCACCGACGGATCGCGGCTGGAGGACCAACAATCCTCCGGGGCAGGAATATACATCGAGGGCCTGGGGGTGCGCGAGAACTATGCTCTTGGCGCATACACCACGGCATTCGAAACAGAGGAGTAGGCTATCCTGTCTGCGGCCAATAGACAGGATGTGAAGATGAGTCCCGAGAAATGCGTATAGCCAGGCGGTCCTCCTGGCAGTCTGCGCGGCCAGAATCAGGTCACCACTGGTTTAGGAGTGCGCTGACGCCCTCAGAGGACTAGCCAGGACAAAGTAGGTGCAACTGGTGTGGGTTCCGGGATACTGTGGCGTAGCGGGGAATGAGGTGGCGAATAATCTCGCAAGACTCGGTTCTCGGCGGCCGTTCTGTGGCCCGGAGCCTGCGATAGGCATAAGTAGGAAGACAGTCTCTGTCGCCTTAGACAGATGGACCGAGGAAGCAATGGAGAGGCACTGGGGGTCGGTTGGTGGCTGCAGGCAGGCGAGGGACTTCGTGGAGGGACCGGACAGAGATAAAGCTGTCTGGCTACTCGGAAGGAGTCGACCTACGCTTCGCCGCATCCTTGGGGTGCTGACAGGCCACTGCGCCCTTAGCAGACACCTCACATTGATAGGCGTAGAGAGGGATCCCATTTGCCAGGAATGCGGCGAGGATGAAGAAACGTCCTAACACCACCTGTGTGAATGCGAGGCTTTTGGGAGTCCTAGAGCAGAATTGTTCGGATCGAGGACTCTGCAGAGGAATCAGGTAAGTACCGTCAAATTGAAGACCGTCACGGCCTTCATCTCGAGGTAGAGGCGGTTTGGCGACGGAACCGAGGAAGAGTAGAGCATGGTTGCTGGGTTGCTGTGGTTGGCAAAAAGGGCTCATTGTGGCCTACTTGCTTAGAATTGGCCTCCCACCACTGCTACTACTACTACTACTACTGTATCATCATTAGGCAGATAGTCAACGTTAATCATTTTAAACTCCAACTTGAAGAGTTTGTATTAATACATTATTTTTATTCTACTCATGAGTATTTGACTTTTAAATTGTAGTGTGTTCAGAAATTGTGTCTTTGAGCTTAAGATGGTGCATCTGTTGAATTTATACACTTGCGATTTATGTAATTTGCTAAGATGTGTATTGTTTGCATGTTTTTATCACCTGTATTTTTCTTTTTGGTGTATAATTGTTTGTGTTCTTCTTCTGTGTTTTTTAGTCGTTAGTGTATATGTGTATATTTTTTTATTGGCGGGTACATCTGTTTCTGTACAGCTTTGGTACAATAAATATCTATCTATCTATAACACTTTAATGAGTTATAAGAACGAAACCGGTCTGTGTTTTTGGTGATAGCCAGAATGCATCTTGACTTACATATTTTTATTGGCAGCCTGAAAATTAATTTCTACAACAGTTTTATGGATTAATGATTAGAGATTATTATCGTTACATATAAAACAAAGAGCCTCTGCCATGAGTTCATTAATCAGTTATATTTTTTTCATATAAAAGCCGTTCTTTCCACTTCAGATTTTTACAACTATTAGGAACATTCTTTTAAAAGTTCACGGATGATTGTTTTTATAATTCCTATTATATTTTGTATATTTTCTTTAAAGAATACCATTAAATTATAAGTCTTACTTAACGTTTCACCGACTTTTTTCCAGTCAGCCATTTAATTATACAATAATTGTTATAATTAGACGTTGGACGAAAACACCGTCTGCTACCGTTTCAACGACACAAAATAGCGGTTTCGACCGTACATGGTATAAATGTCCTGGACCAAAAACAAGTAGCTGGTTATTACCTTCGTTTTTGATTTATACAGGAAATATATCATCATAACATGTAATTTAAAAGGAACTTTTTGTAACACCGTTAGTTACATTTCGTTGGCCAATGTTTCGGTAGTATTAGATCGGTGTGAACATTTGTGCAAACAATTTATACTTCTATAAAGTTGTGTTGAGATGGATTGAATCTAATAGAAACCGTAGAGCTGTTGTAACGTTTTTTGAAACAATTTATTGTTATAATATCTTAAAAAATTAGTTGGCCCTTTCTAAGCAAATGCAGTTCGTTTTCTCTGCGATAAAAAAAGCTTTAATGGAATAATAGAAATTAGATAATAGGGCTCAGAGACTTTTTCTCAAAATCTAATAAAAATCTCGATGCAGAAAGTGCAGTATTACACATGTTGGTTTTATAATGTACATACACACACACACACACACATATATATATATATATATATATATATATATATATATATATATATATATATATATATATATATATATATATATATATATACATATATGGGGTTGCGCATAAGTAAAGCAACAACGCCATAAATTTAAACCGAGAAAGGCATCGGACTCAAATTTTGTAGGGTTATATAACAGCTTATTAACTGGTGGCATTATCGATAGTTTTTGAAGTACCACCTTTTTGGAGGGTGACAAACTTTTAATTTCTTAAATAGCACCAAGGGTCATTCGACACAATTTTGAAAAGCGTATTATTTTTATGATAAGAATAATATTTATTTGTCTTTAGATAACAACTCATTACAAAAAGCAACATTTATGCAACGCAAATGCTTGGACAAATAGATAAGGTTGCAGATCACATCCACAAAAGTTTTTAAAACTTGCCTATGGGTGTAACATATAATATTTATACCAAAAAAGACACACATAATATAGAAACATTTAGTAACAATGCAAAATAACAAAACATACAATATAATACAAGGTTCGTTATACGTTCGCATTTAGATTTTGCCTCCACCTTAGTGCGCCTAGCAAGTGAAAATATTACATACGGGTTATATAAAATTCAATACAAAGTATTAACAACGGCACTTGGCTGCATCAGAAGCACCCCCATGCACATACTTTAAGCGGAAGCACAGGAAAAATCGCTGTAAAAAACTCACCTTACAGAAGTCCATAGAAAGGAGAAACTACTTACCAACACCGTTTCTTAATAAAAAACTTTTACTTTGCCCAATTTACAAAAAAAAAACGCTAAATAATAAGCGTAATCTGATTCGTTATTAGAATTAAATAGATAACTGAAACTGCTACCAAGGCATCATAAAAGGGACTATTTGAAATTCATTTTCTGTAAATATTTAAGTAAAATATAGAACAATGAAGATTGTAGCTGAAACTCAAGGCTTTTTAACTTCTTACGACATTTATGCTGCATAGCTGTATTTACTTAGGTACTCTATCTAGAACATGCCAATTTTCGAATCGCGACTTTTTTGACGTTTTTAGAAGAAAAACTTAAAAGCTTATAACTTGTTTTTATTTTAACGTAGAGATTGAAATTTTGGTGCATGGTTTTCTTTTTATGATATAAACCCCCGCACCCAATATGGTTGCCCCAACGTTGTTATTTCCGGAGATATAAAAAATTACCGAAAGAAAACGCTACATTCTCCGGGAAAACTAGTCCGATTTTCCTGGATAATGAACCTATACAAGCTACTTACGAAAGGAAGGTACTCACCAAATTTTATTAAAATGGGTCCATTATTTTTAAAGTTATCGGTGTGACACTTAAATAGATAAACATATATATATATATATATATATATATATATATATATATATATATATATATATATATATATATATATATATATATATAACATATAAAGTCTGAAATCGAATTCGGATTCAAACTTAGAACAGAAGACAATAACAGGAGCAACTTTCATGACATACAAAACGAACACTCAACACTATACCACTCCAACAGAAACCAAGATCCAGTCTTCCAGTCGAAGGCAAAGTGATAAAAATAATTCTAACGTACATAATAAGTATTATTTATGTCAATTAGCTTATGCACCTTATATCTATCAAAGGATATTATCAATTTTTTACCTTTTGCTTGAAATGACTTAATTGAGTTGACTCTTTTAATTTATAATGGCATTATATTAAACACACGAGGTCCAAGATGTAAGAAGCTCATTTGAAAAACTGTTTTATATTACGTAAGTCTGATCCGTATCTAGTATCGTGTTGACGACTTATTAGAGATGACTGTAATTTTTCTGATTCGTTGGTATTATTAGGCAATAAAGTTGTCTTACATCGAATACCTGGGCTTCCCTAAACAATTCGTCTCCTGGATAGGTAAGTTCCCGATTCAGTATTCCACCGTTGCATCACCTCCAACTTGGACAGGTGGCAGTTGAATGCTTCTCCAATATAATAATCCTATATCTGATATGTGAGTCCACAAGAGCATAATATAAGATCTTTAGATGAGTCATATCGAAAATATTTCTGTACAATCTATCGAGGGTAATTCCCAAATATTCTATTACATTTCTAGCCAGTATTGCAGATTCATCGTTCCCAAGCTTAATGATTAATGGGGGCAAGCTGGGTAACATGGTTTTGTTTATGGCAAACAGTTTATAATTTGTCTTCTCCAGATTTATTGTGAGATGAAAATCTAACCACTCCTTTATTAAGGCGATGTCATTCTGAACCAAGTCAATTAGACCAACCCATGTTTTAGAGCTGCAAAAGATGGCTGCATCGTCGACAAACTTTATAATTCTTCCTCGAGAGCACAACGACAAAAGGCCGTTCACGTAGATAGTAAACAATATAGGTACAAGCACAGTTCCTTGTGAAATACCGTACTCTACCTCGTTCGTAACACTCACTACATTGTTTACAATCACACTGAAGTCTGAGAGACAGCTCTTCAAAAACTTTTGTCCCACCCCCCGTATCCAACCATATCCAAAGCCTCCAGCATTTTGGCATGACTCACTATGTGAAATGCCCCTGCAAGCTCAGCAAAGGCGCACAATGAGCGATTTCCATGATCAATTTCTTTTTATATGTGTGATGGGATATGAATCGGGATATTGCGTCCTGTGTGGGCCTGCCGTCTCTAAAGCCGTATTGATGATCTGAGATTATACCAAATCTGTTAATAAAGTTCACTATTCTTTTTTTTAGTTACAGATTCTACAAAGTTCGTACAATGACTTTTAATCTTATAAAAAAACAAAGACTTTCTGTTCTTATGTTAGTGAAATTGATGTAAAATTTTACAAACTGCCCCTGTAGATAACTAAAATTTTAAGGAGAAACCAAATACAGTAGTTGTTCAACAAACACTTAACGTTCTACATATCAATGGAAAGCTTACTGAATTACTCATTGTAAAATTCATGATGTTGCTAATTTGTTAAAACGTTGAAGATATCAGCTGTGTTATTACAATCACTTAGATCCTTGGTACGAAAACGGAATAACGTTTAACCCTTTCCCACTTAATGGTATACTACACATACCGAAAATTTAACAATTTTTATCGATGCTGCTTTGCGGTATATTTTACGTACCTTCTACATGATACGTACTTTGACATGCGTCATGTGCTGTGCAGCGAAAAAAATCTGTTATGCTGGCTGAAGGTGCCTTCACCTTCGCCTGTGTAATGCGTTGTTGTGGACTGACGTTCCAAATTATTGGTTACAAGTTTGAGTGAACTAAAATAAAAACTAATGGCCAGTAAGTACCTACATGCGATTATTATAATGTATTAGTAGCCGATTATACCATAATTATAGATATTTACATAAAAATGTCGCTTTTCATCGTCATTTATATGTGGTGTTTTCAATATACCACAACGCCATCATTAAAAGTTTGTGATAATTTTTTTTTAGAGAGAACGTTCCGATTTAGTGACTTTGAAGAGTTAAAGCCAGAAGAGTTTAATGCTTTCCTGGCAGAAATACCTTCTGATAGATAATCTGCTGACAAATCTAATGAGGAGGAAGAAGTGGAAAGTGCTGTTTCTCCCATGGTTACAGAGAAAATTATTATTGCAGCTACTTCTACACAAAATTTACCCTATTCAGAAGATGATGAAGACCCAGAAGACGATCTTCCACTATTACATATTGTGCTCAATGACCAATTTGTTTGGACAAAGCCCCAAACCGTCACCAAAACAAGTAATATCGGCGATGCTTTTTCAGAAAAAGTTGGAACCGTTAACATACTTGATGACATTGAATTGTCACTTGATATTTTTGTGTGTCCTGAAAGGCAACAAATTATAGAACATTTTGTTTTTCAAACAAATCTTTACGCTACTCAGCGGGGGAAAACAATTGTTCCCACAACTGTGAGAGAATTATAAATCTTTTTAGCCATAAATATTCTGATGGGTGTGAAATTGTTTACCAGCTACCGAGATTACTGGTCAGTGCAACCGGAGCGGAGAAATTCTTATATTTCAACTCTAATGAACCGCACTCGATTCGATTGACTCTCAGGAAATTTTCATCTAAATGATAACGTTGTTCAGCCAAAGAGAGGGGATCCTGATTTCGATTAACTTTGTAAGTTGTGTCCATTTTTGAATCATTGTTACATAACTTCAGTTTTCCCTATAGAGTACACGAAACAGTGTCTGTTGACGAATCTATGATATGTTTCAAAGGGCGTTTGTCAATCCGTAATATATGCCTAATAAACCAATAACGTGGGGATGGAAAGTTTGGACTAGAGCGGATGTAAATGGGTACATTGACGAATTCCAAATGTAGTCAAATCCGTAACTACTCCAGGTTCTCATTGTATATTTGGAATTCGTCAATGTATTTCATTAAAGTGACAAAATTTTTCTAGTAGAAAATTTAATTATGTACAAAAGGAATGTACCTACCAAATTATAAACGCGACAGGTATTTTTCCTTATTAATTGCAAAGATGACCTTGTTTTAGTCAACGTAACTGAACCAGCGTTTGCAAACAAAACAACATGTGTAACAACATAAAGAACTTCACGGATAACGACAAATTAGTTAAAAAAAACTTTTTTGTTGTTTTCTTGTTAACAATTTTTTTTAAATTCAGTACCCATACTACTTTTATATAGGTTTGACTATGTATTAAAATTGAAGGTTATAGGTTAATGGGAACTTGAGTTATTGCATTTGAAATATTTTTACAAAAATTCGTTACCATAAGGCACTTGCTGCACCCAGACTCTTCTAAACACTTATTTACTATTACCGTATCCATATTTTTAGAAATGGTAAAATATTGCAGCTCTCTTTGTGAGACTGACAAAGAAAGCCACCACAATATTCTTGGAAAACATATTTTAGACAAATGAAATGAGAGAGCAACTTAAAGATAAATCTAAGAACTTATCAAACACATGTCACAATATTTTGTTCTCCAGAAGACGTATTTGTTTGAGAATCTTGGTTTGCTGCTTCGTCGTTGGGGTTCGCCTTCCCACCCTTCTGCATGCCTTCCACCACCTTCAATGCATAAACGACAGGAAGATTTTCTTGGGAATAACCCCTAAGAAAGTTACGGCACTGTGGCCAATAGGGGTTCTGGGCGGGGTAAACAGGATTTGAAGGAGTTATAGCTGAAAGTGGGATAGCGGTCCAACTAAGCTGTTTTTCGTATTTTCCGCTTACGTTTTCTTTTTTATATTCTTCCACGCCCAGCACCCCTATTCGCTCTTGGTACCGTAACTTTCTTGGGGGTTGTTTGCACGATTTTTATGAGGTTTGTGTGTCCAGAGGGAGTCTAAGCATAGTTCTGAAAAATGAATTCTAAAAACCCTAGGTGAGCTAATCTGCAAATTTACCGTTTAAACTACTTTACGATATTGTACAGTTGGATTTGCTTAAAATTTTGCATACACTACATGAAGAGTAGAGAGTAAGAGTAAGGAAACAATAAATACCTATCATACTTGCTATATATTAGTTTGAATTCCTTGCCGGCGCATGTTTTTCCTTCTCCTCCGAACCTACAAACCTTCAAGTCCAGAATTAACAAGTTGCCGCTTTCCTCCTTGTCGACACCCACGGTACGATAGTATTTAGGCTGTAAGCCCTCGTGGTGTGTTGTTGAAATAATAATAATTGAGTTATACTTGAAATGATTTCGTTTTACTTTGGTAATACAGCACACCCATTGATAAAAGATCTTAATCTGTGCACACAGCTTATTTACCTCACCTTATTTATTTGATAGGATGTTAAAATCTTAATATCCCTACTACAATCGACGGCTGGAGGCATTTTTGTTGAATTTAGAATTAAAAGTCTGAATTATTCATCACTTTTACTTGTATTGCGTGGATTTCGACGATATGCACACACAATGGCCGAATTCGCCAGCACCTGACCTGACAAATGTCAACATTTTTTGACATAACAATTCAATCATTGACTGCTGTCATTTATCATTTGTCACTGACAACTAGCTGGGTAGTGTTGTCAGATTAAACAAGAAGTGGGAGATGGCTTTTAAATACATTGAATAATGGGCACATTAAAATGTGTACATGATAAAACGTAGGTTTAGATTGCTTTGAAACAAATGGAATTACTTCTAAAATTTTTACTTATTGCTATACATTTTCCTGATATCTTCAGATTCAGATGAAAGTTGTGGAAAATGGCAACTTCGCTGATTGTTTAGTGTAACATATTTTTGTAGCCTGTCCGTTTCAAATTTGATTTGCAGCTTTTGTTGGCAATGGCGGAACCCAGATAAATCTGTCTGACCTTGCCTAACATTATGTGCGTCCATTCAGACGTAATTTCACGTAATGTCGTAGACTATATTTATTTACGGAAAACCTAAGATTTACCGAATCAAGTGGGTTCAAATTTGGTAGATAGGACCACGATACTATATCTACGAGCGTGTAAGGTTTTGGTTTCATACTTCTAGTAATTTAAAAGATATTGCGTCCTAGAAAAGTTTTTTACAGTTCTTTGCGAAAGTATTTGTGAGCCAAAACTGTCTAACGAACTCGTCCAAGTTATTAACAAGATAAAGGAAATTGCCAAATTTGGTTTCGATTTGTCAAGTATCTTTTGAGTTATCGGTTGGATACACACACACACACATATATATATATATATATATATATATATATATATATATATATATATATATATATATATATATATATATATATATATATATATATATATATAAACATTCAAACGGAGCTTGGATATAGGTTCTAAGGGCCCTAATTCGCGCTCATTTGAAAACAAATTCGAAAGTCTTACCATCGATACCTCTAGATTAGTGAATTTTCTTAATGAAAATTCACTAAAGCAGAAGACGAATGCAATAGAAATTGGTTTTATTAATATATATTTCTTCATTAAACAAGACCACATATAGTCAGTACGTTATAGTTAAAATTGTTTTACAAATTCTTATTGAACCATTTGCTTTTAACTAAATAGAGTCTATATATATTATATATATATATATTAATATATAATAATATATATATATATTATATATATATATATATATATATATATAAATATATTATATATATATATATATAAATTATATATATTATATATCTATATATAATATAATATATATATATATTATATAATATATATATATATATATATATATATATATATATATATATATATATATATATATATATATATATATATATATATATATATATATATATATATATATATATATATATATATATATATATATATATATATATATATATATATATATATATATATATATATATATATATATATATTTATATATATGTATCACACCGATAACTCAAAAAATAATGGGCCGATTTTGATTAAATTTGGTGAATAAATTCCTTTTGCAAATGGCTTGGATGAGTTCGTTAGCCAGGAAAATCTGCCCAGGTTTTCCCGGAAAATTTTGTGTTTTCTTTTGAAAAAAATTTATATCTCCGGAATTAACAAAGTAAGGGCAACTAAATTTAGTACGCGGGTTTATATCTTTATAGGTAAGTCAGCTACCAAAATTTAGCTATGTAGGTCAAAATACAAAAAAGTTATATGCATTTAAAGAAAAATAAATTGGGGTTTTCCTCAAAACGTCAAAATTGCGATTTAAAACGTCAAAATCGGCAACAGTTACGCAAATAACTTGAATCTAATACGGACTATGGAAATCAAATGTCTCAAGAAGGATGTTTTACAAACCCTGAAGTCTTAGTTTCAACCGTCATTGTCCTTCATTTTACTAAAATGTTTCCAGAAAATTCATTTCAAATAGACCCTTTCTCTGATGCTTGACAGTAGTCTTAGCTATAGAGTTTATCGTTTAATGGTGTATAATTTTTGTCGAATTTTCGTAAAAAATCAATAAATCTCAATATATCCATTATTATACAAGATATGAAAAAAATTTGTATATATTAATTATAGGGTGTCTTGAGCTACATCTTAAAAAATATTTCTACAATCACAGGCTGGCCCATAAGTCGTTGGTGATACAAATTTTCTTTCTTTTTTAATCAAACACGCCTTATGTTATTGCATTTTTGCATTTTCCATCGAAATATAATGCATGTTTGTAAGAAAATAAATTCTGAATGCGGCAAGTGCGTTATGGTAGCGAATTTTGATCAAATGCTTCATATTTGAATAGCCCAATTTGCTATTAATCTATAAGGTTGACCAAGAAACGAGTTTTTCCGGGAACACTTTAAGTTTACTTTTGGAAATTTTTGTATATTTTCACACAATAAAGTTATTTTTATGAAACATGGCACATTGTTTTTACTATATAGGTTATACTGATAACCAAAATTGATGCCTGCTTTCTTAAAAAGAAAAAACACATATTTGCAATAAAAACATTTTAATGAAAATTCATTACCATAACGCACTTGCTGCGTCCAGAGTTTTTTTGTCTAATTAGATATTAGATAACGTTTCAGTTATATAAAAATAAATCAATGTTTTTACATGATATTTTAAAAAGGTCATATCCTTAACTTTTAAACATAAGCCTATAATTGCTACAAATATTTTGTATCAGTTATATTATTATCTCTACGGGATGCAGCATTATGTTTGTCTTTACCATCTTATCGTCGTTTTATAATTAATTCTATAAGCATTCATTATAATATAATGAAGCCTTTCAAGTTAAATTACCTTCACGCTCATCCATTTGAATAGTTGCATTGACCCAGCTTAAATTCTGGAAAGGTAATTAAGTGAACTATTTCCAGTTTGCATATGATTAATTTTTAAGTTTATTTAGACAGATAAAACGTTAAAAACAAAACTACGTTTATGCTTGTAGACCAGTTTTCAGTTTATATTAATATAATAATAACCAGGACACCTATCAGGGCAATAATCTTATTACTAACATTTACAAACAGGAGAGTTCAAGAATCTGTCGAAAACTTGTAACATTCTCCCGATATGGCCATGAGCGGAAGGACAATACCATGTAAAGTAAAATAAGAGTCACCCATTAAATCATTAAAAAGTTCGGGACGCAGCAAGTGCGTTATGGTAGTGAATTTTTATTAAATGCTTCAAACTTGGATAATTCAATTTTTGATAAACTTAGAAAGTTGAATTTTGGTATGTAGTAAAATCTTTCACGAGGAAACATATCCGCCAAATTTAATTAAAATAACTTTGTAACTTTCGGAGAAAAAAAGTTTTTTAGAAAGAAAACTCAAAATTTGAAAAACTCAATTTTTTATAAACTTAGAAATTTTGATATGTAGTAAGGCCTTTCTCAAGGCAACATGTCCACCAAATTTCATTAAAATACCATTGCAATTTTCGGAGATTTTTTTTTAAAGATAACTCTCAATTTTCCCGGAAAACCTTGTCCGACTTTCCTAACTAACGAACCAATCCAAGCCATTAATAAAAGAAGGACATTTGCCAAGTTTCATCAAGATCGGTTAATTATTCTTTGAGTTATCGGTTGGATACACATATATAAACATATAAAAATTGAAACTGACCCTGGATATTGGTTCTAAAGGTCCTAGTTCGCGCTCATTTGAAAATTTTTTTGCAAAGTCTCACCATCGATACCTCTCTATTAGTGATTTTTAAAAAATAAAAATTCACTAAAAGTATCTATTCCAGCATGGCTATAATACACTTATTACGAACCTTATATTAAGTTCCTATTGGTATGCCTTTTATCTGACACATTTACTTCATGTGTGTAAATATATCTCCCTTCGATCTGGACACGGTGTGCTTGTCGCCCTAAACGTGTTATAAATAAGGAAGTATGATAACATTACCTAACAGTACTATGGTCGTTGTGGCGTGCATATACGACACCCTACACATGCTTCTGATCTTTTAGTTAGACGACAAGAATCTTAGCAATTTTTGTCCTTGCTTAGGTCGAGTACTGAACACTCTCCAGCGTTATGCCCTACACATGCTTCTGATCTTGTAGTTGGACTATAAGAATCTTTAGCCACTTTTCTCCTTGCTTAGGTCGAGTACTGAACACTCTCCAGGATTATGCCTTACACATGCTTCTGATCTTATAGTTAGACTATAAGAATCTTTAGCCACTTTTGTCGTTGCTTAGGTCGAGTACTGAACACTCTCCAGGGTTATGCCCTACACATGCTTTTGATCTTGTAGTTAGACGACCAGAATCTTAGCAATTTTTGTTCTTGCTTAGGTCGAGTACTTAACAATCTCCAGCGTTATGCCTTACACATGCTTCTGATCTTATAGTTAGACAAGAATCTTAGCAATTTTTGTTCTTGCTTAGGTCGAGTACTTAACAATCTCCAGCGTTATGCCTTACACATGCTTCTGATCTTGTAGTTAGACAAGAATCTTAGCAATTTTTGTCGTTGCTTAGGTCGAGTACTGAACACTCTCCAGGGTTATGCCCTACACATGCTTTTGATCTTGTAGTTAGACGACCAGAATCTTAGCAATTTTTGTTCTTGCTTAGGTCGAGTACTTAACAATCTCCAGCGTTATGCCTTACACATGCTTCTGATCTTGTAGTTAGACAAGAATCTTAGCAATTTTTGTCCTTGCTTAGGTCGAGTGCTGAACACTCTCCAGGGCTATGCGCTACACATGCTTCTGATCTTGTAGTTAGATTATAACAATCTTTAGCCACTTTTGTCGTTGCTTAGGTCGAGTACTGAACACTCTCCATTGTTATGCCCTACACATGCTTCTGATCTTGTAGTTAGACGACAAGAATCTTAGCACTTTTTGTCCTTGCTTAGGTCGAGTAGTGAACACTCTCCAGGATTATGCCTTACACATGCTTCTGATCTTATAGTTGGACTATAAGACTCTTTAGCCACTTTTGTCGTTGCTTAGGTCGAGTACTGAACACTCTCCAGGGTTATGCCCTACACATGCTTTTGATCTTGTAGTTAGACGACCAGAATCTTAGCAATTTTTGTTCTTGCTTAGGTCGAGTACTTAACAATCTCCAGCGTTATGCCTTACACATGCTTCTGATCTTGTAGTTAGACAAGAATCTTAGCAATTTTTGTCCTTGCTTAGGTCGAGTGCTGAACACTCTCCAGGGCTATGCGCTACACATGCTTCTGATCTTGTAGTTAGATTATAACAATCTTTAGCCACTTTTGTCGTTGCTTAGGTCGAGTACTGAACACTCTCCATTGTTATGCCCTACACATGCTTCTGATCTTGTAGTTAGACGACAAGAATCTTAGCACTTTTTGTCCTTGCTTAGGTCGAGTAGTGAACACTCTCCAGGATTATGCCTTACACATGCTTCTGATCTTATAGTTGGACTATAAGACTCTTTAGCCACTTTTGTCGTTGCTTAGGTCGAGTACTGAACACTCTCCAGGGTTATGCCCTACACATGCTTTTGATCTTGTAGTTAGACGACCAGAATCTTAGCAATTTTTGTCCTTGCTTAGGTCGAGTAGTGAACACTCTCCAGAATTGCCTTACACATGCTTCTGATCTTATAGTTAGACTATAAGAATCTTTAGCCACTTTTGTCGTTGTTTAGGTCGAGTACTGAACACTCTCCATTGTTATGCCCTACACATGCTTCTGATCTTGTAGTTAGACGACAAGAATCTTAGCACTTTTTGTCCTTGCTTAGGTCGAGTAGTGAACACTCTCCAGGATTATGCCTTACACATGCTTCTGATTTTATAGTTAGACTATAAGAATCTTTAGCCACTTTTGTCGTTGCTTAGGTCGAGTACTGAACACTCTCCAGGGTTATGCTCTACACATGCTTCTGATCTTGTAGTTAGACGACAAGAATCTTAGCAATTTTTGTCCGTGCTTAGGTCGAGTAGTGAACACTCTCCAGGATTATGCCTTACACATGCTTCTGATCTTGTAGTTGGACTATAAGAATCTTTAGCCACTTTTGTCGTTGCTTAGGTCGAGTACTGAACACTCTCCAGGGTTATGCTCTACACATGCTTCTGATCTTGTAGTTAGACAAGAATCTTAGCAATTTTTGTCCTTGCTTAGGTCGAGTAGTGAACACTCTCCAGGATTATGCCTTACACATGCTTCTGATCTTGTAGTTAGATAATAATCTTAGCAATTTTTGTCCTTGCTTAGGTCGAGTACTGAACAATATCCAGGGTTGTGCCCTACACATGCTTCTGATCTTGTAGTTGGACTATAAGAATCTTTAGCCACTTTTGTCGTTGCTTAGGTCAAGTACTGAACACTCTCCAGGGTTATGCTCTACGCATGCTTCTGATCTTGTAGTTAGACAAGAATCTTAGCAATTTTTGTCCTTGCTTAGGTCGAGTAGTGAACACTCTCCAGGATTATGCCTTACACATGCTTCTGATCTTATAGTTAGACTATAAGAATCTTTAGCCACTTTTGTCGTTGTTTAGGTCGACTACTGAACACTCTCCAGGGTTATGCCCTACACATGCTTCTGATCTTGTAGTTATACGACAAGAATCTTAGCAATTTTTGCCCTTGCTTAGGTAGAGTACTGAACACTCTCCAGGGTTATGCCATACACATGCTTCTGATCTTGTAGTTGGACTATAAGAATCTTTAACCACTTCTGTCGTTGCTTAGGTCGAGTACTGAACACTCTCCAGGGTTATGCTCTACACATGCTTCTGATCTTGTAGTTAGACAAGAATCTTAGCAATTTTTGTCCTTGCTTAGGTCGAGTAGTGAACACTCTCCAGGATTATGCCTTACACATGCTTCTGATCTTATAGTTAGACTATAAGAATTTTTAGCCACTTTTGTCGTTGATTAGGTCGAGTACTGAACACTCTCCAGGGTTATGCCCTACACATGCTTCTGATCTTGTAGTTAGACGACAAGAATGTTAGCAATTTTTGTCCTTTCTTAGGTCGAGTAGTGAACACTCTCTAAGATTATGCCTTACACATGCTTTTGATCCTGTAGTTAGACTATAAGAATCTTTAGCCACTTTTGTCGTTGCTTAGGTCGAGTACTGAACATTCTCCAGCGTTATGCCTTACACATGCTTCTGATCTTGTAGTTGGACATAAATCTTAGCAATTTTTGTCCTTGCTTAGGTCGAGTACTAATCACTCTCCAGCGTTATGCCTTACACATGCTTCTGATCTTGTAGTTAGACAAGAATCTTTAGCCACTTTTGTCGTTGCTTAGGTCGAGTACTGAACACTCTCCAGAGTTATGCCCTACAAATGCTTCTGATCTTGTAGTTAGACGACAAGAATCTTAGCAATTTTTGTCCTTGCTTAGGTCGAGTACTGAACACTCTCCAGGATTATGCCTTACACATCCTTCTGATCTTATAGTTAGACTATAAGAATCTTAGCAATTTTTGTCCTTCTGTAGGTAGAGTACTGAACGGACAATTGTTCCCATAGCCGCCAAATAGCTCAGCGGCAACATTCTTCCTGCGTATTAGATATGTGTATCACATAACAACGACCACATAGTGGCATCGCATTGAACACATTGTTGCGATAATCGAAGTTAAGCAACATTAGACAGGGTCAGTGCTTAGTTGGGTGACCACTTGGAAACACTGTGTGCTGTTGAATAGCTTCAGTATGCAATGACAAACTACCAAGTATATTTGACAATTAGCTTTATTTTAGGAAACAACGACACAATGGGTTATGGTCTCTTTAGGCACAAACGGGAAAGACCCACGGAAAGCTAAGAACACATTTGGAAAAAAATGTGAAACGTTTGCGTGTTATCTTTGCACAAGGGCCATAATATTATCTGTATCATTACAATTTTAGCAGGTATTTGTACCGCTGAACCTACTTTTGTATTTGGAATCCAAAAGGCTCAATTTATATGACACTTACTTACGAATTCAATAGGTCATGTCATAAATTAAATTACGTTTTTAGTACCTATGTCATCTCTTAGAAAACGGCTGATTTAAAAATGATTTTGACAGTCGCTACTTTCATCAGCCATTTTGACGAAATATATAAGGAATGATATATGTTACGTTTTAGTTTTAACAACGTTTTCATTTGGAATCGAAGAGTCCTGAAATCTAGGAAACTGATTCGTGAATATCTATTGTAGGCGACGAGTGTTTTCGTTCTGTGACAAAAAATTATCTAATCATGGTTTGGAAGAAACGCCGCATTTTCTTTATAAAAGCGATAAACATTTCATTATTATCTTCTTCAATCTGGATCTTTTTACTATATACCATGTGTCGATCTAAAACGTTAATTGGGGCCGTTCAGCAAGCTACAAATATAGTGCATTTTAAATATTTTATTGAATCACCTACTTAAAAACCAATAACTTCACAAATTTTTAATTTCATCTCATCTGTCATTCTAGCGTCGTTATTGCTGACAAACGGGTTAATTGGTTTTCGAGATTTTAGTGGGCGAGATTTTTCGATCGCTAGGTCGGGTAGCATGTTTTACGCGTGTTATTTGTATTGTTTGATTATCGTTGAATTATGATCTATGCCTGTAGCGTCGTGTATCAATATACGCATGCAGCTGACCTCTCTTTCTTTGTCACGCATAAACTTCAACCACCTAAGTCGTTTCAATTCATGTCTTCCAGATTTTACTTTTAATTTGGGACAAACTACACTTTTGGTAAACAAATTCACAACAGAGGTTTATTTATATTATTTCTACCTACACGCAAGATCTCATTCCAGTTATTCCAATAGTGTAAAAAATATAGAGTATTCAAAAGTATTTATATATATATAGGTTGTGCCGAACTCGATTACCTATTATAAGCATATAGTGTACTAAAAAAGATGGAAATCTGAAACTTGGGTCAATTTCATAAGTGGTTATGATCTTTATTTTGAAAATACTGTTGACACCGCGGCGTTGCCACAGCCATCCTTACCAGATAAAACAACCTGTATATTTATTTTTAATGTTTTTTATATTATACATCTTTCACCTATCTTAGGCCGTTACGGAGATAAAAAATATTATTTAGGAAATTTGGCAACCTGCATCCATTAATGAAAAAAAAATCTTTTCCGTAACCAGCATAGGTTAAGGCTTGAGTTTTTGGTTGCTGTTTGCCAATGGGCTACTGTATGATATGTTACAAAAATCCAAATATTGAATACAGGCTGTCTACAAAAAAAAGGCTTTTTCTTAAAACATAGAATGGTAGGTAATGCGAGATTTTCAAAAGGAACATCCTTTATTTAATAATGGAAATAGCAGGATCGATTGATTTTATATCTAAAAGTACCATACGATGTTATACGCATTCTCAGCGGTTTTTGGCTTATTATATATATATATATATATATATATATATATATATATATATATATATATATATATATATATATATATATATATATATATATATATATATATATTATAACGGTATAAATAAAGTGTGTTTTTTAATTTTATCAAGATATTTTTGTTTCTCAGTGGGAGTGCAGGCACTGTTCAAAAATTTAAATTAAATGATTGATTTCTTGCAAAAGGACTGATGCACTTATTGATGACTGGGTGAATTAAATGGAAACGCAGATTTTACAATGTTAAATATAATAAAACACAAATTCAATTATAAACACAATAAAAGAGAATGAATTGAATATTATGTTAACACTCAAATGATATATCTAGTTAAACTGTCTCTAATCTAATTATAAATATTTAACTAGAATCTAATTTAAATCATTAAAAAAGTTGTTTTTCTAAAGGGACGCTTCCAAAAACTTTCTAATTTTATATTGTCAACCGACAATAGGCATGGATGCAAAATGATGAAAATGTTTTGTATCCTCCTACTATGTCGAAAATCATAACTACTGGACAATTGATAGTCCCTTTATTAATCTTATTTTTAAAGGGGTAGACATTGATCCAATCCAATCCATAGCAGGTGGTAGTGGAATTTTCCTTTATGTAATAGTAAAGGATTTTTTCACGCCCGAGGAGGTACCACCTCATACATCAAGGGGCCGGTGAAGTCCCAACGGACGTTTCCGGTTCTGGTGTATGAGTCGGTTTCCCTTATAAGCAAAAATGATGATGGCTCCTCCTTGTATAAAATATTCCGGAGGCAAAATACCCCTCCATTCGGATCTCCGGGAGAGGGGTGTACAGGGGGCGCCAACATCAAGATTTAACATATCCTTTTCGAATATATGTGGCCTAAATTCTAACCTGAACTCCGTCCACCATTTCCTCCAGGCTAACAGGCCCCAACTCCTCTTCCTCACCGAAACCCAAATCAGTGCCAAAACAGCCACTAATCACCTTAATTTCCCGGGGTATGAGCTCCTTACTGCCTTTAGATTGCATGGAGGCGTGTGCGCATACGTCCGTAGCAATCTACCCTGCACCAGACTTCCCAATTTAGAAGCTGGAAGAAAAGACATACTATGGATAAAACTCTCTCTCAGGGCTGCAACTAAATTCATCTGTTGCATTTACCGGTCACCTTCTGACAACAACTTTGTCCAGCTCTTTGACTACCTTTCTGAAAAAACCGACTATCTGATTTCTGAATATCCTTCCTCCGAGGTCACTATTCTTGGCGACTTCAATGTCCATAATAAGGAATGGCTAGGATCTTCAAAAACCGATCCACAAGGGAGAGCAGCGGAGGCCTTTGCAGTCAGCAATTCTTTGGCCAATATGGTACAGCAACCTACTTACTTTCCTCGTATCCCAACACACAGCTCAAATCCCTTGGATCTCCTTCTTACCACAAATCCTGAATGCTATAAGATATCAGTCACCGCCCCCCTTGGTCGCTCAGACCACAACATGGTCACTGCTTCCTGTGCAATGCAACCCGAGGTCACACAGTCATCACACCCACGTATCGTTTGGCACTACAACTCCGCAAACTGGGACGAAATGCGGGATTACTTTTCCTCATTTCCATGGGCGTCTGTCTGCTTCTCTCATCCTGACCCCTCTGATATCTCACAAAACGTCACCGAAATTATCCAAGCTGGCATGGAATTATTTATTCCACGTACACAGAAAACCTATTCAGCCACTCAAAAGCTCTGGTTCTCTAAATCCTGTGACAAGGCCAGACTTGAAAAGGTCAAAGCTCACAAAACGCTTCTACACAATCCCAGTCAAGAAAATCGTCAAGCATTCAACGACGCAAGAAACCGCTATGTCCGCATTCTTTCTGAGGCAAAAAACTCGTTTAATAACCACATAAAAAACAAAGTCCTTTCAAGCTCCAATGGCGGCAAACCCTTCTGGACTCTTGCTAAGTCTATTGGGAATAATTTCTGCAAGAGCACGTTCCCACCTCTTGTCTCAGGTGATGAAATTGTTTCTACCGCCCTGGGCAAGGCTGAACTTTTTGCTTCGTTGTTCGCCGGAAATTCTACTCTGAACCCACCTCCAAATGTTCAACCACCAACAGTCCCCAATGTCGCGCATAAAATGACTGATATCATTTTCCAAACTAAAAAGATACGAAAGATGCTCTCTTCTCTTAATACCAGGAAAGCCTCTGGCCTTGACGAGATCCCAGCAATTGTTCTCAAAAAATGCGCACCAGAACTTGCTCCTGTCCTGACTCGTCTGTTTCAGATATCTTACAATAAAGGCATATTCCCTAGTAACTGGAAAACTGCTCGAGTACAACCCATCCCCAAGAAAGGATCCAAAGCGCTTCCTAGCAACTACAGGCCTATTTCTCTCCTTTCAGTCATCTCTAAAGTGATGGAAAAGTATATAAACACCGAACTACTAAAATTCCTTGAAAAACACAGTCTAATCCACGACAGGCAGTATGGATTCCGTCAGCGCAGATCGACTGCCGACCTCCTTTCCTTTGTCACCCATTCTTGGAACAAGTCTATGGAACAACACGGTGAATCCCAGATTGTTGCTCTAGACATATCCAAAGCATTCGACCAGGTCTGGCACGCAGCGCTGCTTAATAAACTTCCGGCCTATGGCCTACCACCAAAACTTTGTACCTGGACAGCAAATTTCCTCTCCAACAGGAGCATATCTGTTGTTGTGGATGGCCATTCCTCTAAACTGTATCCAATTAATGCAGGAGTTCCTCAAGGTTCAGCTTTAGCCCCTACTTTGTTTCTTCTCCACATCAATGACCTCCTCTCTAGCACATCCAACCCAGTTCACAGTTACGCGGACGACAGCACCCTCCACTCAAACATACAATATTCTAAGCCTGTCTCTTTAGCCCAATTAGATGAGGATCGCAGACTCATGGAGGGTTCTGTCTCCGTAGACCTCCAAAAAATATTAGACTGGGGAGGTAGAAATCTTGTACAATTCAACCCCACCAAAACTAAGTCTTGCTTTCTTTCTCACAAGAGATACACCAGCCCTAGACCCATCACAATGAACAACCAAGTTATTCAAAGTAATGAGTCCTTTTCTCTTGTTGGCATTACTGTGGATCGAAATCTTAATTGGCACCAACATGTTACATCAATTGCAGAAGCGGCTGCTAAGAAATTGGGTTTCCTCTTCCGGGCTCGCAAATTCTTTTCACCAACTAATCTCTATACCTTATACACTTCACAAATAAGGCCAAACCTCGAATACTGCTCCCACATCTGGGGTGCAGCTGCCGCTTCTACACTCGCTATCCTGGACTCCATTCAAAAGAGAGCTATACGTCTCATCGGTGACCCTACCCTCACCCAAAGGCTTCCATCCCTTGCCCACCGACGTGCCGTTGGTGACCTCTCTCTCTTTTATAGATATCTGCACGGGCACTGCTCAGAGGAGCTTTCCTCCATAATTCCCCCACCTGCTGCCCCCAGCAGATCTACCAGGGGAACAGAGCGAATGCACCCTTTTAACGTCCAGGTCACCAGACATAGAACATCTTGTTATGCCCGCTCTTTTGTCCCGAGGACTTCCAAGTTGTGGAATTCCTTGCCGGCACATGTTTTTCCTTCTCCTCCGAACCTCCAAACCTTCAAGTCCAGAATTAACAAGCTGCCTCTTTCCTCCTTGTCAACACCCACGGTACGATAGTATTTAGGCTGTAAGCCCTCGTGGTGTGTTGTTGACATTAAAAAAAAAATATTGTTTTTTGTTTTTGATATCACAAAGGCATGTATATATTTCTGGGGTCTTCTTGTTTGTATAAAATTATCAATTAGCTGTTTATGTAAAGCGTTTTGAAGCAACAAGTGTATCTCACCACAATTCCGCTTGGCAATATCAACCGCTCCTTCACTGTCTCCTCCGTTGTTTCAAATATCTATGCAACATCTCAATACTACTTGAACTTTCCACTACTCTGTATAATTTATTGATGGTGATTTTGTAGGCAATGATGTGAAATATTTTATTTTTCTGTCTTTGGACTGTTACTTAAATGTTTTCTTCGATTCCCTTTTCTTTCTAATCTGTCATCTCATTTTTGACAAATTGTCATTCTCCTCACTTGATTTTATTTTTTTACTACTAATTTTAGATTGATCGTTATGGATACACAGTTAGTTAATAATATGTTAAAAAAACTTTGCTTTCATTTCGTTCTTATAAGTACTGGAATTTATAATTGAATACTAAATACTGAATTTTATTCATATTTCACCGATTTTCTCAACTCTAAAGGCTCACAAATTTACTTATGTATTTATATTTTTTTAAATTTTCAAACGAATTCATTTGTGTGTATTTAAAAATTTTGCAGTGTTGTTATTTGTCGTGTAGCAACAGACTCTACCTCAACAAATTAATTTTACAAGGTATCATTCCCCTTACATCCACCAAATTTTTTTTAATATTTGTTTGTATGTATATATATATATATATATATATATATATATATATATATATATATATATATATATATATATATATATATATATATATAAACAAATTCGAATGGGCCTTGGGTATGGGTGCTAGGGGCCCTAATTCGCTCTCATTTTAAACAATTTCTTACCATGGTTAGATCACTATTAGTGAATTTTCTTAGCTAGAATAAGCTATTAACTTTACCCCATATTAGTGATTTTGTTGATAGCTTAAAAATATTATTCAACAAGTTATTTCATTTCAATAAGGAAATATTTTAACAGTTGTCCAGTCAAGCATTGAACATTAATACTGTTACTTAATAGGTGTATTGATGCATGCATGTGTGTGTATCTATTTTGTGTGTGTGTGTGTGTGTGTGTGTGTGTGTGTGTGTGTGTGTGTGTGTATGTGCTTTTGTGTATAGAGTCTGTCTCAAGGTAAATGCTCTGTCGTAATTTTAACTAGAGCGGATTAACACACATGGGTTTTCTTGAAAAGGATATGATGAAGGTCAAAGAGAAGAAAACATAGATTAGTTCATTAAGTCTGAAACACTGTCCGTTTTCATAACCTGAGATGAATATCACTGCATTTTTTAATTTGTAATAAGTAACATGTGATTGCAAGAAATAAAGGCAATTAGCAAACAGAAAAATAATTATTGATTTAATTAAATGATAATTTTACTTGATACTTTGTAAATCTTCTCTCCTCTCCACCATATGTTAGACCCAAAAAATATGCATATTTTCTTTATTAAACATATTTTAAATGCATTTTGAGAGATACCCACCCCTTTAAAGTGTATACTTGGTTTAGTTTTTTTAAAGAACCACTCTAGAGATTTATTGTGAGCAAAATGTTTATACCGTGACCATCACCCATATAGCACACAGATATCTAATAGATATCAATATGTTATTTTTTCTGGATTTTTACGATACCATGGACCTCTTATTGATGTCTATTCTACATTCAGGTGTCCGCAAATTGGATATTTGGAACCAGTTTATAAGAAGTTTATTCAATAGCTGACAAGTAAATTATAGATTCACTTGAATCCAAAGTTCGATTTGTGACTTAATTAGTGAATTTTTAACTCAAAAAATAATTAACAGATTTTGATGAAGCCGAGTTTTAAAGTGCCTTTCTTTTATTAATAGCTTGGACGAGTTCGTTAGCCAGGAAAATCGGACAAGGTTTTTCGGGAAAATTTTGAGTTTTCTTTCAAAAAAAAAATTTTTTCTCCAAAAATTACAAAGCTATATTGATGGAATTTGGTGGACATGTTGCTTTGGGAAAGGCCTAACTATGTTCCAAAAATACAGCTTTGTAGGTTTACAGGAAATTGAGCTATTCAAATTTGAAACATTTACTTTTAATATCACCGCCTTTCATTGACAATGGTAAAAACTGGTATATATGTATATGAGATCTAGTATGTCTGAGTCGCTACCTAGCAACGGAACATTTGATATCATTGCGCAGGTCAGCTGCACACTGTAACTGACGTTTATCGTATATTATTAGATTGTTTATCTGTTATCAATTTCAGTTGACAAATTATTTGTGTTATTTGGGAATTTTAATATACAAGTGCAAATTATTCCTTTACGATTTTGTTAATGTTAGTGGGTGGACTAAACACTGTTTGTTATGTTTTGTCAACAGATATAAACGATCGGAGTTTTACAAAAAGGGCTGATATGCAACCGGTTAGTTATTTTTTCTCTGATGCTTTGGCGGTAGTTTTAGTTAAGTTTATGGTTTAACGGTCCATAATTTTTAGCTAATTTTCGTACAAAAAATTTGTCAATGAGGTCTTTAGAATTTTAAAAAGATTTCTTCAAATGAGCGCAAACTAGGTCCCCTAGAATCCATATCCGGAGTTTACGTTCAGTTTTTACCTGTTTACATATATACAGTGTGACGAATTTCTACGGTAAAGCTCAATATAATTATTATTATACAAGAGACGAAAAAAAATTGTATAAGTTAATTATAGGGTGTCTTGAGCTGCATCTTATAAAATTATTTTGACAATCACAGGCTGGCCCATAAGTCGTTGGTGAACCCTACAATTTTTTTCGAGCACTTTTATTTTATTGCATTTTTTATCAAATTATGTTTATAAGAAAAAAAAATCGAGCCGCAGCAAATTTTCATTAAATGCTTCAAATTTCAATAACTCAATTTGCTATTAACCTAAGGTTTGTTGGCTAGGAAACCAACATTTAAACTCTACTGTCGGAAAATTTTTGTACATTTTCAAACAATAAGTTATTTTGATAAAATATGGCACATTGTTTCTACTATATAAGTTATACCGGTAACCAAATTGATGACTCCTTGCATTAAAAAGACATCTGCTATTCAAAGCATTTTAATAAAAAATCACTTCCATAACGCACTTGCTGCGTCCAGGCTTTTTTTTTCAATCCCAGTAGAATCATCGGTATTATATGATTGAGAACTAAACTCACAACCTTTATTTATAAGGTTTATTCTTTCACTTTCCACAACGCTGTTCTCACCAGCTAAGCAACTTGAAGCAGAATTTTTTTGATATAATGCACACACAATGTAGTGTACTGTATTTCACCAACAATGTTTTCACGTATTTCTCTGGACGATGTATGTGAAAGTTTTTTTTTCCAGTACACTATTCACATTCAAAATTATTACTTACTTTCACTCAAAACAAAGTACACAATTTAAGGTTATTCTCATAGGTTTAGGTAAGTTTTAACTTCGCCCTTTGAAGATTGGCATAGAAGAGCTAAATATTTTTAGGTGATAAATAGGCACCAAGACACACCGCCAAAAACTTTCCCGTTCAAATAGTTTTTATCTATTTAAAAAAAAATATTTCAACAACACACCACGAGGGCTTACAGTCTAAATACTATCGTACCGTGGGTGTCGACAAGGAGGTAAGAGGAAACTTGTTAAATCTGGACTTGAAGGATTGGAGTTTCGAAGGAGAAGGAAAACATGTGCCGGCAAGAAATTCCACAATTTGGAAGTCCTCGGGGCAAAGAGCGCGCATTACAAGATGTTCTACGTCTGGTGACCTGGACAGTAAAAGGGTGCATTCGCTCTGTCCCCTTGGTAGATTTGTTGGGGACAGCAGGTTGAGGAACTATGGAAGAAAGCTCCTCTGAGCAGTGACCGTGGAGATATCTATAAAAGAGAGAAAGAGTTAACCAACGGCACCGATGAGACGTATAGCTCTCTTTTGAATGGAGTTCAGGATAGCGAGTGTAGAAGCGGTAGCGGCACCCCAGGTGTGACAGCAGTATTCGAGGTTTGGCCTTATTTGTGAAGTATATAAGGTATAGAGTTTGCCTGGTGAAAAATATTTGCAAGCCCGGAAGAGGAAACCTAATTAGCAGCCGCTTCTGCAATTGATGTGACATGTTGGTGACAATCGAGATTTCGATGCACAGAAATGTCAACAAGTAAAAATGACTCATTACTTTGAATAACTTGGTTATTCATTGTGATGTGTCTAGGGCTGGTGTATCTCTTATGAGATAGAAAGTAAGACTGAGTATATCTGGTATAAAAACTGACCTATTTTAAAGTCGTCTATTGCCTATTGCTTTAAAGTTTTCAATTAACCAGCTACACGTGTCTCACTTTACTTATATTATAAATGTTTATCTTTTTACAATTTGCATATAGCATAGCCTAGATCAGATTAAATAATTTATGCAAGTAATTTACTTTGCGCATTATTCTATGTGCCATATTTTTGCCCTAATATATGTTCTCTTCAGCTTATAGTGATGCCTGGACTATTTTTAACTACCAATAAACACTTTAGTCGTGGCTCAAAGAAGATACCTATTACATATAATTTACAAAGTACAAAAACAGACCGCTTCAATGTCCAATTTCAAGAACAACTTATAATACTATAAAAGTCTGTGGCTGATGGATAACCTTCCAATGTCATCTTTTTCTCTCTCGCACACACATAACAACTTATCTATGCAATAAATAAAATTTGTGTGTGTAATCTACAATCAATTGCGGACCAATTTATAAAACTATTTTCTGTTTGAAAGGATATACTTCTGAGGTGGTCCCATTTCCACCACGTCAGGATCTAATGATATCTCAGGGAAAGCGAGGTAAATCCTCAAAAATCATGTTTTTATGTATCTCACTGATATTTTCGTCAATTGTGGACCAATTTATAAAACTATTTTCTGTTTGAAAGTTTGAGGTGGTCCCATTTTCACCAAGTCAGGATGTGACGATATCATCTCAGGGAAATCGTGCAAAATCCTCATTTTTTTTCATGTATGTTCACCGATATTTTCGTCATTGGCGGACCAATTAAAAAAATAGGTTTAGTTTGAAAGGGTATACTTCTGAGATGGTCCCATTTCACCAAGTCAGGATCTGATGATGGAAATCGAGCTAAATCCTCAAAAAATATTTTTCATCTATGTTCACCGTTAATTGTGGACCAATTTAAGAAAATCTTTTTGTTTGAAAGGAAATACTGCTGAGTTGATTCCACTTTCACCAAGTCAGGATCTGACAATGGCATCTCAGGGAAATCGAGGTAAATCCACAAAAAGTATTTTTTTATTTATGTTCACCGATATTTTTGTCAATTGTGGACCAAAATTTTTTTGTTTGAAAGTGTATACTCCTGAGGTGGTTTCATTTTCACCAAGTCAGGATCTGATGATCAAATCACAGAGAAATCGAGGGAAATCCTCTTATAATCTATGTAACTGCAAGTACTACTGTAATACGGCACTTTGATGATATTATAGCCGTTTTTTAATACCGTACTCACTACGCACGTATATTTACACTAAAAAGGTAAAAACAAACAAACTTAAAACAAATTAAACCGACTTAAAAATAGGCACTAAAGAACGAAAAGTAACTGGATTACAGATTTAATTCAAAAGACAAAAATTAATCTAAATGAAATATTAGATGCGCTACCTACTTATCTGTTTCAAGTCGGTGCCAAGCCCGAAACACAATAATACTTACTGATATAAACATCTTAATTATTAATAACGGTTTATAATTCTAATGAAATACCTAAATGTGCGATCTGGCGGGAGTGGACCTAGCCTACCTACCTTCTACCTAATTGGCTTGGCACCGACTTCAAACAGATAAGTAGGTAGAGCATATAATAATATTTCATTTAAATTGATTTTTGTCTTTTGAATTAAACCTGTAATCCAGTTATTTTTCGTCGCTTAGTGCCTACTTTGAAGTCGGTTTATTTTTTTTAAGTTTGGTTAATTGTATGATACAGTGGGTGGTATGCATAAAAAGTAGTACATGCTAATACTTCAAGTACCTACTTTGCAAGTGAAGTATCTACTATGCCAGTGTAGTATTTTTTTTACGTCGGCCTATTTCCGCGACTATGGCCAATCACCGACGCCAGGGAGCAGTTTCACCTCACTACCCTGGAAATTTTGCCGAGCCCCTGTCTTTCTGTAAGGAGGGTAGAGATCTTTAACGTGCCCAACATCGCATGGACACGGGACCTACGGCTTTACGCCCCATCCGAAGGGCGGAACGTGCAGACATTCAACTTGCTCAAATACAATGCCAGAACCTCGGTTGATGTTAATTTTACAGTTTGTACTGAAAAAGTGAAAGGAGTACCCTGGGATCGAACCCAGTACCCTTCAGTTCAGAGGCACACGTTCTTACCCCTGAACCACCGAGGTTCTATCCAGTGTAGTACGTACTAAGCTCATACAGTAGGTACTATTATGTAAGATTGTACATAGAAGTACATACTTTATCTCAAAAGGATATATTACATATTTCGTAGCATCTGTTACAAAACCGCTGCCGCGCTGCCTAGTAGTATTTACTTCATTTTACGTGAAGTTGCTGTTTGGGGAACTTCTCGAATCGCAAAATAAAGATTTAGTTGATTAAACATGGCTGCTTTTATTAATGTACGTGCCAGAAAAGTGTATAATGAGAGAAGAATATACACAGACAGTGTATATCGTAATTTATTCAGGTATTTGCAATGAACTTTGCTGTTAAAATAAATAAACATAGCAGATTGTTTGTATTATAAGTTATTTCTTTAGGTTTGTCAAAGAGAATGTAAAGTGGCTTGCAAACCATTTTTTTTGGTGACGCCGCAGAAACAAGAGGTGGCGCATTGTCATCTACCCAGCAAATGGAAATATTTTCGCGGAGTTTAGGTGTTTTTAATAAAGTTTGGTCTAATCTAAGCAATTTATTATAACATAATTTTTTATAGGAGATCCTGGATTTGAGCAGGTTGTTGCCGTGGATGTTGGTATACATCAATACACGGTATTTTGAGTCATTAACTCAGTGTCTGATTTAATTTATTCGAAGAGAAATATCTGGATTAACTTTCCAAATGAAGATGAGTTACACACCGCTGTTTTTGCCGACTGGGCAATTAGGAAACAAATGCCTAGGTGCTATTGTACTGTACTGTACCCACATAAAAATCTTGAAACCATTTGTGTACGGCGATGAATATGTGAACAGAAAAGGGCATTTTTCAATCAACGTTCAAGCTACATGTAACCCTCAAGAAGTTTTTCCTAGTGTTGATGCGTCCTGGCCGGGTTCCGTGTTTGATAGTAGAATATGGCAAAACTCACCTATATCATGTATAACAATATACAAGAGGCAGTTATGTTAGGCGATGAAGGTTATGGTATCACCCGGTGGATGTTGACTCCATTCAGGAATCCAAGAACTGCAATTGAGAGAAATTATAAGGTTCTGCATAAGAAAGAGCGTGTTGTGATAGAGCGCTGTTTCGGTCAGTTGAAACGAAGTTTTCCTATGACTAACTACATTATTCGCTTCGAAACTGACATAGTTCCAAAATATATTGTAAGTGCATTTATTCTCCACAATATAGCAAAACATCTACAAGATCCAGACGATGATTTTGATCCCATTGAAATAGAAATAGAACCTCATCCCTGTCTATTTCAAGATAATCAAGCACAAATTCGACATTGGGGCGTTCAGCGCAGGAATAGAATTGCTAGAGCTATATTTCGAAATTAATTAACTAGACATTACATTGAGTAATTAAATTTTAATAATTAAGAAAGGAACAATAAAATGTAAACAAATAAATAGTTTTCCGACATTTCTCGGAGAAATAAATGATTCACCAATTGCTCGATGCCCTTTGCAGATTGCTCTAAAGCAATAGCAGCCCGTTCTTGAGCACTTGCGCAAATGACATTTCTTCATTCACCGTGTTTGTTTCACTATGTTATGTTTTCCGTTTTTTATCACAGCTGGATGTTTTGGCTGAGAAATAAAGAAATATCACTGTTATTACTAATTTGTACAAATAACATGTTGTTCTTACCTGTGAACGTCTCAATAACAGCTTCAGTGCTAACACCTGCATGAGAGCCCAGTAGTACCCTGTGTAACACCGCATTGCTTTCCACGTTACACAAACCGTAGAACCTTTGTTGCCACTCAGACAAATTAATTTTTTTATTTCCTGTCCTGTTGACGCCAACAAGTTTTTTTATTTTTGTTTTCATGTTATTAAATTAATTTATGCGTGCAAATAAAAAAAACCTTAAACTGCACCTCTAGATGCTCAGGAACGTGCGTATTTGCAACTTAAAATGCAGCAAAGAACACGCTTTTCTCTAATCCCGCCCCCAGTAGTAGATACTTCAGATTAATAGTAGATACTACGCCAAGTAGTATTTGCCTCGCCTTGTAGTATAAACTACGCCAGTGTAGTATATGCTTCCGAAATGAAGTAGGCACATATATATATATATATATATATATATATATATATATATATATATATATATATTATATATATATATATATATTGAAGAAAATACTTAGAAGCAAATACTACTTCGCGAAGTATTAGCATCCACTTCGTTTTATGCATACCACCCAGTATATACATCTTGAAATATACTATAATAAAAATATGCTACAATATCTACTGCACACAAACGCTGTGGGTGGCTACTTAACTGCGCATGCTCCAGCATTATATTAAGTTAGTCGGAAAAAATTAATTCCGCTTTTAGAAATCAACAACAGTTGAGTTACACCAAAAACTCAGCGATACTGGTGAACGCATTGATTCAACCATTCAACTGTTGGCGGCTGGTGAACACAGCCATTGATTTGTTTTTAAGACGTTCTCTCAACTCACTTATGTATCATAATCCATAATGTACCTAATCATTCAAGACTGGAGCTGTTAAATAATTTTTTCTGAGTGAGTAGCTTCCGGCTTAAATAACCGTAAATCTGTCGGGTCGAATCTGCGTTAACAACATCACTGCACAACGTTTCGCGTTTGAATATGAAAATAGTGTTAATTGAAACGGTTTTAGACATTTGCGTTAACACGGCCGACAATATCTTACGTTTTTGCACTGTTTAATTAAAGAACGTCTAGTAGACTTCTTAGTTGACTCATGACGTTAACCCGGTTCCCTAATAAATTTGTGTGTTATAAAAATAAGGCTCTTTTAGCGAATTTTCGTAGAAAAATTCGTCAAGGAGGAGACTATGACTATTAAATTTTGTAATTATATATATATATATATATATATATATATATATATATATATATATATATATATATATATATATATATATATATATATATATATATATATATATTGATATGGTATCCTATAATGGGAAGGTACAAATCCACACAAAAACACACTTTAAAACAAATCATACTAAACCTAACACAATCAAGAACTTACTTCTGGCGTGTACGATGTCTTGGCAGCCAAAGCTCTATGTCAAAATTGATTCCCCAAATACGACATATGTATGGGTTTAAATAATGTAAGGCAGGTCTAAATTACTTTATAGAGATTGTTAAAATAGTTTTAAGGTGTTTGTTGCTAGTTTTAACAATATTAAGGAGTCAATGTTATATCAAGGACAGAAAAAGACTGCATAAAAAATGATATAACGTAGTGCGGGTAAATAAAAATGTATGACTAGTTTTTAGGTAGTTCAAAGTGTTATTGTTTACTAGCTTTAAGAATATTGTTTGCTAATTGTAAGAAATGTCATGTCATAACCTAGATGTAAGTCAGCTGTTTTTATTTAGAACAAATGTCAAACTGACACCCAAAATTATTGTATAGGTTAACAGATAAGAACCACATGTCAAACTGACAAAAAATGTAAAATATAGGTTAACTAATCTGTCAAAGAACAACAACAATGATACATTATGTATCCCTAGCAATAATGAAGGCGGTTAGTATTGTATAAAATTTGTTATGATTTTTGATTTGAAAGAAGGCATAAAGCAGTTTTTTAATTAGTAACGCTCGTGACGTGAAAAAAATAATAAACAGATGGGAAAATTTTTGATTAAATTAATAGATGGGAAAATTTTGATTAAATTATTAGATGAGAATTTTTGGGAGTAAAAAAAATAGTTTGAAAATTTAGATAAAAGGAATTTTGAAAAGTAATTTAGTAGCAAGAGGGGTTTTGTAAAGTTTAGACAACAAGAAGTAAAAATCTACAGGGGTCGCTGATCTGATAGTATAACTCAGCTACAGGAAAGGCAGCAGAGGCAATAGTCTGAGTGGGTAATGTAAAAGTGAAAAACATACCTTTACTGTTCGATATCTCCAGCTTCAAAATTAAAAGAAAGGAATAATAAAACTCGCTAAAGCTAAATAAATAAAGCAGAAATAGAGAAGTACAATCGTGCAAACTGTCATTTTGGTTTTGTACGGTAGATTCAAGGCATTTGCAGGGCCATGGGGCCATGTCTTGGCTTCAACTTATAGTCAGCGTACCCAGTTTGTGGAATTCTGTGTCTATAGACTAAGCGCCACAACACGATGTAACAAATCATACAAACATCAATAGGTGTCGGTACCGTTTTTTAAAATTTTCTTTTTATAAGAAGTGCGTCAAATTAAAATAGATATAAGTAATACGTAAGTTTTAGGTTTATTGTCATATCTTTTAATTTAATAAATATTTAAGTTCTGTAAGCATATAGGGACTTTTGCTTTATTTTCTTTAATATATACATATATATCTATAAGTATTTTAAGCAAAGATCATAGGGCAATATATTTCAAAATTTAAATTTTATTCATACTTTTGGAAGGACTTGAACCCACTAGCTAAATAAGCTCCCTGTTTTAAGAGTAAGTATATCCATGCTATCAATTTGGTTATGTCACATGTAGCAATAAAAGGCATTCAGTACACCAGGGTGTAATTTACACACAAACCTTTGGTGAGCACACATATTTACCACACATTTCACTAAACTTTACAGGCAGATAAAACTTAAAAGCTAAGATACCTTATATATAACTAAAAAACTAAATCTGTATCTATTCTATATATTAAATTAAATTTAAAACAACCATAGCTTATAAGATGCAGCTTGTATATAATTAACGTATATTTTTTTCGTATCTTGTATAATAACGCATATATTGAGCTTTACCGCAGAAATGCGCCACCCTGTATATACGCAAACAGACAGAAACTGACGCTGAAATCAAATGTGGGTTCTAGGGGGACCAGTTCGCGCTCACTTGAAGAAATCTTTTTAAAATTGATAAAATAATTATAGACTAATAAATCATAAACACTCTAGCTGAAACTACTGGCAAAGCAACAGAAAAAAGTTCTATTAGAAATGAATTTTCTGCAAATATTTTAGTAAAATCAAGGACAATGACTGTTGAAGCTAAAACTTAACGCTTTGTAGAACACAGTTTTTACGAGATTTCTTCTAAACAACAATCGCTTCAGGTTCGTTGTCTAAAAATTTCCTATTTTCACGTTTTAAATCACACCGTTGACGTTCTAAGAAGAACAACGATAAAATTTATAAAGTGTTTTTTTCTGGTATATTTTAACTATTTCGCGACAGAAAACTTAATGCTTGTCTGTAATATACATTATATATATATATATATATATATATATATATATATATATATATATATATATATATATATATATATATATATATATATATATATATATATATATATATATATATATATATATATATATATATATGTATGTATATATATATATATATATATATATATATATATATATATATATATATATATATATATATATATATATATCGTCATCCACACAAAATACGCTGATCTTGTGCGTTTCTCTGAACACCAGTGACACCCAAATTTTTTCGTTAAACCCTTCTAGCTGATTATTATTATAACTTAGAGATCTGAGTCTTGGTACATAGCTACTTTTCCTAACGTAAACATGCATATTAACTTGGTTACCCTAGCTTTGTTATTTTCGGAGATATAAACATTTTTCTAACGAGAACCCAAAATTTTCCCGAACAAAATGGTAAGATTTTCCTGGCTAACAAACTATCAAAACCAACTGCAAAAGGAAGGTACCAACCAAATTTGATTAAAACCGGCAAATTATTTCTTAGTTATCGGTGTGATACATATACATATTACAAAACTGTAACTAGACTCCCTGGATATGTGTTTTAGTGGGCCTAGTTCGCGCTCATTCAAAAAATTGTTTTGAAAATTCAAAAGTCGCATTCTCCTCAGTCGGGAATTTTTTCTACGAAAATCGACTAACAACAGCAAATTCCCAGTTTCACCCTCTATCTACGGGGCAAAGGTACATATTATAATTCTGTCTATTACATAGTAATAAATAGTCTTAAAATTGATCATACGACAGCTACCTGTATATTCTGGAAGTCCTCTTTTTCGTAAACAGTTTTTTTTATAGAAACCGTCCTGGTTCAATCATTGTTAGCAATTTTTAAGGAAAAGGCAAAGCTTGAAGAGAAAGTCGCAGTTTTTCTATGGATTCCACTTCTAATAAGTGTAAAAACTAGACTGAAGATAACGTTATATAAGATTTGCATGCTCTTATTATAACCACTTTAAAGTAGACCGAAGCAAAACCTGTCATTACACTTGTAACAAATTGGTTTCCCGTTTTATAAATACCTATAAATAGAGGCTGGAAGTGATATTTACAATATGTCTGATCGATAACACCTCAGGCGTTATATGTGTTGGTATTAACACAGTTTATGTATAAAAATAAAGATAAATATAACTGAAAATGATTACGTAGTATTATCGATATCATTAGGGATAACATTTTGTAGAGCATTTGCACGGGCGATGTTTATAACGTGCATGGCATTTAGTAATCCCTAATAATACAGATAGCTAGTGCCTAGTATACATACTATATATATATATATATATATATATATATATATATATATATATATATATATATATATATATATATATATATAGGGTGGCGCATTGAAAACGAAACAGACCGATTTGCGTCCAGAATTTTTTTTTAAGAAACGATGAAACACGTTTTTTTTAATACTGAGGGGGACATGTTTTGACATAAGGCTCAACTTTGCTACATCAACCCTTTAATGGTGGTGATAACAACCCTTATATTTTAAATAGGGAATATGGGTCGAGTGTTACATCATTTGAAAGCTTTTCCTTTTCTGAATTCAGCACACCAATTTTTTTGGAAGTTTTAGCAACTCGTTTAAAAATTATTCACAGTTGAAGATGCAAAAACCCATTTCACTCATTCCGATAAGAAATGTGCTGATAGTCAATGTTTTGTTGGTTTGTAAACAAAAAATTGACTATCAGAACATTTCTTATCGGAATGAGAGAAATGCGATTTATTATTTCAGTTTATCGGTCGGTTTGATACTTGATAGTACTACCGAAAATTAATTTCACAATGGTGTATTCTGTAGAAGAAAGAGTTGAAATAATTACTCTTTTTTTCAAAAACGATGACTGTGCCAACCGTACCGCAAATTTGTTTAATGAATGACATCCGAACAGACATGTTAACAGAAAATACATTTTGGAGTTAGTTGCAAAGTTTCGACAAAGTGGTTAAGTAGCCAACAAAAAAACGGGATCCCGAACGTGAATTTCCGGTTATAAATGAGACTGCTGAGATTGAAGTTTTAGGACAAATTGCTGCAGACCCAACTTTGAGTACGAGAAAATTGACCACTGTTTCAAACATCAAAAGAAGAACTATTCAGCGAATATTGAAGCATCATAAATTTCACCCGTATAAAATTCATCTTGTACAACAACTGAATGAAGATGATTTTGATCGGCGGCTGGAGTTTTGTGAAGTTATGACTGCACGAATAGCTGATAACGGGAACTTTCTGTTCAATATCTGTTTTTCAGACGAGTGAACGCTTTTATTAAACTCTACAGTCAATCGTCATAATTGTCGTTATTCGGCAGATAATAATCCAAGAAATTTTCACGAAGTCCACATTCAAACTCCACAGAAATTGAATGTCTGTACTGGCATTTTTGGAGACCGTTTAATCGGACCAATTTTTTTTTGATGGCAATTTGAGTGGCGAAACGTAATTGGAGTTACTAGAAAATATCGTTTACCCTATACTAATTGACATTGTTGAAAATGATGATCGCTATCAAGAAAATCAATTAGTGTTTCAGCAAGATGGAGCTCCTCTGCATTTTTCACAACGTGGTATGGAGTTTTTGAATAGGGAGTTTCCAGGACAATGGATTGGGCGTAGAGGTGCTGTTGAGTGCCCCCCTAGATCCCCGGATTTAACTCCTTTATACTTCTTTCTATGGGGCCATTTAAAGAGTGGAATTTACGCAACAGAACGAGTCTCTGGAAGAATTAGGACGACGCATTGTTGAAGAATATTGTCTAATAACTCCACAAATGCTCCAGAATGTCAGAGTTCGTTTTGAACAAAATTTGTACTTTTGTTTGGAAGCTGGTGGTCAACAATTTGAACACTTACTTAACTGAATAAACATTTTGAACGTTTAGTTTTGTTTTTAGTTTTTTTTACGAAAAATTGACTAATTAGTGCATTTCTTATCACAATGAATGAAATACGTTCTTGCAACTCCAACTGTGAATATTTTTAAAAACTAGTTAATGAAACTTCAAAAAAAAGTGTGCTGAATTCACGAAAGAAAGAGTTTTCAAATGATGTAACACTCGACCCATGTTCCCTATTTAAAACATAAGGGTTGTTATCACCATCCTTAAGGGGTCGATGTGACAAAGTTGTGTTTTATGTCAAAACATGTCCCCCTCAATATTAAAATTGACGTGTTTCAGCATTTCTTAAAAAAAAATTCTCTGGACGCAAATCGGTCTGTTTCGTTTTCAATGCGCTACCCTATATATATATATATATATATATATATATATATATATATATATATATATATATATATATATATATATATATATATATATATATATATATATATGTGTGTATGTATGTATGTATCTACCCGATAACAAACAAATATTTCACCAAACGAAACAAAATTTGGGAATTCCCTTCATTTTGTTAATAGCGTGGATAAGTTCGGTAGACAGTTTTGTCACTCAAATATTTTAGAAAAAAATGGAAAAACGTTTTGCTTGAAAATGCAATATCTTTTATATTACTAGAAGTATGAAACTAAAACTCTACACGAACATAGATATTGTACAAGTGGTCCTATGTACCAATTTTGAAATCAATTGGTGTAGTAAATCTTGCGTTATAACTAAATAAAAAATAAATAATCTACGACATGACCTGAAATTACCTCTGACTGGGTGCCTGTAATGTTAGACAAGGTCAGACAGATATATCAGGGTTCCGCTGCCATTGCAAACAAAAATTTCAAATGAAAATTTAAACGGACATGCTACAAGAATATGTCACAATAAACAATCAACAATTTAATAATTAAGTTGAAAAAGCAAAAGTGAAAATTATACGTATTCACTTTGCACGACAACCAAACCGTAAATTTACTACTATTATCTGTATATTGTATCGCAATAAATTATCAGACTTATGCTCGATTAGCTTTTATGACATATGTCACACAGTAAATAATTGTTATCATCAGTCGAATGTTACAGTTACGAGGCATATTATACAACAAAATCTCTAGAGTTCTTTTAGTACAAAAAGCTCAACATTCTGAACATTGTTTACAGACTTTGAGATATTAAAGTATCACAACATAAGTATCATATAAGGTATGATAAAACTGGACTAGGTAATTTTTACAGGCTTCACTTTTGTTAGATGTTATTGATAATAAAAATGTTATTACTCACTTTACTTTATTCCTACAAAATGAATTGGCGTTGCTGAATAGAGAATTGGATTAGCTTTAAAAGATGTATCACACTACCCACCATCCAATTTTAAATTTCAAAGGGGTAGCTACCTTTTGAAGAGGTATGACGATATGGGTGAGATTTTTATATCAACAAGTTAGTTTTTTGACAATAAAAATCGATGTTTTTGAATTTTGCTTAACAATAGTTACTTTCAGTTTTATTGAATTTATGCGTTACTTTATAGACACAATTCAACCCCACCAAATCTCAATTTGGTGGGGTTGAATTGATATGTCTAGAGCTCTAGAGCGACAATCTGGGATTCACCGTGTAGTTCCATAGACTTGTTCTAAGAATGGGTGACAAAGGAAAGGGTGTCGGTAGTTGATCTGCGCTGACGGAATCCATACTGTCTGTCGTGGATTAGACTGTGTTTTTCAAGAAATTTTAGTAATTCGGTGTTTGTATACTTTTCCATGACTTTAGAGACGACTGAAAGGAGATAAATAGGCCTGCAGTTGCTAGGAAGCGCGTTGCATCCTTTCTTGGGGACGGGTTGTACCCGAGCAGTTTTTCAGTTACTGGGGAATATGCATCTATTGTAAGATTTCTAAAACAGACGAGTCAGGACAGGAGCAAGTTCTGGTGCGAATTTTTTGAGAACAATTGTTGGAAGCTCGTCAAGTCCAGAGGCTTGCCTGGTATTAAGAGAAGAGAGCATATCTCGTACCTTTTTAGTTTTGAAAATGATATCCGTCATTTTATGCGCGACATTGGGGACTGTTGGTGGTTGCCGGCGAACAACGAGGCAAAAAGTTCAGCTTTGCCCAGGGCGGTATAAGCAATTTCATCCCCTGAGACAAGAGGTGGGAACGTGCTCTTGCAGAAATTATTTCCAATAGATTTAGCAAGAGTCCAGATGGGTTTGCCGCCGTTGGAGCTTAAGAGGACGTTGTTTTTGATGTGGTTATTAAACGAGTTTTTTTGCCTCAGAAAGAATGTGGTAATAGCGGTTTCTTGCGTCGTTAAATGCTTGACGGTTTTCTTGACTGGGATTGTGTAGAAGCGTTTTGTGAGCTTTGACCTTTTTAAGTCTGGCCTTGTCACATGATTTGGAGAACTAGGGCTTTTGAGTGGCTCAAGAGGTTTTCTGTGTACGTAGAATAAATAATTCCATGTCAGCTTGGATAATTTCGGTGATGTTTTGTGAGATATCAGAGGGGTCAGGATGAGAGAAGAGGCAGAGGCCCATGTTGACTGTGTGACCTCGGGTTGCATTGCGCAGGAAACAGTGACCATGCCGTGGTCTGAGCGACCAAGGGGGGTGGTGACTGATATCTTATAGCATTCAGGTTTTTTAGTAAGAAGGAGATCCAAGGGATCTTAGCTGTGTGTTGGTTTTTCTGACTGCAAAGGCCTCCGCTGCTCTCCCTTGTGAATAAGTTTTTGAAGATCCTAGCCATTCCTTATTATGGGCATTGAAGTCATCAAGAATAGTGACCTCGGAGATAGGGTATTCAGAAATCAGATGGCCGGTTTTTTCAGAAAGGTAGTCGAAGAGCTGGACAAAGTTGTTGACGGACGTATGCTCACACGCCTCCATGCAATCTAAAGAAAGTAAGGAGCTCATACCCCGGGAAATTAAGGTGATTAGTGGCTGTTTTGGCACTGATTTGGGTTTCGGTGAGGAAGAGGAGTTGGGGCCTATTAGCCTGGAGGAAATGGTGGACGGAGTTCAGGTTATAATTTAGGCCACATATATTCGAGAAGAGTATGTTAAATCTTGATGCTGGCGCCCCCTGTACACCCCTCTCCCGGAGATCCGAATGGAGGGGTATTCTACCTACGGAATCTTTTGTACAGGAAGGAGCCATCATCATTTTTGCTTATAAGGGAAACCGACTCATACACCAGAACCGGAAACGTCCGTTTGGACTTCACCGGCCCCTTAAAGTATGGAGTGGTACCTTCTCGGGGGTGAAAAAAATCCTTTACTATCACGCAAAGGAAAATTCCACTACCACCTGCTTGACTCTGATTAGTCGCCTCGTACGACAGACAGGAGTTACCATGGGCCTATTCGTTTAGTTAGTCCCTGGACTCACAGGGGAGGGTAGGGATCTTTAACGTGCCCAATATCGCACGGACATTTCAACTTGCTCAAATACAATGCCACAATCTCGGTTGATGTTAATGTTGCAGTACGTACTGAAAAAGTGAAAGGAGAACCCTGAGATCGAACCCAGTACCTTTCGGTTCAAAGGCACACTGAATAATGTTTATTAAAATGCACTTTTTAAATCAAAGATATTAATAAAGTGAGTGTTACTCGTATCAGTTTTATAACAACTGAGTAATTTAAATTTCTATATAATGCTGGAATCATCCTATTGATAATAATAATAAAATTCATTGTTTGGTGTGTTGCACCAGCATCTACATTCTGAATTTTAACAAGAAGATCAAACTTCTTTAGAGAATGCAACAGATTTATACACGTACTCATTAGATATTCAGAATGCAAACAATTCTAGAATGATCTGTTTTAAATATCAGATTGATCAAGAACATAAGGTCAATAAAAAACTATTATATAACAGCGAATACTTACGCTAATTACTTAACTGTTCTATTCAGTTTCCCGGCTGTTTAAAGAACTCAGGAGGTAAATAATGAATATAACAACAATTGTCCACAATGCTCTTATCTTATGGCGACGGGACAACATTACAACTAACTGAAATACAAAAATCTCAGTAATTAACTAAACAAACACCGTTATGTATATTACCCAAACTGTTAGCTTTAGCACAGAATTTTACCTATAAAATTTTATAGCTATTCGTACCGAATTAATTTTAATGTTGTTGGCTGTTTTTGCTATATAAGTAGGTAAAAGATTAGTAATTTTTAGAGGGTATTTACATGGTTGTAGTATCAAATATAACCTAAATTTAGCAAGATTATAAAAAATTTGCATACCATCTCTGCTACACATGCATATAGTAGGTATTAAGAATGTTATCAAGATTGCATTTGAATTAAAATGTAACAGTTATTTTGCATTTAGTCCAACCTCTAAATTACAAAAATATTTAGATTTGAATGTCTGTAAGCTTCAGTTTTATGTTTTCTATGCCCACAAAAATATAAAAAAAAGCTAGTAAAGTTGACCAGATTTTGAAATTATAAAATTATGAAATTTATGTGGACCATATAAAATCGGCCTTGGACAAAATGTACTTCCCGGTATTCTAACGTATTTTCTCGACAATATTAAAAAAACTCTGGACGCAGCAAGTGCGTTATGGTAGTGAATTTTTATTAAATACTTCAAATTTCAAAAACTCAATTTTCTATAGAAAATTTAATTTTGGTATGTAGTAAGGTCTTTCCCAATGCAAGATATCCATTTCATTAAAATAACTTTGTAATTTTCGGAGAAAAATTTTTTTTCGAAAGAAAATTTAAAATTAGAATAACTCAATTTCTTATTAACTTAAAAAGTTGAATTTTGGTACGTAGAAGGTCTCTCCCAAGGAAATATATGTGGTAAATTTCATTAAAACAGATTTGTTATTTTCGGAGAAAAATTTTTTTTTCGAAAGAGAACTTAAAATTTTCCCGGAAAATAGTGAATTTTTTTTAATAAAAATGGTAGCAAATTTCCTAGAAATGATCTCGCACCAAATAATTTATTATAACTTTTTTTCCTTGCACCATATACATCTAAATTTTGGTGTGTGGTTTACTTTTTATACCATAAACCTACCAAATTTGGTTAACATAGCTTTTTTATTTTTTGAGATAGAAATTTTTTTCGAAAGAAAACTCAAAATTTTCCCGGAAAACCTGGTCCGATTTTCCTGATAGCGAACTTATTCAAGCCACTTACAAAAGGAAGGTACGTGCCAAATTTGATCAAAATCGACCCATTATTTCTTGAGTTATCGGTGTATATATATATATATATATATATATATATATATATATATATATATATATATATATATATATATATATATATATATATATATATATATATATATATATATATATATATAAGATGTCCCAGTTTATAGTAGCAGGACTTTAACAGTTAATAAAACAGATCATTCTAAGACAACAAGTTCATATAAACATAACGGCTAATTTGCTTCCTAACGGAGATACAGGGTGTTGAAATTTAATATTTTTGCACAATCTTTGACAATATCTTTGGAACGGAGTGAGATATTTGCATGCAATGCCTTACACGTTCTATTTAGATTTAGGTTCTTATTCGGTGGTATTCTTGTCCGAAATGATATACTGGGTGTCACTTTTTCGGGTCCCGTAACTTTTTTCACGTACGCCACTGGACTTTTATAATACACCTTTCTCAAAGAACAATCTCTTAGAAATATTTTTGGTTCTCTGTAGTTTTATGGTATCTTGAGCGGTTATCGAAATATTACTAGTTCTTTGAATTAGTTATATCTTTTTTTAAACTTCAACACCCCGATCTCCCTTTTTTTCGCACAGAGTTCGTCCGCGACTTTGCCGCCCCGATAGCACTGCAGCCTTCCGATCTCCCTTAGGAAGCTTATTAGAGATTATGCTTATATAAACTTTTTTTCTAAAAATGATCTGTTTTATTGATTATTAATACTAGTTACTAAGGGAAGTTACAGGGTGTTGAAATTTGGAAAAAAGTTACAACAAATTTCAACACCCTGTATTTCCCTGAGAAAGGAGTAGTAGTATCAATCAATATAACAGATAATTCTGAGAAAAAAATCATATAAAAATAACTTCTAATTAGCTTCCTTAGGGAGATATACGGGGTGTTGAAGTTAAAAAAAAACAACCGCGTCAAATAACTAGTAATATTTCGATAACCGCTTAAAATTGCATAAAACTACAAGGAAACGAAAATGTTTCTAAAAGATTGCTCTTTAAAAAAGAGGTATCATAAGCGAACAGTGGCGTACGAGAGAGAAGTTCTATTATTGCAAATAGTCTACGGAACCCGGAAAAGTAACACCCAGTATATCATTTGAAACAAGAATAGCACCCAATAACAATCTCAGTTTGCATAAAACGTGTTCCGTAGGTTCTGTCTCCGTGGATCTCCAAAAAATATTACACTGGGGAAGTAGAAATCTTGTACAATTCAACCAAGTCACAGTCTTGCTTTCTTTCTCATAAAAGATACACCAGCCCTAGACCCATCATAATAAACAACCAAGTTATTCAAAGTCATGTGTCCTTTTCACTTTTTGACATTTCTGTGAATATAAATCTCAATTGGCACCAACATGTCACATCAATTGCAGAAACGGCTGTTAAGAAATTCGGTTTCCTCTTCCGGGCTCGCTAATACTTTTCACCAGCTAATCTCTATACCGTAGATACTTCACAAATAAGACCAAATCTCGAATACTGCTCCCACATCTGGGGTGCCGCTGCCGCTTCTACACTCGCTATCCTGGACTCCATTCAGAAGAGAGCTATACGTCGCATCGGTGACCCTACCCTCATCCAAAGGCTGCCATCTCTTGCACAACAACGTGCTGTTGGTGACCTTTCTCTCTCTCTTTTATAGATATCTGCACGGGCACTGCTCAGAGGACCTTTCTTCCATAGTTCCTCCACCTGCTGCCGCCAACAGATCTACCAGGGGAACAGAGCGAATGCACCCCTTTACTGTCCAGGTCACCAGACATAGAACATCTTGTTATGCCCGCTCTTTTGTCCCGAGGACTTTCAAGTTGTGAAATTCCTTGCCGGCACATGTTTTTCCTTCTCCTCCGAACCTCCAAATCGTTAAGTCCAGAATTAACAAGTTGCCTATTTCCTCCTTGTCGACACCCACGGTACGATAGTATTTAGACTGTAAGCCCTCGTGGTGTGCTGTTGAAATATATATATATATATATATATATATATATATATATATATATATATATATATATATATATATATATATATATATATATATATATCTATATATCTATATATATATATATATATATATATATATATATATATATATATATATATATATATATATATATATATATACGATGTACTTAGTGCTTTTATGCTAGGGGGGACTATACTGAAAAATAAAATTTTAGTTGTGAGTCCAGCCGTTTCTTCAACAGTTGAGCCAGGTAATTTTCACGTTTACCTCGTAAAGTCTCACGCCTGTATCACGTTTTTTCCAAATAACTTAATTTATACTCACTTTTAAATCAAGCGCGGACCAGACGCTTTGATACTGGGTATACAAGAAGCACATATGTTGTGGATGCTGATAAATATATCTGTATGTATAATTTTGCAACAGTATTATACTAAATGTATATAAGCAACTATATCTAGGTAGAACGTCACATTTGTCATCAAGAGAATTTATTTAATGACTACTTTTCTATATTGCACGGTGGTCTATAAGAATGACATGCCATATAGTAATCGAGAACATCGATATTATACTCTCAATGTAGGTTAACACCAGTTGGATATCTTCTGGGACCATCTAAAGAGCTATGATTGTGAACATATTAAAACTTACATGCTCATAAAGCTATAAAAGTAATAACTAGGATTCCAATGTAATTGTTCATATTAAGTTTGATGATTTCTATCGCTGCATATTTTTTCGGATAAAATTATAGAAGCATTAAGCTTAGTAACCGTGTTTCCTTAATTTGACAAATGTAAAAGTTATTGGTATATGTAGGTACATTTTGTACTTTCAGCTTTAAATGTCCCCGTTTTAAAATCATCACGAGTTGATAGAAAACATTTGTAGATGTTCATAATATGCAGCTATACGGAATGACATGAAATAAATTTCAAAATGTCGACCATAGACGTATTACCTCCACGTCTGCCCTTTATATATATGCCTGCATAATACTAATTGAAAATATTGACACGCTTACCATATTTAGCGCACTCATACAGCATGTCACCCTAAGACCTACTAATTTAATTATTTCACATAGGTAACATATTTTTATTCCCCCAATTTATTCCTGTATTTTTAAAATTTTTGGCAGATGCATCATCAGAATGAATGTTCCTTTTTCTCTTATCAAGCATTATAGAATTCTACCACGATTAAAACTCATTAAACAAAGGTTTTTCTGCCTTAAGCTAATAAATATCTCGTATCCACTATACGGGAGGCCCCATAAATTTGAAGACCTTAGATTAAAGATTACTTGTCATTTATATTTTGATATATATATATATATATATATATATATATATATATATATATATATATATATATATATATATATACTTAAAAAATTGTGGGTTAGCCGTCAGTTGCAAAATAAAAGCTCTTTATTAACTGCCGAGCTTTCGGAATAGTTTATTCCATTTTTAAGGTTGTAACGCGAGTTTTACTTGAACTAATTATGGAAATACAAAGATTAAAAAAAAACTTTTTTGTAAATTTGGTTGTAAAAAGGTTGCTTTTTTCTTGTTTGCAATTGTATAATTAAGTAAAACTCGCGTTATATCCTTGAGAATGGAATAAATTATTCCGAAAGCTCGGCAATTAATAAAGGGTTTTTATTTTGCAACTGACGGCTATCCCACATTTTTTTAAGTAAATAACAATATTACCGTCACGAAAACTGAATACTATATATAAATATATAAATATATATAAATATAATATATATATATATATATATATATATATATATATATATATATATATATATATATATATATATATATATATATATATATATAGAAACTTAATGGTGCGCAGTGCGCAGTGTGATACATCTTTTTAAAGCTAATCCAATTCTCTATTCAGCAACACCATCTTTTTGTAGGAATAAAGTAAAGTGAGTAATAATATTTTTATTATCAGTAACACCTAACACAAGTGAAGCTTATAGAGAATTAGACAGCTCAGTTTTATGTAATCCAATGTTCGAAAGGCCCGCCTTCTTGTGCCTGACAATATCCCAAAAGGTCAACAAATTCTTCTTGGACTCTATAATCTCTGGAGAAATGTTAATACATTCAGTTCTAATTCTTGTTTTTCATTCATCGATAGTATCTGGTTTACTTTTAAATACCATATTCTTCAAATGATCTCACAGAAAAAGTTTAAGAGAGTTAGGTGAGGTGACCTTGCTGGACACACGATTGCACTACGCCTGCCAATCCAAATTGTTGGAAAATTATTGATCCAGACACTGTCTAACATTAACGTCATAATGCGCGGGGCTCCATCTTGTTGATACCACAAGTTATGATTTACCACACCAGCATTGTGTCCACCAGGGAATAAGTTCCGTAACGTCGGAGTGAGATATTACTGTAAAATATGTAGATATCGTGGTCCATTTATAGTTCCATCAGAAAGTAGGAACCAATAATCTTACTCCTAACAATTCCCGCCCAACATTTACCTTTTGTGGATATTGTGTGTGATTCTGTCGCATGCATCTTGGTTGCCAGTTATCTGCAATTTTGACGATTAACTTATACAAAACAAAAAAACACTAACAATTTCATCTCTCTATATAAATATTTTTGAGAATAATTTATTTTAGATAAAAAAGACTATACGATAATTTACATGAAAGGTTCATAAGCTATGGTAAGGAAAGTTTAATGTAAGGATGATTGAAAATCTGTCAAAACTGCAAACGAGACCGATTCATTAAATTTAAAAAATCCAAGAAACGACTTTTGCATAGTTTTTTGGTCGTGAAAATGTTGCAATGCGCCAAAACACAGTGGTGTCCAATAACTTGTCAAATTGGATCCTAAAGGCAACCCACAAGCAGGGCGTTGGTTATATTTGGAAAGCAGTGTTTTCCCCTTTGATGCATTTATATTGTCACCGAGTTTCAGGTGTATACTGACTTCGGTCTTTTCGATATTTGGAAGTAACTGTATTTTTTGAATAGTTTCAACACCCTGTGTCTGGAACACAAAGATATTTGGGACCTGCGTTCGTAAAAACTTTCCAGGTTAGGATTGCTCAAGACGTCGGCGCAGATTCTGTAACATTTCTGGCGTGACTTGGCGGCATTCGTTTACGCAACGCTAGCGCAGATCTGGTAAGGAATCGGGCTGAGTAAAATAAACTTTACTTTTTATGTGACTCCACAAAAATAAATCTAGTGGTGATAAATTTGGCCATCGTGCGGTCTATGGAATCTCTTATCCCAACCCACCAATTTGTAAATCTGGGGTCCAGATATTGTCAAACAGAGAAATCGTAGTGTGGAAGAGCTCTATCCTGCTGAAATACGAACTGGTCTTCGAGATAATGTTCACCATTCTCGATAATGTCAGTCGACATTAGTTTAATGGTGTTTTCCACCAACTCTAAGTACATATCTCCAGTTGGATTACCAGGTAAGAAAAAACGAGCAACGATATGGATCGCACTTCCACTTGCTTGTTGCTTGTTGGGGTTGCGATCTTGAAAATAAGCCTAAATGACTTTACCCTTAAAAGAAAACTTTACTTCTAGAACGATTTTCAACAATTAGTGCCCTAAAACAAGCCTGTTTCGTTTTCAAGTGGCCAGCCTGTAATAGTGAATTTTCTTTAAGAAATTCACTAATGAGATCACGACTTTTCAATTTTGAAAAAATTTCTTCAAATGAGCGCGAACTAGAACACATATCCGGGGTCAGTTTGGATTTTTATATGGATATGTATAAATATATATATATATATATATATATATATATATATATATATATATATATATATATATATATATATATATATATATATATATAATGTATCACACCGATAACTCAAAAACTAATGGGCCGATTTTGATAAATTTCTTTCTTTTGCAAGTGCCTCGGGTAAGTTCATTAGCTAGCAAAATCGGACAAGGTGGTCCGGGAAAATAATATCTCCGGTTTACATTGTAAAAACAAAACTACGCACCAAAATTTAGATATCTCTGTTAAAAGAAAGAAGTTATAGGCATTTAATGAAGCAAAATTTTAATTCCAGAAAAGTCAGAGAATACGCAATACTAAAATATTGTATATATTAAACAAAATCTATTAAATATGACAGACAACGTTTAATTTTTCATCGCACAAAGAGGTGATTTTATAATTTTTCTCCTGTCAATGTCAAAGCGGAGATGTAAAACGTGAAAATTAGTACAATTATTGCGCTTCATGAATTGTAAATATTGCATAAATGTATATTAGAATATTCTAGATTTATGCTACTCTTCTAATTTGTTAAAATAAATGCAAATTGCCTCTAAAATCTAAAATAAACCTTACATATTACAAATAAATAACTGAGGACCATTCTGTGTGATCTACCTTTTATTGGTCTTTCAATGCCAAGGATTACGGTAGTCGAGGGGTTGGACCGCTGCCTCGTGAGCGAAAGGAGCTGGATTCAAATCCCACTGTTGACTGAATTTCTTTTGCAACTCCTTTTTTTAGTTTTTTTATCTTTTATTCAATTTTAATGTGATCTGATCAGATTGTGTAATTTCATTATTTTTCAGCCACTTTTTGTTGAAAATTTTTTTTATTGAAAGATAAGCACTTTTAAGACTTTTCATTCAAGCTTAATAACAGTTGTTGTTGGCCTTAGTTGTTAAAACCGTTCCACAGTTAACACAGACGTCCAGATTTGCGACTCCAGAACAGTTTGTTTTCTTCGCTGCAACCAGATTCAATTTTTACAGCATCGACATACAAAAGAATTTTCGCTGTGAAGCCACAGAAAAAATATCTGTATTTAAATCAGATTTGAAATATTTTTTAATTTATTTAGTTTATTTTTATTAGCGAATTATCTTGTACAAAGTGTTCTTTTGATAGCGAATTTTCTTATAAATAAATTTAATGAATTTTCTTTGAAGAAACGTTTGTTGCGAACTTATGTATGAAAAATTCTTTAATTGATGGAACATTTTTTAGACGAAATTGGTCGAAAATAAGGTTTTAATGAATTTCCGTGCAACCAAATTATTTTATTTTCAATTTTAATTACAGATTAGTTAAACAATTTGAGTTCTATGTCTTCTTTTAGCTAAATTTTGTCTAAAAAATATTTAGCCAGTTTTCGCAGAAATCTTTTTGTGCTTTCGTAGAATTCATTTTTTGTGCAATTTTGAGAAATAGATAAGATGTAATGTTTTTACAATTATTATTTTCATCTTGAAACATAACGAATCGACACCTATACAACGCATCTACAGATGGTCAGTACAACACACGGCTGGACACAGCGATAGACCAGTGTGTGTACTACACAAGCCATAGAGGAGAGAGAGGTTAATAAACTTCCTGACCCGATTTGCCTGGCGATTTGCTCGGCGTTGTCTTTGTCTCCTGGTGTCACATGTGTTTACCTATGTGTTATCTTTAGCACTTAGCTGTATATGCTGGTATAATACTGTCTTAATGCTGCATTATAACTATTGTAGTATCTATACAGTGCAGATTCTGTCTGCAATATTTGTAGGCGTCTCTAACAGGAATTGTAGTCAACCATGTGGCACTAAGTAGATATAATTTCCTGCTGAAGATTGAGTAGTATGTCTAAGTAAACTTATGTACTTACTGGAATGCTGTAGTAATTTTCTGGTAGAAAAGAACGAAAAATATTGACTGTCTATGGCAGTTTTATTATATCTGGGATACTTAAGCAAGCATTTTATCATCACTGTCTAAAGGCGACCGTCGTCGCCATCATGACTCTATGTTTCCCGGGTGTCTTTTCATTCCATGCAACTTCGGCACAGCATCTATTTGGCCATGCTTTGCAGAAGTTTTCCTCTTGAACTACATCTTTCTATTTCCCTCATATGTGCAGTTTAAATATTATTATGACTAAGTTATGTCTATAGTAAACATTTTTCATGAAAATTTGCAATTTTTTTACCCAAATCCGAACACAGATTTTTTACAATATCTTATTAAACGTTTATTATTAATTACCAAATGTAACAAAAATCTTACGAGTACAAAAACGATTTGTACGGCAACACAAACAAATTTCTGCGAAAGCTGACCAGATATTTATTGCATAGAAGTTTGCTAAAAGAATACATAGATCAAATTATATATCTAACCTGTAATTAAAATTAAAAATAAAATAATTTGTTTGCACGAAAATCCATTAAAACATTATTTTCGACGAATTTCGTTAAAAAACTGTTCCATTGAAACTTCGTTGAATAATTTTTCACACCAAAATTCATAACTAATGTTTCTTCAAAGAAAATTAATTAAATTTATTCACAGGAAAATTCGAAATTAAAAAAAAACATTTTGTTAAAAAATATTCGCTAATAAAAATAAATTAAATAAATTTAAAAATATTAAAAATATCGTCTGACACAGAAATAAATAATTTTTCTACAGAGAAAATTCTTTTGCCTGGCGATGCTGTAATAAATGAAACCGGTTCCAGAGAAGAAAACAAACTTTTCTAAAGTCACAGAAAAATCATCTACGTCTGTGTTAACTATGGAACGGTTTTACCAACTAAGTGCAACAACAGCTGGTAATAAAATTGAACTTCAAGTCTTAAAAGTCCCCTCAGTAGTGAATTTTTCAACAAACAGTCGCCATAAAAATTATTGAGATTACATAATCTGATTGGATAAAAATTGAATCATAGGCAAAAAAAGTAAATTTAAAAAAAAAATCAGTCATCAATGAGATTTGAACCGACGTCCCCCAAAGTTTCTTGCTGACGACTCAGCTATCTAAACCGCCTGGTCATTATACCAAGAAAACCAAACTACAATAAAATGTAAATAACCGATAATGGTCTTCGGATATTTATTTGTAATATATAAAGTCTAGATGCATTTTTTGTTGTAAATACTCTAATCAAATGAGAACATTTGAAAGATAAATGTAGTACCTTCTTATATACATTTCTCTCAATATTTACCATTCAAAAACCGCATTACTTATAGAACATTTATATAAACATTACTCATTTACGACGTTTCAAATCTCCACTTCGACATTTACAGGAGAAAACTTATAAAATTTTCGAAGTAATTTTTCTCGTACTCCTTGATTTTTTTGCGCGAATAAAAAATAAACCTTTTCGGCAACCGTCCGGGAAGTACCCACTTCCCGAACGCTTTTTCTTTGAGAAAGTAGCATTTATCCGGCCTAGTCCGGGAAGTACGTACCTGCCGGACTAGGCCTGGAAGAATCACATCGTTGTTGTCATTGTGAATATGAAAATCTTGGTAGGTATGATTTTGATAAATACAGTTGAACATTACCATAGCAACGAAATAACGACTGATAGCTATCTGAAATGAAATTAGTTGACACTTTAATTTTCGAAAGTTTGCATGGTTTTTAGTCGCAATTGTCTCAATAAACTATGGAAAGCAACAGCGATAGTGAGTTTGAAAATGTGCCTTACGAAATTTCCAATGCAGCAATAATATAAATAACAATTAGAATGTTTCTGTTAGTACCTATCTTCTGTTCGAATTTCAATATTTAATACAAATAAGAATTAAAATGTTCGAAATTTTGTTCTACAAAGAAATATAATAAAGAAATGTGTCTTATTGATTTGTTATTCTACACAGTTGCCGAAAAAATAGTGTACGCAACACGTCCGAAAACAGTTTTTTTGGACTCGCAGACTTCCAGGACTCGCCTACGGCTCGTCCTAGAATTTTGTCGACTCGTCCAAAAAAACAGTATTTCCCGGACTTGTAACGTAAATTACTATTACCTGTAATGTTTAATAGATTTTCTTTAACACATACAATATTTTGGTATTGCATCTTCGCTGACTTTTAGTGGCACTGATATTTTTCTTTATTATATGCCCATGACTTTTTTTATTTAAATACAGATATCTAAATCTTGGCACATAGTTTACTTTTTACAATGTAAACCTGCTTACCAAATTTGGTTGCCATCGCTTTGTTATTTTTGGAGATACATATTTTTTAAGGAAAACTTAAAATTTTTCCAGAAAACCTGCTTCCATTTTGCTGATTAACTAACCTATGTAAGCCACTTGCAAAGGGAAGGTATTTGACAAATTTCATCCAAATTGGCCCATTATTTTTGGAGCTATCGGTGTGATACATGCATACATACATACATACATAATTATATATATATATATATATATATATATATATATATATATATATATATATATATATATATATATATATATATATATATATATATGGTGCCGTTAAATAATCTGGTATGTGTCACATTTACAGAATTTGAAAAGCTGGATTTCTCATGTTTCTTTTTGGTAAGTGGAATTGATTTGTTTATTATCACCCCTAAAAGAACAGTTTCAAAATAATAAAATATTAGATATAAAATTTCAACCTGTAAAAAAATGAGAAGGGCCTTGAATTTGAGAAAAAATATGCTTGTGGCTCTTCCCTCTATAAACAGATTTTCATATGTTATACCGTATGCGTGCGTGTACAGTATGTGTACAGTGTCCTCTCATCGAATATTCCTGGTCATTATTACGAAAATTATTCCTTGTAAAAGTCTATATTTTTGTACAAACGGATTTTTCATTTAAATACGGAAGTACCAGGAGAACGCGTGACCTTTAAAATAAAAAATAAAAAATTCGCCTGCGACGCAAGGGAGGTCTTCGTTTCCCTGCGCCCCCCCTTGGGGCCATGCGGATTCTGCTTCACCCACTCCCAAAGTAACGAGCCGCCACTGTTTTGCATAGAGTATCCTCAAGTATTGTAAAATATTTTTACAAAATTTGCAACTACGTGTGTGTGTGTCGTGTGTGTGTGACCCATTTATTAATTACCAAAGCTAATTCCAGATAAATGCTGATGGTTTCAAACACAACTTGTGTTCCTTCTGTCTAAAATTCTTAAATAAATAATTTTGTTACAGGTTCACCAAAACTGCTGACTGCCATAAATGTGTAAGTACAATCATTTAAAGCCTTTTATTTTTCTTCGTTGGCACAAATCGTTTCAGAATAGTGAGGCATATTTAAAACAAACTTTTATGTTACACATACAGTCTTCCTTAAAATTCCGACGCTAAATATCAACAACTAATCAATATCTGCACTGACATGTGCATATCAAGGTCCTCCATTGTAAGGGTTAAATACACAAAGAACAAAAAATCCTTGGCACACCTTTTAAATGACTAAACGGATAAAATATCGAACTAATCAATATGCTACGAGTATATTGTTTCTAGTTAACAACTTGTCAATTAACTTATTCATATCTTGCTGTTGAGTTCCGTAACATACGACCAATATTTTTGACGTAACAACATTAGTATTTGTATATGAAATTTTAGTAAATTTGACAACTCTGTTCTGTAAGCACGGTTGCCAGTTAATCAATATTTCTCTTGTCTTCAACTGGTCGAAAATTAAAAGAATCCCCGACGATAAAGTAAACATATTTTATAAAATCGTAATAATATTTCACTCGCTCCATGATACCCGTTGTGATTTTCAGAGATATATGAAGAAACCACTCCTCTTAATCTACGGTGTCCTCTATTTTAGCAGACAGATTTGGCAACACAGTGTAAGAAACATTTATATACGTCCTTCACATACGTTTTTACCCCATATTATATAATGTTTGTAAGTTTTACATGTAATAGTGAATTAATGAGGAGATCGCGAGTTTTAAATTTCTTCAAATCAGCGCGATCTAGGCCCCCTAGGACAGATATCCGGGGTCAGTTTCGATTTATATGTATATATATATATATATATATATATATATATATATATATATATATATATATATATATATATATATATATATATATACAGGGTGAGTTTTTTCGATGTTTAGCACAGGCATCTCATAAACTACTGCAGTTAGAGAGACGGTTAAATGGAAAAAGTTGTGCAGTTTTATGAGTTTAATTCAGAACTGTTTTCGTTTCCATAAAAATGTCACGGATTACTAGATATTTTGAAAAAACCGATATTTGCCGATTTCTTTAAACCCATTTAGCTGCGTTAGTATTGGGTTTACTGAAAAGGTGTAAAGGAAAAAGTTGTAGATAAATATGTTCTAAATAAGGAAAAAATATGCAAATTTTAAAAAGATCTGTAACTTTTGAGTTATGACATAAACTTTTGTTTATTTAAATAGAAACCATAGTTGGCTGTGGCTTCATTAAAGAGGTATTTTGTCTTTACATTGATATGAAACACGATATGATTATTCTAAGAATCAAAAATGTTGCAGTGGTTTTCTTTTTGACCAAAAAATAACATTGGTTACCACGGAAACGGTTGTTTATCTCAAATAGCGAAAATCTGAATCTAAGTTTTCGTATATAGTTTACATAACATTTCTAATTCGAGATACAACATAATAATTGACAAAATAAAATGTTCAAATCAAATTTGTAAAAAGTTTTATAAAAAGTTAAAGAAAATGTCTGAAAAGCTTTAAGTTATTACTAAAACAACTAATCATTTTTTTCAAAATCGAATTCCTCACTAATTTATTGAAACTTCTACCACTAATAGCAAAACAATCTAGGCCGGCTTTTTGAAGAGGCTGTCGATGTTCATTTTTTAAGTCAAATCTAACTGGTAACTATGGAAATAATTGTTTTTGGCACTTGTAAACATTACTGTGACGTTTTCTTTGTAAAAAAAAACTGGTTTCCAATGACCCTTATAGGTTAAGAGCAAATTGACCTATTGAAATCTGAAGCATTTCATGAAAATTCGCTACTATATGGCACTTGCTATGTCCGAAATTTCTTTTCATACAAACGTTCAAAAATACAATAATATAAGGCGTGTTGGATTTAAAAAAAATCACCAACGACGGCGGCTATATGGAAAAACGTGGGGACTAGGACCTAGTATGGCCCACTGACTTTACACAAGGGTGGTCAGACCATAGTTAACATACGGGGAGCTGGTCTGGTGGCCTAAGGTGACACAATCCAGGGCCAAACAAAAACTAGGCAAGATCCAAAGGATGGCTCCTCTGGGTGCCGGGTCACTCGGGGGTCAAAGGCAATTAAGACAGTTTCGCGAAGAGAGGGTCAGCAGAACCATTTATGGGACCAGAACCGGTTCTTGGCGCGGCAGAGAGCACTGCCAGGGGAGACATTAAGTCCTGGGCCAGAAACGAACACAAGGTGTACTGGGAAGACTGCCCAAGAAACACCTGCATAAAATGGGGGCGGTTCGAGGGGGACCTGGCATGCAGACTCTGCGGCAAGGGGGAGGAATCAGCCCAGCACATCTTGTGTGAGTGTAAAACTCTGGACCGCAAAAGACAACTGATCTACGGTCAGTCTAGACCGGAGACAGAGCAATATAAAACTTCACCCTACCAATTGCTGTGCAGACTAGTTCAAGGCACAATGTTTTTGGAATGGGTGAAGTAGAAAAAAGAAAGGCCATGCACAATAAGCCAAACGCTGCGGTGCTATCGGGGAGGCAAAGACGCGGACGAGCCCTGAGGGAGAAAAAGAAATCACCAACGAGTTATGGGCCATCCTGCGATTGTAGAAATATTTTAAGATGAAGATCAAGACGCCCTATAATTAAAGTGTATAATTTTTTCATGTCTTGTTTAATAGCGGGTATATTGAACTTTATTGATTTTTTACGAAAATTATCTACAAATTATATACCATTGAACGATAAAGCATATAGCTAAAACTACTGCCAAAGCATCAGAGAAAGGATCTTTTTGAGTGAATTTTCTGAAAGTATTTTAGTAAAATGAAGGACAATCACGTTTGAAGCTGAGACTTCAGGGTTTGTAAAACATTCTTCTTGCAACATTTCCTTTACATAGTTCGTATTAGTTTCAGGTTTTTTGCCTAAATGTTGCCAATTTTGACGTTTAAAATCGCGACTTTGACGTTTTGAGGAAAACCCCAATTTTATTTTTCTTTAAATGCCTACAACTTGTTTTTCTTTAAACCTACAGACCTAAATTAGTACATGGTTCACTCTTTATACGATAAACACGCGTACCAAATTTGGTTGCCCTTACTTTATTAGTTCCGGAGAAATTTTTTGTTCCGAAAGAAAAACCAACATTTTCCGAGAAAACCAGGGTCGATTTTTATGGCTAACGAGTTTTTCCAAGCCACTTGCAAAAGGAAGGTAGTCAGCAAATTTGGTGAAAATCGGTCCGTCATTTTTTGAGTTATCTGTGTGATACATACATACATACATATATATATATATATATATATATATATATATATATATATATATATATATATATATATATATATATATATAAATTGAAAGTGAACCTGGACATGGGTTCTAGGGGCCTAGTTTGCGCTCATTTAACGAAATTTTTTCAAAAGTCGGTTTCTCCTCATTAGCGAATTCTTTAACAAAATTAACTAAAAGACAGGGGGGGATGGTGTTAAAAACCTTACGTGAATCACCTTGTACAGGTATACATGTATATTATTTTGTTCATTGGAAGTTTTTAAGAGGTTATCTTTGACACAGTGCTGTTGGAATTTCGTGTGACTGTACGCAAATGAACGAATAAATTTCTGGACCTGTGGCAAAACCAACATTCTAAACCAGTTTTATTGCAGCTTCCCAAGACAGTGACGAATTGCTTAAAAATTATCGACAGACTGTGTTTGGAAATAATAATATCTGAATATTTCACTTAGCAACAGGGTTTTTCGGTTTCGATTGCATAAATTAAAATAACAGGAGCGTTGAAATTAATTAAAAAGACATAAAAAAACGCCTATGGTGTTGCAATGTATGGTAGTTATGTAAGATGACAATTGCACGTTCTCTGATGTTTAAGTTTTTTGTTAATCATTTAATTGGTTGATTGATTGACTATAAATAACCTATTAGAGATATGTTCTTTTTTACCAATAAGGTGTTCCTTGTTAGACTGTTCACAATCTCTTAGCTCAAACGACATCTGCTGCTCGACAAGCTTGAGCAATAAATTTTCTTCCGAAAAAAGTGTTTTCTCAGATTCAGTATATTTAAAACAATAATGACATAAAAAGTGACATCTGCCATTGTAGAAATTTTCGTAAACAAACGTTTTTGTCCAGATCACGACTTTGAGAATAAATAACATAAATAGTGACAGATTTAAAATTCTATAGGTTCTATAGGTTATGAGGAAACATTTTTTTTCCTTTAACGACTATGGCCAACCACCGACACCAGGGAGAAACTTTACTTCACTCTCCTGGAAATTTTTCCGAACCGCTGCCTTTCTGTAAGAAGATTAGGGATCTTTAACGTCCCTAAGATCACATGGCACACGGGGCTGTGGGCTTTACGTCGGGCTTTACGCCACTCGGAAGGGCGGAACGTGCCGACATTGAACTTGATCAAACACAATGCCACATCCTGAGTTGATGTTAATTTTACAGTGCGTACTGTACGCAGTACCGTTGGGTTCAGAGGTACGTGTTCTTGTATATTGTATATTGCCTAATGAATCGTATAGGCCTTTGGTCTATCAGCGCTGCGACCCCAATGGGCCTTTTGTGCATAACACTTTTTCCTAATAGTTGCCCAAAAAGCTCAGACTTTTTATGTAGTCCACTATCTTGGGGGTTATTTTACTTTTTTTCTGGGGTGTTAAGGTCACCACTCCAAGGTATTTGAGCCGTTTGTATAACGGATCCGCGTAATCGCATAGGAAGTGTTATGTTGTTTCTGCTCCTTCAGTGCAGTATCTGCAGTTTTCACTGTCCGCCTGATAAGGTGATAACTTACTGGCGAGTGTCCTGTGATTATTCTGAAGTCGTTTCTGTTCAATCCAAGAAACAGTTCAGACTCCTCTGTTGATATGGTGAGAAACCGTTTTGCCTGCTTTAAGGCCGGCGTTTCCCTTAAGTACGATAGCATTTGGTTCCTCTCCTAAATATCAACTTCATTTTTTTACGTGGCTTTTGTTAGCCCACAATAAGGCTCTGGACCATAGAATGTGTTGTTGTTGCCCTTTTTGCAAGGCTATCTGCTGACTCAGCTGCTTAAATGCCTTGATTCCTGGTACTCACATCAAAGTTACTTTGTTGTTCGTAGCCAGTTGCTCCAATGATTTTTTCATCCCCAGGTCAGTTTAGATTCGGCTTTGAAAGCTTTTAGAGTCTTTTAGTACTGCCTGACCATCTGGCTGTCTTTTTTGCATGCACTCCTGTATACAGAGATTTATAGCAAGCATTTCTTGTTGGAAGATGGTGGAAGCTTTTCCTAGGGACCTAACGAGTCTAAAGTTGGGTTCTCTTATTTCCAGTCCTGCTTCCGTCATTTGTTTGGACCCGTCTGTATACCATACAAATGAATTGTTTGTCAGCTTTGTATTGTCTGTGTCCCATGTTCGGTGCTTACTTATGACCACGTCGAATGGAATTAGGAGCTCCAGTTTGGCTGGCATTTGGTCTGTTGGTTTGGCGAGTGACGCCAGTGGAATAAATTCAAGGATGCTTAAGTGGCCAACCAAGTCCCCTCGTTTAAATTTGTCCGCCTGGAATAGTTTTGAGGCACTTAGTGCTGCTCACCTCTTCATGCATATTCGCAGTGAAGCAAGATCCGGCATTGTTTCTATTGCAGCTGTGCGGCATAATTCCATGGCTCCCGTTTTCCAGACAGATCAACCTCTGCAATTTTTGCAATTTGCTTCGTGTTGAGGCTTATTCTGTTTTTGGCCAGCATACTATAGATGCATACGTGGCCATGGGTTTCAGCACAGCTTGCCATAGCCAGTATACCATCCTGAGATTCAGCCCCCATGTATATCGTACGAGTATACGACATGTCCATATTGCCATTCTGGCTTTCGAAAAAGTTTTCTCAAGCGAGCCCCACCCCCCCCCCCCCCCAAACCTACTTGTAAAATTGTATTAGTGTTCCATTCAGAGTGGACGCTTTCAAATTCAGTTTCCTTTTGTTCGTGAAGGGGACAAGAACTGTCTTATGAGGATTGACATTAACTACCCCTGTCTCACACCACTTCTTTACTATATTTAGGACTGTTTGCATTAGGCTGGATATTATATGCGTATCCTTGGATTATGTATCCAGCTCAGCTCAATGTAGTCATAAGTTTATCAACAACGAGCGACCACAGCAGAGGTGATAATAGCACTCCTCCTCGAGGACAAACTTTTGCCGTCGTCACTGTTGCGTTGGTTTCATTTGTGGTGGTTTTTTAGCATTGACTCAATCCATCCTACAATGGGAAAATCCACTTCTCTTTGTTGTAGGACTCGTTTGATGGATTGATGTGAGGTGTTGTCTCTATGTCAATGAATGCTTTAGCCGGCCCGTTCGGACTAGTTTTTATAAAAAAAATTCTTCCAAAAATAACAACTTGCTGCGTCCCGAACTTTCATTTTTATATTACATATATAAGCATAAGATAAGTAAAATTAAGGGAGGCCCTTAATTTACATTGTGGCAACACAAACTTGAACAGTAGAGAAGTTATTTCGAGCGCGTTAACAGTCATAAACTTGATTTTATCATCATGTCACATTAGTATTACTTCTAACCGTATGCACACAAAAATTAGTTAAATACATTTATAAAATCAAATAAAAAAAAGCCTGGACGCAGCAAGTGCGTTATGGTAGTGAATTTTCATAGAAATGATCTGGCACAAAATATTTTATAACTTTTTTTTCTTGTAACATAGAAATCTAAATTTTGGTATATAGTTTGCTTTTTATATCGTAAACCTACCTACCAAATTTGGTTATCATAATTTTTTTATTTTTTAAGATAAAAATTTTTTTCAAATGAAAACTCAAAATTTTCCCCCAAAACCTCATCCGATTTTTTTGATTAACGAACTTGTCAAAGCCTTCTACAAAAGGAAGGTACGTGCCAAATTTTATCAAAATCGGCGTATTATTCTTTAAGATAAAAATTTTTTTCGAATGAAAACTCAAAATTTTCCCAGAAAACCTCGTCTGATTTTCCTGACTAACAAACTTGTCAAAGCTATTTATAAAAGAAAGGTACATGCCAAATTTTATTAAAATCGGCTAATTACTTTTTGAGATAATAATTTTTTTCAAATGAAAACTCAAAATTTTCCCGGAAAACCTCGTCCGCTTTTCCTGACTAACGAACTTATCCAAGCTATTTACAAAAGAAAAGTACATGCCAAATTTTATCAAAATCGGCCCATTATTTTTTGAGTTATCGGTGTGATACTTATATATATATATATATATATATATATATATATATATATATATATATATATATATATATATATATATATATATATATATATATATGTATATATATAAACATATAAACATATAAAAATTGAAACTGACCCCGGATATGGGTTCTAGGGGTCCTAGATCGCGCTCATTTGAAGAAATTTTCAAAATTCAAAAGTCGAGATCTCCTCATTAGTGAATTTTTTCTAAGAAAATTCACTAAAAACAACAGTTTCGTAATTTGTTAGGAGGTTATTAGATGTGGTTAAACGTCAAACTCACACTACCGCAGCATAATATTATTATTTTACGACTGTACTCACTTCATTTCGTATGTGCGTGACCCTTCAAAAATATGTAGCCGCATTATGATATCCCTCTAGTAATTGTATCATGTCTAAAACCTAAATTTTAGGCAAAATTCCCAATTCAATATTGACAAGTGACAATAAATGACAATACCACAGAATGACAAATGACAGCGGAGCTCCAGCACAAACGTAGTCTAACAACGTGGTCAGATAGAGTAAATTAGGTTTGGAGGGATAAATTAAAAATCATGAGAAATGGGTAATTCGAAATTTGCAGGCATTAAATACAGCTGTGGATCACGGCATTTTTTTTAACTAACTGATAAAATAAAATTTTATAAGATGTTTTCTTTTTTATCAGAAGTTTGAGACGTTCATACATAAACAGTTTAACTACATAAAATTTCTGAAGATCTGGTAACTCCGTTAAGAAACAACTGCACCTTGACACCTTTAATGATTTTAACTTCCAGTGTTTAGATTTGTATCTACGATTTATCAAAATGGCATATATCTTGTTCGACATTATAGATGTTGCATTACAGAATTTTAAGTGATGTCGAGAATTATTTTATTATCAATTTCGAATAACTTTATTTTTATTTTATTAACACTTGAAAATTGATACACAACCAAGTATATCCATCTTATTTTATATTGTAAATTCTCGTTTCAATTACTTAAACAATTTGCAAGATATTGCGTTTTCACAATTATATTTTTATTCTTAGTTAATAAATTGGGCGTTAAGAATTGATGAACGAACTCATCCAAACCATTAACAAAATAAGGGTAATTTCCAAATCTGGTCCAAATCAGTGAAGCATTTTTTGAGTTATCGGTGGGATACATATACATACATACATATATATATATATATATATATATATATATATATATATATATATATATATATATATATATATATATATATATATATATATATATATATATAAACATTTTAACCGACCACGGATGGGGGTTCCATAGGCTCGCGCTTCTTTGTAGAAAAATTCCGAAAGTCTTACCATCGATACCTCTCTATTAATGAATTGTCTTAATGAAAAATTCACTGAAAGGAGACAAATCCGATGTGGGAAACTGTCGTCCAATTTCAATCATATCAGTGTAAGTTATGGAAAAATTATCAATAGAGAGCTTATAATATGCCTCATCAAAAACATCAAACATCCTAAGTGATTGCCAATACGGGTGTAGTAAAACTGTATCGTTTTTCGATATTCTGACATACCTACGTAAATTTTTTTTGAATTTAGCTCTCGGCGACTGGTAGATTTTCATGCAATTTCATTAAATATTCCTGAGGCATTCGATCGGGTCTGGCATCCGGCACTATAACTTTCATTGGCGAGTTAGGCAAATCGAGTTTTTTGTTTTTAAAATTGCAAATTTTCTAATAAATAATACTATACCTTTGAAATTCGACAATTTATTTTTGCGAAATTTAATTCATATATCGCGATCAAGGTACATATGCAATATTCTGAAATTCAGTGGTGTTGTATAACTGTAACACAAGTTTTTCCGAAATTAAATTTAAAATAATTTGGAAAATAGCGTGAAGTATATTCATTGTTCTTAAAAAAATAAGTTACTGTTGCATATACAATGAAATAGAATAAACAAAGATGGCTATATTAACTAGTTTTGATCACTAACGTCTCTAACAACATAATGTCAATATTTCATATAGGATTAATGGAAGCATACAAATATTTTTAGGATTGAATCGCGTATAAACAGCAGCTGTTTAAATGCAAGATAAATAGGTTGACGCAGACCCAGGAGACAAAGCAAGTTGCGTTTTGTATAATATAGTTTATTTTGAATATATATAGTACAACGTGTCGTACAAATAAGCTTGGGCTTGTGTTTGTTGAAGAAACAATTGGGTTATAGATGTAATGCCTAAATAAACAAATATATAAAAGTTTCTGCAATTGGCACCATCAATTTTGTTAAAATTGCAGCTTCTTTAGGGCTAACCTACTTCACAAATACTTTTACTGATTCTTGTTCGTACTACTTTCATTTTTGCATACATGTGTTCACTAACGGTTCATTAATACAAAACTTATGAAATTTCGCTACTATAACGCACCTGCTGCGTTCCGACCGTTTTAACTATTTTTAATGTAAAGTTATCGTTCATTACAGAAGTTGTTGCTGTTTTAACAGTGATAATACAACTTAAGTAATTAGTAACGACTTGCAAGAATTAGATTGTAATGTAAGTAATATCTTAATTATTTAACCTCGTCACAATACAAATGTCACTTGATCGGGAACACCGCTCTTGCGATTAAGTGAAACTTGGGATGGAGAAATCTCAGTAAAATGTATAAGGCAAAAACATATTTATTTGTCATACATCAGTGCAGCTGGATCAATCATATTGTACAGAGTCTATAAATCTGTCACTAGAAAAATATCAAATTCAGTTTTTATTTGCAGGTCGTTTAAAATAAGAATATATTTGTAATTGATGTTGCTTTTTGTTCTAGGTTTGCTTTTAGTCGTTAGTTTTCAAGTGTTAGAAACTGTTTAACTGACAGATAACAAAGTCAATCTTTGGGATAAATAATCTTATAGTAATGTGTTTTAGAAAGTAAATATCTAGGTACATACTGTGTAAAATGATAAGTTTATAAAAACTGTCCTGACAAACGAATCAATTTAAGTCATGGCAGTAATATCAACAATTTTAGAGAGAACATTTTAGTGAATTTTTATTTAAAAAAATTCACTAATAGAGAGGTATCGATGGTGAGACTGCAAAATTGTTTCAAATGAGCGCGAATTTGGGCCCCTAGAACCCATATTCGTGGTCAGTTTTGATTTATATATATATATATATATATATATATATATATATATATATATATATATATATATATATATATATATATATATATATATACAGTGTGGAACAGCCAAATGGAATAAATTCGATAACGGATAAGTGAGGGCGTGTTGGGAAAAACGCTTGGACACGTCGATTTGTATTTTTAACTGCGCATCTTTTTCAAGAAAAAAAAATTATATAGGGTGCGTCATGTGACAGTGGCCAATACCAACTTTCTTATTTTAAATACAAGCTCCTGCATATTATTAATTTTTTGGATTCTTCAGAAAATTCTAGACATAATTCATGTACAATGTTCTATACCTATCTTCAACTGTTTCGGAAATATTAAGTATTTTCAGATTTATTACAAAAATTAACATTAAAAATAGAAAATTATTTTATTTCACAAATTCGCTACATTGCATTCAATACTTATTTCCCATTCAGCTCTTGATAATGAGAAAGTAAACAAAAACCATTCCTGCGTTTCTTTTTACTGATATGAAATGAAACAAAAACAAAAACAGTTTTCTTTCTGTTCGTATAAAACTCGTAGCCTTAGCAACTTGTTGTCTGCCTGCATGACAGTAGTGATTAGTGTCAGTGCTATTGTCGTTTGAATTTCGTTAACTGTACGTAATAATATCAGAAAAATGGTTCATTTAACAGAAATGCACAAAATAACCATTCTACAAATGATTGGTTATGGAGATAACACACGGACACAGATGGAAGTGTCTCGCTTATTTCACGAAAAATTTCCAAATTTGCCGCCTGTATCCCAAGGAACAATTAGCAAAATAGAAAAGCAGTTTCGCGAGCTTGGTCATGTGAGACAGATAAAAAAAGTAGCTGCCAATGCAGTAAGTGATGATACGAAATTGGATATTACGCTTGAGTTTCAAGAAAACCCACATACTTCTGGTCGACAAGCAGCCCAACTATTCAACGTTAGCCACACAGCAATTTTTCGAACATTAAAGGAAAGTAAAATGCATCCCTATAAAATGATACCAACTCAGGAGCTCATGGAGGACGATTTCGATAGGAGAACGTATTTTTGTGAACAAATGATGGCAATGTTAGATAACAATGTGATCCAATTAGAAGATGTTTTGTTTTCTGATGAGAGCACATTTACACTTCACGGTCATGTTAATCGTCAAAATTGCCGCTATTGGTCTAATGAGAATCCTCATTGGATGAGAGAGGAACATACGCAATATCCTGAAAAAGTTAATGTTTGGGCAGGAATTGTTGGAAATCATATCGTAGGTCCCTTTTTCATTGATGGCAACTTGAATGGGGATAAATATTTAGAACTGCTCCAAAATAATGTCGTGCCAACTTTGACAAACTTATATCCAGATCCAGCAAACCCACAAGTTCCTGCCAATAAAATATGGTTTCAGCAAGATGGAGCACCGCCCCATTACCAAATCAATGTCCGGCAGTACCTGAACCAAATTTTTCCAAATCGGTGGATAGGGAGGCGCGGATCGATAGAATGGCCAGCACGATCTCCTGATCTGTCGCTATTAGACTACTTTTTGTGGGGATATGTCAAAAGTATTGTATACAAAACTAAGCCCCTCAACTTAGATGACTTAAAAAGACGAATCACGCTTGCGATTAGATCAGTCACGCCTGAGATGTTGAGTAATGTTAGAAGACATTTCTATACCAGATTAGCATGTTGCCAAGATGTTCGTGGCGAGCATTTTGAACATTTACTACATTGACATTAATTTTTTTTTGTTTTTTTAAATTATTAAGAAATAATCAGTATTTCTTATTAGAATTTGTGAAATAAAATAATTTTCTATTTTTAATGTTAATTTTTGTAATAAATCTGAAAATACTTAATATTTCCGAAACAGTTAAAGATAGGTATAGGACATTGTACATGAATTATGTCTAGAATTTTCTGAAGAATCCAAAAAATTAATAATATACAGGGGCTTGTATTTAAAATAAGAAAGTTGGTATTGGCCACTGTCACATGACGCACCCTAAATAATTTTTTTTTCTTGAAAAAGATGCGCAGTTAAAAATACAAATCGACGTGTCCAAGCGTTTTTCCCAACACGTCCTCATTTATCCGTTATCGAATTTATTCCATTTGGCTGTTCCACACTGTATATATATATATATATATATACAGGCTGTTTCAAAAAACATGCACCATCGCTCGTGGGGCAATTCCTTACTAAAAAATAAGAAAAAAGTTCCTGTGCACATGGGCCCGGATACGCATAGTTTCCAATATACAGGGAGTTGAATTTTTTTTTTTTTTAATTTTTTATAAATAATTTCAAAACCACTGGATTGATTTTAATGAAACTTGGAACTTGAAAGTGTATTATGAAAGTGCATATTTTCAAGTGAGAATCTGCTTACAACTGCGTCAGTGGCGTGCGTACGGGGTAACTAAAAATTCATTTGGAGAAAAAATATGTGCGCCACTGTCTTTTTCCAATTTTGATACATCAGTTATGAAGCTTATTACATAAGCCACAAAAGCTGCCTCTTGGTATTTATTCGTTCAGGGTATCCCTTAGGAGATATGATTAATTTTATAAAAAGGGGCAAAGTACCGATTCGTTGGAGTAATGAAAACAGTAATCGTAAAGTGCAATGAAACTATAATTTTTGACAGTTCTCTAAATTCTACAATTTTGAAGTGCTTTGTAGGCGTCAAAAGAGTTTTCGTGCTATTCTTTAAATTTTAATACGGTGCAGTATTTTCGTTTTTAGTTATTTGGTGATACTGAGCTGCTCATTAATATTATTTCCTCCTCTCAAGATGGTTTTCATTAAGTACACTTCAGCGGATTTGACTGATATGTTGTTAATTTATGGACAAACAAATCAAAATGCTAGACAAGCTGTGCGAGTTTATCAGGAAACTTATCCGCAAAGAAGAATTCCTGACAAAAATATTTTCCCACGTATTGTAAGACATTTGAGAGAAACTGGTTCTTTAAAACCTTTAAAAGCTGACTCTGGACGCAGAAGATACCGCCGAACTGTACGAGTTGAAGAGGCAATATTAAATAGAGTTGAACGTGATCCTAGTACAAGTACGAGAATTATTGCCACCGAACTGGGTAATATTTCGGCATCATCAGTTCACAGAACTCTGAAGGATCAAAGTTTATATCCCTATCATTTTACACGTGTCCAGGAACTTCTACCTAGAGGAGACTTTCAACCAAGGGTAATGTTTTGTCAGTGGTTCTTAAACAAACTTAGGCACGACCAACATTTTTCTAAACGTGTACTATTTACTGATGAGGCGTCATTTACGCGAAAAGGTATCGTAAATGTTCACAATTTACATACATGGGCCGATGAAAACCCACACTCTCTAAGAGTTGCAAATTCGCAGTATCAATTTTCCATCAATATTTGGGCTTCTATTATTGAAAATCACATAATTGGTCCTGCTGTTCTACCGAATCGTCTTGACCACGAATCATATTTAAACTTTTTACAAAATGATTTGCCGTTGTTACTACCGCTTTTTATGAGAAATGGTACAATGTGGTTCCAGCATGATGGTGCGCCCGCACATTTTGCAGCAGTTGTAAGAACATATTTAGCCAACACATACGGTCACCGATGGATTGGTCGTGGAGGTCCGGTGTCATGGCCACCTCGATCTCGGGACCTGAATCCTCTCGATTTTTAATTGTGGGGTCATTTAAAAGAAATAGTGTATAAAACACCACGAGAAGAATTGTTGGGAATAATAGAGTATGCATTTGACAGCATTAGAGAAGATCAAAATATTTGCAGAAGAGTAAGAAGATCTTTGCGCAGAAGGTTAAATAATTGTAACGACGCTAATGGTGGTCACTTTTAACATTTTATTTAGCTTTGTTATTAAAGTCAATTGAGTAATGTACAAAAAACAAGAGTTTGGAAAAATCATGGTGTCTTTACGATTACTTTTTTCATTTTTTATTTTTATTTTTTATTTATCAATTTTTATCAATGTTTGTAATATTCATTTCAATGTTTATCACCAATAAGTTTTACGTAGGTTAGTTATTTGCACGTTTATTGCTGTAATGTTTACTGTATGTTTTGTTTTTCATATTCTTATGGTTGCAGTAAACATATATTATTATTATTATTATTAATATTACGCCGACTAATCGGTACTTTGCCCCTTTTTATAAAATTAATCATATCTCCTAGGGGATACCCTGAACGAAAAAATACCAAGAGGTAGCTTTTGTGGCTTATGTAATAAGCTTCATAACTGATGTATCAAAATTGGAAAAAGACAGTAGCGCACATATTTTTTCCCCAAATGAATTTTTACAGTTACCCCGTACGCACGCCACTGACGCAGTTGTAAGCAGATTCTCACTTGAAAATATGCACTTTCATAATACACTTTAAAGTTCCAAGTTTCATTAAAATAAATCCAGTGGTTTTGAAATTATTTATAAAAAATTTAAAAAAAAATTAAAATTCAACTCCCTGTATATTGGAAACTATGCGTTTCCGGGCCCATGTGCACAGAAACTTTTTTTCTTATTTTTTAGTAAGGAATTGCCCCACGAGCGATGGTGCATGTTTTTTGAAACAGCCTGTATATATATATATATATATATATATATATATATATATATATATATATATATATATATATATATATATATATATTCCGATAACTCCAAAAGTAATTAACCAATTTTGATAAAACTCGGCAAGTGCCCTTCTTTTATTAATAGCTTGGATGAGTTCGTTATACAGGAAAATCGGACAAGGTTTTGCAGAAAAATTTTGAGTTTTCTTTAGAACACATTTTTTTCTCCGAAAGTTACAAAGCTAGTTAGATGAAATTTCGTGGACATACTGCTTTGAGAAAGACCTAACTATATACCAAAATTCAGCTTTCTAGGTTTACAGAAAATTTATATACTCAAATTTGAAATATTTATATATATCACCGCTTTTTATTGATAATGGTAAAAACTGGTTTATAGGTATATGAGTTCTAGTATGCCTGAATCGCTACCTAGCAACGGAACATTTGATATCATTGCGCAGGTCAGTTACACGCTGTAACTGACGTTTATAGTATATTATTAGATCGGTTATCTGTTTTCAATTTCAGTTGACAAATTATTTGTATTATTTGGGAATCTTAATATACAAGTGCAAATTATTCCTTTACGATTTTATTAATGTTAGTGGGTGGACTAAACAGTGTTTGTTATGTTTGTCAACAGATATGAAAGATCGCAGTTTTACAAAAAGGGTTGATATGCAACAGGTTAGTTATTTTCTCTCTGATGCTGTGACGGTAGTTTTATTAAGTTTATGGTATAACGGTCCATCATTTTTAGCTAATTTTCGTACAAAGAATTCGTCAATGAGGAGACCGCGAGTTTAGAAATTTAAAAATATTTCTTCAAATGAGCGCAAACTAGGCCCCCTAGAATCAATATCCGGGTTTATGTTCAGTTTTTATCTGTTTACATATATACAGGGTGACGCATATCTACGGTAAAGCTCAATACAATTATTATTATACAAGAGTCGAGAAAAAATTGTATAAGTTATTTATAATTATAGGGTGTCTTGAGCTGCATCTTATAAAATTATTTTGACAATCACAGGCTGGCCCATAAGTCGTTGGTGATCCCTATAATTTTTTTTTCGAACACCATTGTTTTATTGCATTTTTTATCTAAATATGTTTATAAGCAAAAAATCGAGACGCAGTAAGTGCGTTTTGGTAGCAAATTTTCATTAAATGCTTCAAATTTCAATAACTCAATTTGCTATTAACCCAAGGTTTGTTGGCTAGAAAACCAACATTAAAATTTATTGTCGGAAAATTTTTGTACATTTTCAAACAATAAGTTATTTTGATAAAATATGGCACATTGTTTCTACTATATAGGTTATACCGGTAACCAAATTGATGACTACTTGCATTAAAAAGACATATTTGCTATTCAAATCATTTTTATAAAAATTCACTTCCATAACGCACTTGCTGCGTCCAGACGTTTTTTTATATACTTGTTGGCTTCGAGTTGATAACCGAATTCATATAGTTTAGAGAACATAAATGCAGTGATTTTTCCTTCATCTTTGTTAGTGTCGACATGAATATGACAATTTTAAAAGTAAATGCATACACAGCTCTTCTAGGCAGATTTGCAGATCCCACTCAGTTCAGGATGGGGAAGCTTATAATTGGGTTGATTAGTTCCCAGGTCAGCGCGAAAATAAAATTTTAATATCATATCAGGCTGGTTTTGTTGCTCTAACTGGGTTAAACCATTCCATACTTAATACAGCCGTAGAGACTTTTTATGGCTTCACAAATGCTTGTTTTTTTCTCTGCAAAAGGTTTCGCTTTTAACGGCAGCGCCAGGCAAAATAAAATTTTCTTTGTGTACACGCTAAAGTGTCTACCTCTGCATTTAGATAAAATTGTATACGTTTATTTTATTGGCGAATTTTTATGAACAAAATGTTCTCGTGATGGAAGTTTTTTTATAGCGAATTTTCTTAAAAGATACATTTGTTTTGAATTTTGGCGTGAAAAAATGTTTCGTGAAGTTTTGATGAAACATTTTTTTATGAAATTCGTGAAAAATATTCTGTCAGGGAATTTTTGTGAAAAAATTGTTTAAGGAATTTTATTGAATTTTAACGTAACATTTTGTAGCCAATTTTTTCAGAAGTACTATTTTTAAGCAAATTCTCATAGAAAAATCGCATCATTTTTTCCTGGAAAATTTTGGATTTTCTTTCGGAAAAAAATTGTATCTCCGCAAATAACAAAGCTATGGCAACAAACTTGGTAAACAGGTTTATCTAATAAAAGACATACTATATACTGAAATTTAGATCTCTGAAAAAAAGCTGTAGGCAGTTAAAAAAATTGGGTGCCACTGATGAGCAGAGAAACGCATCAAACCAAAATAGTTTGTGTGGATAACAATGCATATTGTATATTACAAGCCAAGATTAAGTTTTTTAAGCGCAAAAAGGTCCAGAAATGCCGGTAAAAATTACCTTGAAAATTTTATGGTTTTTATTCTAAAAACGTTAAAGTTGCGGTTTAAAACGTCAAAATTGTGCGACAATTAGACAACGAACCTGAAAAAAATACGGGTTATGTAGAGAAAATGTCGCAAAGAACGTATTTTACAAAGCCTTAAGTTTCAGCCTCAACCTTCATTGTCCTTTATTTTACTAAAACGTTTGCAGAAAATCATTTCAAATAGACCTTTTCTCTGATACTTTCGTAGTTGTTTTAGCTATAGTTTATTGTTTAATGGTCTATAACTTTTAGCAAACTTACATAGAAAAAATTTACTATTGAGGAGTTCGCGACTTTTAAATTGTGAGAAAATTTCTTTAAATAAGCGTGAATTTGCTCCCCATAGAACTAGCATATACAGGGTAAAGCAATTCTATGGTGCAGCGCAATATCTGTATACGTGAAGAAAAAACTTTGTACCCCTTTTAAGGCACATTGCACAAACGGAGGAATGTGCGATTTGGCATACTTAAAGTTCGTATAGAGAAGGAGTGCAGATGGATATAATTAATGTACAAATAGATTAAACAATGCTTTGTTTTAATTAGATAGTCGGATTCTCCCGGTCCGTATTCGTTCTGAGCTGACCGTTAATATCTAATCTGTCAATGTCAAACACATATTACTCTATGATCAAACAGATGTACATAGATGCGTTCATACTGAATGTCAAACACATAAAAGTCTGTGGTTAAACATCGCACTGAGATTATAGAGGTATACTCTATGAAAAAACATCAATAACGTTCAAACTCAAAAATTTAATGAATTACGGTCGAATTTTGACCAATGCATAGGTCCACCAGTATCCGTTCTTACACAAGATACGAGAAAAATTTGTATACGGTAATTATAGGGTGTCTTGAGCTGCATCTTACCAAATTATTTTATAATCACAGCATGGCCCATGAGTCGTTGGTGATACAAACTTTCTTTTCCTTTAATCGAACACCCTTCATTTAATTGCATTTTTGCACTTTCCATCGAAGTGTAATGCATGTTTGTAAGGAAAAAGAAATTGAAATGTTCTTGTTTTCGAGTTATTTCAATTGTTTTGCAACTTTTCAGATTTTTAGCGCATATCAAAAATTATGATACGGCGTTTTTACCAATAGAGAGCGGATTCCATGAAAATGATGCATTCAGAGATGCTTTCGTTTTATTGTTTGTAAATTTTTGTACTTTTTCAAACAATAAAGTTATTTTGATGAAATACCTATGGTAAATTGTTCCTACTATAAAAGTTATACTGGCAACGAAATGGGATGTCTGCTTTCATTAAGAAAATTCCTATTATATAGTTATTAAAAACATTTTAATGAAAATTCACTACCATAACGCACTTTCTGCGTACAGACTTTTTAACATATATTCGTGCTTATTGAAATTCCAGCATTCCAGCCCGCAAGCCTGGTCTGTTTCACCGACGGATCGCGGCTGGAGGACCAGCAATCCTCCGGGGCAGGAATATACATCGAGGGCCTGGGGGTGCGCGAGAGCTATGCTCTTGGCGCATACACCACGGCATTCGAAACAGAGGCGTACGCTATTCTGTCTGTGGCCAATAGACAGGATGTGAAGATGAGTCCCGAGAAATGCGTGTACATCTGCTCGGATAGCCAGGCGGTCCTCCGGGCAGTCTGCGCGGCCAGAATCAGGTCACCACTGGTTAAGGAGTGCGCTGACGCCCTCAGAGGACTAGCCAGGACAAAGCAGGTGCAACTGGTGTGGGTTCCAGGACAGTGTGGCGTAGCGGGGAATGAGGTGGCGAATAATCTCGCAAGACTCGGTTCCCGGCGGCCGTTCTGTGGCCCGGAGCCTGCGATAGGCATAAGTAGGAAGACAGTCTCTGTCGCCTTAGACAGGTAAACCGAGGAAGCAATGGAGAGGCACTGGGGGTCGGTTGGTGGCTGCAGGCAGGCGAGGGACTTCGTGGAGGGGCCGGACAGAGATAAAGCTGTCTGGCTACTCGGAAGGACTCGACCTACGCTTCGCCGCATCCTTGGGGTGCTGACAGGCCACTGCGCCCTTAGAAGACACCTCACATTGATAGGCGTAGAGAGGGATCCCATTTGCCAGGAATGCGGCGAGGATGAAGAAACGTCCTACCACTATCTGTGTGAATGCGAGGCTTTTGGGAGTCTTCGAGCAGAATTCTTCGGATCGAGGACTCTGCAGAGGAATCAGGTAAGTACCGTCCAATTGAAGACCGTCACGGCCTTCATCTCGAGGTCGAGGCGGTTTGGCGACGGAACCGAGGAAGAGTAGAGCATGGTTGCTGGGTTAATGGGGTTGGCAAAAAGGGCCCATTGTGGCCTACTTGCTTGGCATTGGCCTCCCCACCACTGCTACTACCACTACTACTTATTGAAATAGCATTCTTGTATTGTGATGCTTGTTTTTGTTGACAAGGTTACGTAACATTTGTGCTTTATAAATATTTTCTATGTTGTTTATATAGGTCCTCAAATCTCAAACGACTTGCCATTCTCTGCTCTGGTCTAGGTGACATAAAATACCTGATTTTATACGGTTGTTACCTCACCTGTATAATAGTATATCCGCGGTACTTACTTATCTTATAGCGCCTCCGTGGCCGTGCGGAAAAGTCTATTCAGACTTTCCAATACGGACTCGGGGGACGACGGTTCGAGACTCACCGGCGGCAGATGATTTTTCAAATCACTGTCGTCGTTGAGATCGAGCTCAAGGTGGAGGGTAGGTTAGTCTAGATGAGCAAAAAGGCTCAGCAATGGCCTAATTGCCAGTAAGCAAGCATCTTATTTTTTTTACTTATCTTATAAGCTAAGTAAAACAACCTAAAATATAACAAGTTTGAAAAAAAATCATAAACTAAGTTGCTATAGCTTTTAGTAGATAAATATATTTTTCTAATAACAGTGAAGGTAACAAACACATGACAAATCAGGAAAATTAGAAGTAGGCCGATGACACAAGAATTAGTCACGAAAGAAAATTTAAACCTTGGACTACTCTATAGACGCTTTCTGTAGGCTTTCAGTACCAACTGAAGTATTATCGGTTAATTAACAAACAACAGTTCAATTGATTATACTTTATTTACATCAACACAAACTGACCACAGTTACTGATTTTTAAACTGCAAATAATCCCACATAAGTCTATTCAAACGGTTCTGCTCACCCACACTGTAATTTATAGCAGTCTTACAAGTTTTACTTCTATTAATTCGACTTATCTACTGGTAACGTACGCGTATATTTGTATTGCTTGTGATATAAAACATTTACTTATATTTAACCCTAGAACACACAGAATATATTTCTGACACACGTAAATAGTAATGTGTCGTAAATTTTACGAGCTTCTTAAAAAGCAATGAAATTGATATCAAATATTTATCTAAACAATATTACATGGAAGGGTTTCAGTCTACATCCTAAAGCAGTGGAATACTTGAAAAATAATTCAGAGATATTGTACACTAGGTGCAATAACTACCGCGGTGCTCACCGCATATTGCATATCCGCACTTGACACAGTATGGTGGTCATACGCCTTCATCAACTCGGAGAATAACAGCAGGTCTTGCGGAGGCAAAAGTTCTGGTTCCTCAGTAATTTTAGTGAATTTTCTTGAAAAAATTCACTATGAGGAGATCCCGACATTTTGGCAAAGAACTTGATTTTATACGGGCTATGGAAAGAAAATGTCTCAAGAAGAATGTTTTACAAAACCTGAAGTCTTAGTTTCAAGCGTCATTGTCCTTCATTTTACTAAAATGTTTCCAGAAAATTCATTTCAAATAGACCCTTTCTCTGATGCTTGGCAGTAGTCCTGGCTAAAAAGTGTATCGTTTAATTATATATAATTTTTGTCGAACTTTCGTAAAAAATCAACTAACCTCAATATATCCGTTATTATACAAGATATGAAAAAAATTTGTATATATTAATTATAGGGTGTCTTGAGCTACATCTTAAAAAATATTTCTACAATTACAGGGTGGCCCATAAGTCGTTGGTGATACAAATTTTTTTTTTTTAATCAAACACGCCTTATGTTATTGCATTTTTGCATTTTTTATCAAAATATAATGCATGTTTGTAAGAAAAAAAATTCTGGAAGCAGCAAGTGGGTTATAGTAGCGAATTTTGATCAAATGCTTTATATTTGAAAAGCCCAATTTGCTATTAACCTGTAAGGTTGACCAAGCAACGAGTTTTTCCGGAACACTTTAAGTTTACTCTCGGAAATTTTTTTACATTTTCAAACAATAAAACTATTTTGATGAATCATGGCACATTGTTTTTACTATATAGGTTATACTGGTCACCAAATTTGATGCCTGCTTTCTTAAAAAAAACACACATATTTGATATTAAAAACATTTTTTTAGAATACACTTGATCTCCTGACGAAGATGTCTGCGTAAGGTTGGGGTTCTAAGTCTTGCCTCCATCCATAGTCTGGCAAGTAGACGTGCTATGTCAATCATGTAGTAACAGAAGGAAAGTGGTTTAACATTTGTTTTTAATTTATATCCGCAGTAAACAATATATTAATTAATGCCAGCTGTATTAAGGATACTATAAAATATGCATAAGGGCCATCTTCGCGTTTTTCTATTACAACTTATACCTGCTGCAAAGTTGGTCGAATGTATCAACGCTGGCCTTAGTTTGATTATAATTCAAAACGATGGCTGGTTTACCAGTCTGTGTACATACTTCTGCCCCTTCGTGAAGCGTTGAGAGAAGCAAAACCACTTTACTTTTTTTTTGGAGCATAGGATAATAATGTTTTTTCTTGTCAAACCAAACATTGAAGTAGCAGGCAACCCTACGATAATAGCAAATTGAGTCATTGATATTTGAATGATTTGATAAATATTCGCTACCAAAACGCACTTACTGCGTCCAGATTTTTTTCTTACAAACATGCATCATATTTCGATAAAAAATGCAAAAACTCTGGACGCAGCAAGTGCGTTATGGTAGTGAATTTTCATTAAAATGTTTTTATTGCAAATATGTGTGTTTTCTTTTTAAGAAAGCAGGCATCAATTTTGGTTACCAGTATAACCTATATAGTAAAAACCATGTGCCATGTTTCATAAAAATAACTTGGTGTGAAAATGTACAAAAATTTCCAAAAGTAAACCTAAAGTCTGGTTTCTTGGTCAACCTTATATGTTAATAGCAAATTGGGCTATTCAAATATGAAGCATTTGATCAAAATTCGCTACCATAACGCTCTTGCTGCATCCAGAATTTATTTTCTTACAAACATGCATTATATTTCGATGGAAAATGCAAAAATGCAACAACATAAGGGGTGTTTGATTAAAAAAAAAAGAAAATTTGTATCACCAACGACTTATGGGCCACCCTGTGATTGTAGAAATATTTTTTAAGATGTAGCTCAAGACACCCTATAATTAATGTATAAAGATTTTTTTCATATCTTGTATAATAACGGATATATTGAGCTTTATTGATTTTTTGCGAAAATTCGACAAAAATTATATACCATTAAACGATAAACTCTATCGCTAAGACTACTGCCAAGCATCAGAGAAAGGGTCTATTTGAAATGAATTTTCTGGAAACATTTTAGTAAAATGGAGGACAATGGCGGTTGAAACTAAGACTTCAGGGTTTGTAAAACATTCTTCTTGAGACATTTGATTTCTATAGCCCGTATTAGATTCAAGTTATTTGCCTAAATATTGCCGATTTTGACGTTTTAAGGAAAACCCCAAGTTTTTTTTTAATGCCTATAACTGTATTGTCTTTTGACCTATATATCTAAATTTTGGTAGGTAACTTACCTATAAGGATGAAAACCCGTGTACCATATTTGGTTGCCCTTACTTTGTTAATTTTGGAGATATAATTTTTTTTAGAAAGAAAATACAAAATTTTCCGGGAAAACCTGAGCAGATTTTTCTGGCTAACGAACTTATCCAAGCCATTTGCAAAAGGAATTTTTTCACCAAATTTAATCAAAATCGGCCCATTATTTTTTGAGTTATCGGTGTGATACATACATACATATATATATATATATATATATATATATATATATATATATATATATATATATATATATATATATATATATATATATAAACATATAAAAATTGAAACTGACCCCGGATATGTGTTCTGGGGGGCCTAATTAGCGCTCATTTGAAGAAATTTTTTCAAAATTCAAAAGTCGGGATCTCCTCATTAGTGAATTTTTTTTTAAGAAAATTCACTAAAATGCATCAACGAATTTGTTCTACGAAAATTAGCTAAAAATTATGGACCGTTAAACCGTAAACTTAAGTAAACTTACAGCGAAAGCATCAACTTAAGTAAACCGACAGCTAAAGCATCAGAGAAAGGATCTATTTAAAATGCATTTTCTGTAAATATTTTAGTAAAATGAAGGGCAATCACGGTTGAAGCTTAAACTTAAGGGTTCGCAGAACACTCTTCTTGCAACATTTCCTTTTCACGATTCGTATTTGTTTCACGTTCTTTGCCTAAAAATTGCCAATTTTGACGTTTCAAATCGCGACTTTGAGGAAAGACCTAAATTTTGGTACAGGGTTCACCCTTTAGAATACAAACACGCGTACCAAAGTTGGTTGTTCTTACTTTGTTATTTCCGGAGATATAATTTTGTTAGAAAGAAAACACAAAATTCTCCGGGAAAACCTGGTCACATTTTCCTGGATAACCAACTTATCCAAGCCACTTGCAAAAGGAAGGTACTCACCAAATCTGATCAAGATCGGTGTATTATTCTTTGAGTTATCGGTATGACTTATTTTAAGAAATTTCACTAAAAGTAATACGTTATGAATAATTGCACTGCACACTTCTTTTTCCAATTATTTTAACGGACTGTAACGTGCAGCAATACTTTGACAAGTTCTTTCCTCACTTCTGCAGTTTTCTTTTCGGTTCCAGCTGTAGCAACATAGTGTATCATCTAACTAATGATTTTGTAACTAATTCTCTGGCAATTAGGAGCTGTTAGTGGAAAACGTTAATTAAAACTGAAGATAATTTTATTTTAGTGTACAAGAAAATGTTCGTTCTAAGTAATTTCAAGGCATAAATTGCATAGTTCTGCTCCTATTAGTTGGAAGTTTTTATACTTACGGTCTTGATCCTGGGAACTTCACTTTAGTTGGCGCATGGAACAAGATTCCAGGAATTCTCCTTTTATGATACAGCAAGTATGCCACAAGAATTGAAAAGCTGATTACCTCATTTCTATTTTATGACATCAAATACCGCTGGTATAATATTTACCGACGAAGAGGTATTTTCTAGAAGTTTTACTCAAAATAATACCACGCATTATAATGAGTAAAAAAGATGAAATGGGAAATTATTTAAGTATTTATTTCAACATTCGATAGTAGTTTTCACTGTTGATTTTATATTTGTAAGACAAAATTTTCCATAATCAGCGGTAACAAATGATTTAAAACTTGTAATATTTTTAATAAAAGAAGATAGTTCTATCAAATTCTAGTTTAGTAACACTCTTGAGAAAGTTTTATAGAAATAATGAAAGCAGCGTGGAAATTCGCATTTGTGGCCAATACATCTCGAAATAATAACCTTATATGTTGCCTTCTTAAACTTCTGTATCGTATCAATATAATAATTTTAACATATACAGAAGATGCCACCACATATTTTTAAATAAAACATCCCAATACTTAGACTCTACACGAAGTGGTATTTGATGCTAAGTATAAAAAAAGTCTGAACACAGCAAATGCGTTATGGTAAGGAACAACTTTTCATAAGAATATTTTTACATTAAAAATTTGTTAGTTGAGTAATTAATAAAAGTTAAAAGAATAATAAAAAACGTTTGTAATTAAAGACAAAATGTAAATATATGAAGAGCATGCATGTCAAAAATTCTGAGGTCATTGAATCTGTCAGTTTGAAGTTAGATCTAAGATTTGTCAATAATACACTAGCAATATAATAATGGATTATCCAGTATGTTACTCCTTAGCTTCTTGTCCTTTTTTTGTGGGTGTAAAAGTCAATTTAGATTGTTTTTAGTGAAAAAATCAATAATGAGGAGATCGCGACTTTTGAATTTCGAAAAAATGTCTTTAAAGGAGCGCGGACTAGGCCCCCTAGAATCCATATCAGGAGTAAATTTCGGTTTATATATAAGTTACTAAGACTCTACACGAAGTGGTATTTGATGCCAAGTATAAAAAGAGTCTGAACACAGTAAATGTGTTATGGTAAGGAACTTTCATAAGAACATGTTTACATTAAAAATTTGTTAGTTGAATAATTAATAAAAGTTAAAAGAATAATAAAAAAGTTTGTAATTAGAGACAAAAGGTAAATATATGAAGAGCATGCATGTCAAAAATTCTGAGGTCATTGAATCTGTCAGTTTGAAGTTAGATCTAAGATTTGTCAATAATACACTAGCAATATAATAATGGATTATCCAGTAGCTTCTTGTCCTTTTTTGTGGGTGTAAAAGTCAATCTAAATTGTTTTTAGTGAAAAAATCAATAATGAGGAGATCGCGACTTTTGAATTTCGAAAAAATGTCTTTAAAGGAGCGCGGACTAGGCCCCCTAGAATCCATATCAGGAGTAAGTTTCGGTTTATATATATATATATATATATATATATATATATATATATATATATATATATATATATATATATATATCACACCGATAACTCAAAATATAATGGGCGGATGTTAATCAAATTTTGTAAGTGTCTTGCTTTTGCAAGTGGCTTGGATAGGTTCGTTAGCCAGGAAAATCGGCCTCGGTTTTCCTCGATAATTTTGTGTTTTCTTTCGGAAAATTTTTATATCTCCGGAAATAAGAAAGTAGTAGCAACCAAATATGGTGGGCGTATTTGTATTATAAAAAGTTAACCATGCACCAAAACTTAGGTGTCTAAGTTAAAAGACAAAAAACTCCCCACAACTTCCCCAAAACGTCAAAGTCGCGATTTGAAACGTCAAAATTGGCAACATGTAGGCCAAGAACTTGAAATCAATACGAGTTACGTAAAGTAAATGTCGCAAGAAGAGTGTTCTACAGACCCTTAGCTTTCAGTTGGACCCGTCATTGTCCTTTATTTTTCTAAACTATTTACATAAATTTCCTTTCAAATAGACCCTTTATATGATACTTTGGCGATAATTTTAATTGAGTTTATGGTTTAACGGTCTATAATTTCTAGCTAATTTTCGTAGAAAAAATTCGTTATCAACGCTACCGCCACTTTTCAATTGTAAAAAGATATCTTCAAATGCCCCCTAGAATCCATATCTGGGTGACGCATTTCTACGGTAAAACTTAATATAATTGTTATTATACAAGATACGAGAAAAAATTATATGCCTTAATTACACGGTCGGGTGTCTTGAGCTGCATATTATAAAATTATTTTGACAATCACAGAATGGCCTATAAGTCTTTGGTGACACCTAAAATTTTTTTGCACATCCCTTATATTATTGCATTTTTCATCGAACTATGATGGATATTTGAGGAGAAAAATCAAGACGCAGTAAGTGCGTTTTGATAGTTAATTAAATGTTTCAAATATAAATAACTCAATTTGGCTAGGAAACCACTTTTCTCGGAAACATTTTATGTTTATTTTTGGAAAATTTGTGTAGATTTTCAAACGATAAGTTTTATAATTGAAAATCATATAATTTAATCGAAATAAAAAATTAAATAAAGTATTAAAAAATACCATGCAGTTCTTAAAAATTTTTACTGAAATACATAATAAAAATATACTTCTTTATTTTTATTACTTAATTCATGGATATTGTATAAAAACTATACAAAATTTCTATTTAATAGAAAAAAAAAGTAGATGCCTGTAGTAATATTGATTTCTTTTCTAACATATTTCAAGCGCAAGGAAATAGCTCATAGACCAACACTGTATCAAATCTGCATCAAAGAAATTGTGAAAAACGAAATTCAAATAATACATCCAAAGCATCAATACGCGAATGTTTGGGAAATCAAACAAACAAAGTAGAAGAGGATGCCTTTAAATTTGACTTACGCAAGGCAATGATTGCTTCTAACATTCCACTGAATAAATTAAATAACACTGTCTGCAAGTCATCTTTGGAAAAATATTGTAAACAGTCTATACCAGATAAAAGTACTTTGAGAAAAAATATGGTTGGAAAATGCTATGTAGAAACTTTTTCAGAAGTAACAAATCTTATAAAAAATAATTTTTGTTACGTTATAGTAGATGAAACTCAAGATGTTTGTGGTAGATATATTGCTAATTTAATGATAGACACCTTTACTGAAATTTCTTCATCTAGACCTTATTTAATTGGAGTCAAAGAATTAGAAAAAACAAATAATATTACTATAACAAGATTTATTCAAGAGGGGCTGTCAAACGTGTTTTTACCAAATGCTCTATCAGTTGATAAAGTTTTATTACTGTTTACCGACGCTGCTTCATATATGGTCAAAGTTGGAATTCATTTAAAAATATCTTATTCCAACTTAATTCATTCTACGTGCCTGGATCACGGGTTAAACAGGGTAGCAGAAGAAGTTAGACAGCAATTTCCTTTAGTTAATGAATTTATTAATAATATGAAAATAGCGTTCGTCAAAGCTCCTTTAAGAGTTCAAAGATGTAGAGAAGTTCTGCCTGCGGTACCATTACCTCCTAGACCTGTAATCACGGGATGGGGAACCTGAATAAGGAATGGCTAGGATCTTCAAAAACCGATCCACAAGGGAGAGCAGCGGAAGCCTTTGCAGTCAGCAATTCTTTAGCCAATATGGTTCAGCAACCTACTTACTTTCCTCGTATCCCAACACACAGCTCAAATCACTTGGATCTCCTTCTTACTACACAACCTGAATGCTATAAGATATCAGTCACCGCCCCCCTTGATCGCTCAGACCACGGCTTGGTCACTGCTTCCTGCGCAATGCAACCCAACTGGGACGAAATGCGGAATTACTTTTCCTCATTTCCATGGGCGTCTGTCTGCTTCTCTCATCCAGACCCCTCTGATATCTCACAAAACGTCACCGAAATTATCCAAGCTGGCATGGAATTATTTATCCCACGTACACAGAAAACCTCTTCAGCTACTCAACAGCCCCGGTTCTCTAAATCCTGTGACAAGGCCAGACTTGTAAAGGTCAAAGCTCACAAAACGCTTCTACACAATCCCAGTCAAGAAAATCGTCAAGCATTTAACGACGCAAGAAACCGCTATGTCCGCATTCTTTCTGAGGCAAAAAACTCGTTTAATAACCACATCAGAAACAAAGTCCTCTTAAGCTCCAACGGCGGTAAACCCTTCTGGACTCTTGCTAAATCTACTGGGAATAATTTCTACAAAAGCACATTCCCACCTCTTGTCTCAGGGGATGAAATTGTTTCTACCGCCCTGGGCAAGGCTGAACTTTTTGCTTCGTTGTTCGCCGGCAATTCTACTCTCAACCCACCTCCAAACGTTCAACCACCAACAGTCCCCAATGTCGCGCATAAAATGACGGATGTCATTTTCAAAATCAAAAAGGTACGGAAGATGCTCTCTTCTCTTAATACCAGGAAAGCCTCTGGCCTTGACGAGATCCCAGCAATTGTTCACAAAAAATGCGCACCAGAGCTTGCTCCTGTCCTGACTCGCCTGTTTCAGATATCTTATAATAAAGGCATATTCCCTAGTAACTGGAAAACTGCTCGAGTACAACCCATCCCCAAGAAAGGATCCAAAGCGCTTCCTAGCAACTATAGGCCTATTTCTCTCCTTTCAGTCGTCTCTAAAGTGATGGAAAAGTATATAAACACCGAATTACTAAAATTTATTGAAAAACACAGTCTAATCCACGACAGGCAGTATGGATTCCGTCAGCGCAGATCGACTGCCGACCTCCTTTCCTTTGTCATCCATTCTTGGAACAAGTCTATGGAACAACACGGTGAATCCCAGGTTGTTGCTCTAGACATATCAAAAGCATTCGACCAGGTCTGGCACGCAGCGCTGCTTAATAAACCTCCGGCCTATGGCCTACCACCAAAACTTTGTACCTGGACAGCAAATTTCCTCTCCAACAGGAGCATATCTGTTGTTGTGGATGGCCATTCCTCTAAACTGTATCCAATTGATGCAGGAGTTCCTCAAGGTTCAGCTTTAGCCCCTACTTTGTTTCTTCTCCACATCAATGACCTCCTCTCTAGCACATCCAACCCAGTTCACAACTACGCGGACGACAGCACCCTCCATTCAAATATACAATATTCCAAGCCTGTCTCTTTAGCCCAATTAGATGAGGATCGCAGACTCATGGAGGGTTCTGTTTCCGTGGATCTCCAAAAAATATTAGACTGGAGAAGTAGAAATCTTGTACAATTCAACCCCACCAAAACCAAGTCTTGCTTCCTTTCTCACAAGAGATACACCAGCCCTAGATCCATCACAATGAACAACCAAGTTATTCAAAGTAATGAGTCCTTTTCTCTTGTTGGCATTTCTGTGGATCGAAATCTTAATTGGCATCAACATGTCACATCAATTGCAGAAGCAGCTGCTAAGAAATTAGGTTTCCTCTTCCGGACTCGTAAATACTTTTCACGAGCTAATCTCTATACCTTATATACTTCACAAATAAGGCCAAACCTCGAATACTGCTCCCACATCTGGGGTGCCGCTGCCGCTTCTACACTAGCTATCCTGGACTCCATTCAAAAGAGAGCTATACGTCTCATCGGTGACCCTACCCTCACCCAAAGGCTGCCATCCCTTGCCCACCGACGTGCCGTTGGTGACCTCTCTCTCTCTCTTTTATAGATATCTGCACGGGCACTGCTCAGAGGAGCATTCCTCCATAGTTCCCCCACCTGCTGCCCCCAACAGATCTACCAGGGGAACAGAGCGAATGCACCCTTTTACTGTCCAGGTCACCAGACTTAGAACATCTTATTACGCCCGCTCATTTGTCCCGAGGACTTCCAAGTTGTGGAATTCCTTGCCGGCACATGTTTTTCCTTCTCCTCCGAACCTCCAAACCTTCAAGTCCAGAATTAACAAGCTGCCTCTTTCCTCCTTGTCAACACTCACGGTACGATAGTATTTAGGCTGTAAGCCCTCGTGGTGTGTTGTTGAAATTAAAAAAAAACCTTGTTTTATTGGTATACTACGATAATTCATGCATTGCATATAACGATATTTTTGTGCATATTGTGTTCAAGTTGGTGCATATTTTTTTCAAATTTCCTGCACATATATGCGCATATTTCACCTAAAAAGTTTGCATATAAATCCGAGTCCTCGTAATAATCACCAATAGAGTAAATGTAGTTTGTTGTTGAATTACATTTACATCATAGTAGTATTCCTTGATGTTCCAACAGAAAACACGTTTCATTTCTCAATTATATTTTTTAGTAACTAATTTGCTAGACTTTGTAAGATGCCATAAGACGGTTAAATTAGGCCTTTTTGTATTATATTAAATAATGTAGCATGACAATAATCATACGGGCAACAACCTATGTTTTTACAGATATTTTGTATTATTAAAACGCATTATTTTTGTTCTAATGTTATTTGCTTCAATTACAATTATTCGTAATGATACACACAACTATTTAACAGTTATGTGAATATAATGTACGTCCTTGGATCTAATATATAACGGTTATTCTTACGATTTAGACAAAACACTATTAAAAGGCGCAGATTTGCTTGGTTATATGGGTGTTGTTGAAAAATTATAAGAGTAAATTGTGTAATGCGTACAAAACGTTTTATATATCTCTATTTCTCAAGCGTCATTTTTAGTGAATTTTTATTAAAAAAAATTCACTAATAGAGAGGTATCGATGGTGAGACTTTGCAAACATTTTTGCAAATGAGTGCGAACTAGGACCCCGAGAACCTATATCCGGGGTTATTTTCAATTTATATATATATATATATATATATATATATATATATATATATATATATATATATATATATATATATATATATATATGTGTGTGTGTGTGTGTGTGTGTGTGTGTGTATGTATGTATCCACACGATAACTCAAAAAGTTATTCACTGGTTTTGATTAAACTCGGCAAGAATCTTTTTTTAAATCATGGAAAATCGGACAAGGTTTTCCTAGAAAATTTTGAGTTTCCTTTCAAAAAAATTGTTTGTCTGAAAATTACATAGCTATTTTGATGAAGTTTGGTGAATATGTTGCGTGGTTTTAAGATTTCTCGCATTGTAAACTGACGTCCAAACTGCGACACATTACATAGAGCAACACTTATAAGAAAGAACACAATGTTTTTATATGATGTGTATTGTGTGCTGCCTAAGATATCATACTAAGTTCAGCAGGTCCCTTCCAACACTATAGGATTAAAAATGCATTGCCAAAAAAAAATAAACAAATTGCTTATCCTTTAACCAAAATATTAGTGAATTTTTATTTAAGAAAATTCGGTAATGGAGAGGTATCGATGGTGAGACTTTGCACAATTTTTTTCAAATATCCGAAAATGCATTCGATAACTCAAAAATTAATTAACCGATTTCAATGAAACTCGGCAAGTGCCATTGTTTTATTAATAGCTTGAATGAGTTCGTTAGCCAGGAAAATCGGAAAGGCTTTTCCGGGAAAAAAATTTCCCCGAAAATTACAAAGCTGTTTTAATAAAATTTAAAGGGTATGTTGCCCTGGGAGAGACCTTACTACGTATCAAAATTCAACTATAAAAAATTGAGTTATTCAAATTTTGATTTTTCTTTCGGAAATTTTTTTTTCCAAAAATTACAAAGGTATTTAAATGAAATTTGGTGTATATGTTGCCTTAGGAAATACCTTACTACATACCAAAATTAAACTTTCTAAGTTTATCGAAAATTGAGTTATTCAAAATTGAAGCATTTAATAAAAATTCACTACCATAAAGCACTTGCTGCGTCCCCAATTTTCCTAATGTTATAACCTCTTCGGTCTTGGTGATTGTCTGTAACATTTTTTTTACGAAATATGCTGATAAATATGATTATTAAGATCAAAACAACACAACATTTTTTAATTATATTTTAAGATTATTTTTACAGGCCGATATGACCTGTCCAGTATTTTGGACATCGGGATTTTATTGGGCACATTCTAATCGAGCTTACTTATGAATTGAATTAAAAAACATTGCCTTTGTGGCGAAATACACAAATAAACTTTGCATTTTACACAATAGAACCTACTTTTGTTTTTGCAACCCATATTAGAGCATCGCATGTACGAATTTTTGCCATTGACGGAGCATATCGATAAATGTAAGTTGCCAGAGTTTAACATATTTTGGAGGTAACTCCATCACCTTGGGCCTTGTTGCATAGCTGCTTAAGTTCTCACTACTGGTGTCATTTTCACCATCACCAAGTTTTCGGCTCTCCCTCTAAGGGTAAAGCATCTACCGACAAACAAATTAAATTCAAGCAAGTCTAGTTTGCGTGTCGACAAGTGCAAGGCAGTCTTGATGGTGTTGTAACTAGGTTAGGTTAGGTTAGGTTAAATTGTGAGTGGGCTATAACGGTCAGAACATCATGACTCTCAATGTCATCGAGGAGTCCGGAGTCCCTCTTCAGCCAAATGTGAAGCGCTGGAATGTTTAGAAGGACTTCCAGAGCGGCTGATGGAGCGGTGCTTATCGCGCCCGTTATCATCAGACAAGCTTGTCTCTGTAGCTAAGCCAGTTTAGCCTTCGCGATACAAGGAAGTCCCTAAGGCCACCAAACTTTAGCTCCATATTTCATCATCGGTCTGATAACTACCACGTAGAGCCAGTACAACTGTTGTGGGCTTGTTCCCCAGTTATTTTCACAGATTCTTCGGCATGTCCACAGGGGCAGTTTGGCCTTGCGGATTACATTCTCTAACTGTACGTTCCAGTTGAGCTTTTTATCTGGGGTAACCTCCAGATATTTTTCTTGTTCCATAAATGAAATTGTTTCCCACATAAAAATAGATGGTTTTAATTTGTGCAACATTCTTCAGGTAAATGGAACAATGATTGTTTTGCGGGGTTTCACACACATCTGTTTCCTCCGATACCAATCATTCCCTACATTTAGTGCCCCTTGAAGAGTATTTGAAAGTTCTTTTTCAGATTTACCTCTAACCATTATCACAAGATCATCCGCATAGGCCTAGACGTAACACTCCCACAGCCCCAGGATAGCCAGCAAATCGTCCACAAAGAGGGACCAAAGCAGGGGGATAATATTTTCCCTGTAGGCACCCCCTCGCAGTCCTGAAGCTGACCACCTCCACCTCCAACGAGGTAATATCGGTCCCATTGTGCAGCATGCTACCTATCCAGCCAAAAATCGTAGGTTCCACCCCTCTAGCCGTAGCAGCTTCGCAGAGGGAGCTGGGTAGTGCATTATTAAATGCTCCTTCAATGTCGAGAAACGCAGCCACCGCCACCTTCCTGTTATCTAGGGAGTGTGTGATTTTCTCAACACGATTACTAAGTGCTAACTCAGTCGATTTGCCAGTTTGGTAGGCATACTGGTAGGTATTGAGAGGGTTATTGCTTAAGATATTTCCCCTAATGCGTCCGTCCAGTATTTTTTCCAATCCCTTTAGGAGGAATTAAGTAACACTGAGAGGCCTCAGCGATTTGGGTAGGAGGTTATTACGTCCCAAGTTGGGAATATATATATATATATATATATATATATATATATATATATATATATATATATATATATATATATATATCCCTCTTATCACCGTCCAGCTGGATGGATTATAGTTCCAAGTCAGACTCGGCTATATACAGCCTGATGAGGAATGGGAGGAGAGCCGCCAGTACATTCTGTAGCAGGACCGGAATCACCCCGTCTTTCGCTGGCGCCTTAAATGGCTGGAAATGCTTCACAGCACACTACATCGCCGAGGCTGTAATTATTTTCCGAGCAACCCGCCAGTCTTCCCTTCGAGGGTGTTTATATCGACCCTCGGGCAGAGGGATTTCCTCACTACTTAGGATCTGACAATCTCGGAAGTGTGTGTGTGCTAAGAGCTCTAACGTTCCTTTCCGTGATTCTATAAAGGAACCATCTGATCGTTTTATCGATCCCAGTTCCTTGAGACGGTCGATCGAGAGATTCCTGTGGATCCTGGCGCCGCTGGACAAATTAGCAATATCTACGCAGAACCTCCTCCAGAACTCCCTCTTTACGTCCCTTATCTCTTTGTTGTAATGTGCTTGAGCTGATCTATATTGTTCCCAGTTGCCTGTAGTCTTAGCAAGATTGAAGATACGTCGCACTTCTCTCCGTAGTTTTTCGAGGTTTTTGTTCCACCAAGTAGACACTTGACTGTCTTTTTTGTCTTTAGTGGACAATTTTCCTGATACGCTGAGATAATTGTATCCCTTACTTGTTCAGCTGCAATTTCTATCTCTTCAGGTTCCCTTACTGTGGGGATATCGGGCTCAAGACAGTTACGAAGGTGTTGTAACTAAGTATTGAGTTAGGACATGACGAGAATATATTTTGATTTTTTCTTGTCTCACCTGCCAACGTCCTTTGCTGGCGTAGATCCTGACGATGTTGACGCTGACTGTTGTCCATACATTTCATCCAGAATTTTTTTTTGTCACTTCTTACCCATTTGTCGCAAGAATCTCGACCATCACAAAACAAATTTTTATCTGACTTGACTTTATTTGTTACATTTCGTGGAAACTGATGATTCATTATTGTTCTAACTGATAATATCTGTTACAATAATGAGCACTGGACAAAACATTTAGCCAATCACCACGTAGCTACAGCACATTACTCTTTTTGTCAAGAAAGGACCTAATTTATCGTTTTATTGATATTTAAAAAAAATGTAGCAAAACATTTACATTTAAATTCCACTATAAAAACTCTGCTACAAGCCAAAATTTAAAATAAAGATCTGGACGCAGCAAGTGCGTTATGGTAGTGAATTTTCAGAGAAATGATCTGGCATCAAAAATTTTGTAATTAAATGCCTATATTCTTTTAACATAATGACGTAAAGTGGTATGCAGTTTACTTTTTATAACGTAAAGCTATTCACCAAATTTGGTTACCATAGCATTATTAACTTCGGAGAAACAATTTTTTTCCGAAGGAAAACCCAAAATTTTCCCGGCTAAAATGTCATCAAAATCAGCGCATTCTTTTTTGAGTTATATATATATATATATATATATATATATATATATATATATATATATATATATATATATATATATATATATATATATATATATATATATATATATCTTTATCTATTTCTTTCAAATGAGCGTGAACTAGGACAGCTACAATTTATATCCGGGGTCAGTATATATATATATATATATATATATATATATATATATATATATATATATATATATATATATATATATATATATATATATATATATATATATATACTGACCCCGGATATAAATTGTAGCTGTCCTAGTTCACGCTCATTTGAAAGAACTTTTTCACAATTAAAAATCTCCCAATTAGTGATTTTTTTGTACAAAATTTACTAAAGTGTCTAGTGGGCTGGACGATTGGACCCAGGAGGTTAAGTTCTAGCATTGCTTTTCTAGTTCTTCGGCCTGGCCTGTCCAAACTTTATTGTATTGATACAAGTCTTAATTTTGCGTCAGATTCTAAAACCCAATTAATCACAATAGAGTTTTTAGACCTGACGATCGTTTCGCTAACAAAGTTTGTGTCATCAGAGGGATGAATAAACTAAGTGAATAACGACTAGGACTACTATTTATATGTTAGTTGCCAAGCAGTTGCCAACAGCGTCCTCTATGGAGGTATACACAGACACCCACCGTTGAGTCTTAAATCCCTGTAATTAAAACTACAGGGATTTAAGTCGTGTTTTAAAACGTTAAAATTGTGCAACATTTAGACAAAGAACCTGAATTAAATACGGGTTATGTAGAGAAGATGTCGGAAGAAATGTATTTTACAAAGCCTTGAGTTTCAGCTTCAACCGTCATTGTCTTTCATTTTACTAAAATATTTGCAGATAATCATTTCAAATAGACCCTTTCTCTGATACTTTGGCATTCGTTTTACGTATACAGTTTATCGTTAAATGGTATCTAATTGTTTGCGAATTAACATATTGAGGAGCCCGCGACTTTTGAATTGTGAGAGCATATACATTAATACGTGAAGAAAAACTGCGTATCTCTTTTTAATCACATTGAACGAACGGAGGAGTGGAAGCTTTGGCATAGTTAAAGTTCATATGCAGAGAAGGATTTCAGAAAGATAAAATGTATGTACAAAGAAATTAAACAATACTTCTTTGTTTTAATTACATAGCCGGAGTCCCCCGATCCATGCTGGTTCTGAGCCTACCGTTAATATCTAATCTGTCAATGTCAAACATATATTGCTCTATGGCCAAACAGATGTATAGAGATGCGTTCATATTGAATATCAAACACATAAAAGTCTGTGATCAAACAGTGAACTGAGATTACAGAGGCATACTCTATGACAAAAAACATATAAAACTTTCAAACTTAAAAATATAATCAATTACGGTAAAATATCGACCAATCTAGAGGTTCACTAATATCCGTTATTATACAAGATACGAGAAAAAGTTGTATACGTTAATTATAGGTGTCTTGAGCTGCATCTTACAAATCTATTTCAATAATCACAGGCTGGCCCATAAGTCGTTGGTCATACAAATTTCCTCTTTTTTAATCGAACACCCGTTATTACATTTTTGCATTTTTCATCGAATTATAATTCATGTTTATAGTGTTCTTCTTTTTAAGTTATTTCAATTGTTTTGCAGCTCTCTATCACATTTTTGACGTATATCAAAAATTATGATACGGCGTTTTTACCCACATATAGCGGTTCCCATGAAAATGACGCATTCAGAGATGCATTTGTTTATATTATTTGTAAATTTTTGTACTTTTTCAAACAATAAAGATATTTTGATGAAATACCTATGGTACTATTACATTACATAGCTTATACTGGTAATCAAATTTGATGCCTGCTTTCATTAAAAAAAGTTATGAAAAACATTTTTATGAAAACTCACTACCATAACGCACTTGCTACGTCCAGACTTTTTGTGACTAGTTTATGTCGTAGCCTCCTTACCTGCTGGTAAGCGTGATCTGACCGTCCTTTATTGATTTATCATTTATTGTTATTTAGTTTCGATGCAAAAAAACAGTGAAAAATAGTTCTGCAAATTGAATTATGACTTTCACATTGCTGTGATCTCTTCAGATAGACATGAAATAAATTTAGAATCCATCAGTTGACCACAAAGAAAATATTCATATTCCTGCACCCATAAATTTCTAAAACGTTATATTACTCAAGTTTTAACGAAAAATGTCAATTTTCACCAAATCACCCCTCGTTTAACCCCTACCTCCTGAAGCGATCTTACCCAGAAACTATTTGATGCGTTCCTTTGTCGGGTGCTAACTGGATGCCAAATTGGAAGATGATACCTCAATTCGTTCGAAAGTTATTGCGCCTACTAACAGACAGACCTACAGGCCGACAGATCGATAGCTAAAAACACTTTTGCTCTAGAATCAAGTTTTCTATATGTTTTGAGACTTATAACGCCGTTCTAGAAAAAGGATTTCGACATTTAGATCACCGATATATCACTCCCACACATTCAACCCATAAGGTAATTTCAGCACAGAGCACCAGATGTTTGAGGAAATTGAAACTTTTCTAATAAACAAACCCTAAAACGTTATGCTAATCGAGTGTTAACAAATAAACTGTAAATTTCCACCAAATCATCCCCCACCTCTTGGAGCATTTTACCCAAAAACAACCCGAACCGTTTGTTTGTCGGGGGCTAAGGGTATACCAAATTTGAAAACGATATCCCAATTCGTTCTAAAGTTGTGGCTACAGGCAGACATACAGACCGACAGACACAAAAAATGTTCGTTCCCGAAGCATGTTTTTTATACGTTTTGACACTTCTACGATGTTTAAGCAAACAAACAAAAAATAGACATTTTTGTCGCCGCTACCATACTTCCACGTATTGACGATGTGGAAGTAAAATCGTAATTTACATGAAAAACGTATGGTCGGATCACACTTGACAGCAGGTAAGAAAACGACACCATAAAAATTTGAAAATTCAACCTTTTTTATTATTTGCTGTGGACTAAGAGTAATATTTCGTCTTATATAAGTGATGTGATCTTTTATTAAACCATTGATTGTCAGTGACGATCTGAGAATACTCGATCTTATCGTTTATGCAATCAACAATGAAATGTCGAGTGCATAACCTTATTTGAATATAAAGATGCATTAATATATGTCCAATAAACGGTCTCACATTACCATATTCAAGTTTGACGGCTGAGCTAAAGGTGATGGGCTTTGTTTTGAAGCACTAAACGTGTTTCTGTATTAAAGAGACAGTTTGCAGAACATAACACAACCATAAAGCCATGATAAATGTTACCAGTAGATAATTTTGACAAGGAACTATACTTATTCCTAAACAAATCGTAGCTTATGATTATTGCATTTCCAAAACTGTAGGTAAGATATTAAAACATTGAGGAGGAACGTTGCTGAAATATAATATACAGGCTGGACCATTGAAGACAAGCAGGCAGCCATAACTACCAGGAAAATATTTTGTCGAAAAAAAACCTGAAACACGTTGAGTTTGCCTGTGAGAGGGACAACTTTTGACGCAAAAAGTATAGCCCAAACTTTACCCTCCTAAGCGGTTGTGTTTTCCCGAATTTTTTTTTTCATTATGAATAGGAGTCACGTGACCGCTCGCTGAAAAGAGCTTTTGATTCCTTATATATTGCTGTTATATTTTTAAAATTTGCTCTATCGTTTAGAAGATATGGAGTTTTGAAATATCACTAATGAATTTTCCCAGAGAGTAAAAAAAAACTAAATCGTTTCACTTAAAAACTCAGCATGGTATTGAAATAAATGTTAAAAATCATTAGGACCAATCATACTATTAAACCAACAAGTCAACATACCAACGAATTAAACTTTAATCCAATAAATGTTCAAATTGAGCATCACCAACTTCCATACAATTGTATAAATTTTGTTTAAATTTTTGCGTAACATTTTCAAGCATTTCAGAAGTAATTCTCTGGCATTCATCAATAATGCGCTGACATAACTCTTCCAACAAATCGCACTCGGTAGCATAAACTGTTTGTTTTGAATTCCCCACAAAAAAAGTCTAAAGAGGGCAGGTCTGGAGATGAAGCTGCCCATTTCACAGCACATCTTCTAGCTATCCATTGACCGGGAAATTGCCTATCCAAGAACTCCCTAAGAGTAACGGCATAATACGATGGAGCATTATCTTGTTGGAAAAATAAATGTTCCAAGTACCTCTCATCGCCCTCAGCAATGTCAATTAGCATAGAGTAAATCAAGTCTTGCAACATTTCCATAACCGTTCTCTTGTCAAAGTGTTGGCTACGAAGATTGGTCCAACGATGTGATCACCAAAAATACCCACCAAAACATTGATTTTTTTGTGGAGTTTGAGTGTGGACTTCATGGAAAACACGAGGGTTTTCATCTGAGCAGAACCGGCAATTATGACGATTTACAGGTCCATTTAAAAAGAAAGAACTTTCGTCGGAAAAACAAGTGTTAAAAAGAAATTGCCTATAGTCAATTATTCTTTGAGAAATATTTTCTGAAAATTTCCAAACGCCGGTCATAATTATCTTCAACTAATTCCTGAACTAGCTGGATTTTATCTGGACGAATTTTTTTTTTCAGAATTCGTTCTACGTAGATTAGTAATCTCAACTAATTTTCATGTAGTTGATATTTGATCTGCACTAACTTGACCTATCACTACCAGGCTTGTGACTTCATTGACCATAGGAAATTCACGTTCAGAATTTCGTTTCTTATTAGCCACTGATCCAGTTTCATGGAACTTGTGTAACCCCAGCACGTACCTCTCACGAACACGCCTGTCAGGGTTCAGGTTATCGAATACACGTGCTGCTTCGTTTGCGTTTTTACGATTTAAAAAAATGCCCACAATGTCAACTCTTTCGGCAATTGAATACGCAATGACTGACTATAAAAATCCATTCAACAATGCGAAGCAATAATCTCAACTGAATTTTTTAGTTAGTTCAACGCACAAGTAGGCATAACAATGTAATATTAAGAGTGCGTTATCATTATCACAAAATTATGTTTTTCTGTGTTTTTTTTTTGGAGCACCTTAACCCTAGAACACTAATTCGCCGTAAATTTTACGACGCTTGCATTACTTCGCTTCTTTTGGTTCTCTTTCGCACAACGTAACAACACCGCGTCCCAAGTATCTTCCTGTTTAGTGGCAACCTAGTGCTTGGTGAGTTTCCACGCAGATATTATTGTTTTAGTGAATTTTCTTAGAAAAAATTCACTAATGAGGAGATCTCGACTTTTGAATTTTGAAAAAATTTCTTCAAATGAGCGCGATCTAGGACCCCTAGAATCCATATCCGGGGTCAGTTTCAATTTTTATATGTTTATATATATATATATATATATATATATATATATATATATATATATATATATATATATATATATATATAGATATATATATTTATATATATATATATATATATATATATATATATATATATATATATATATATATTTATATATATATATATATATATATATATATATATATATATATATATATATATATATATGTATCACACCGATAACTCAAAAAATAATGGGCCGTTTTGATAAAATTTGGCATGTACCTTTCTTTTGTAAATGGCTTGGATAAGTTCGTTAGTCAGGAAAATCGGACGAGGTTTTCCGGGAAAATTTTGAGTTTTCATTCGAAAAAACTTCTTATCTCAAAAAGTAATGAGCTGATTTTAATAAAATTTGGCATGTACCTTTCTCTTGTAAATGGCTTTGACAAGTTTGTTAGTCAAGAAAATCGGACAAGGTTTTCCGGGAAAATTTTGAGTTTTCATTCGAAAAAAATTTTTATCTCAAAGAATAATAGGCCGATGTTGATAAAATTTGCCATGTACCTTCCTTTTGTAAATGACTTTGACAAGTTCGTTAATCAAAAAAATTGGACGAGGTTTTCCGGGAAAATTTTGAGTTTTCATTTAAAAAAAAAATTATCTTAAAAATAAAAAATCTATGATACCCAAATTTGGTAGGTAGGTTCACGATATAAAAAGTAAACTATACACCAAAATTAAGATTTCTGTGTTACAAGAAAAAAAAGTTATAATAAAATATTTTGTGCCAGATCATTTCTATAAAAATTCACTACCATAACGCACTTGCTGCGTCCAGAGTTTTTTGGTGTTATTTTCGACGCTTCGTCGTAAATTTTGCGAGATATTAGTATTAACGTGACTTTTGTTGCGCCTGTCCAATCATTATTGCAACATATATTTCTAATATTTTAGAACATTTTCTCCCATATACAACAGGTAAGCAAATTAGCTGCAAAATAAAATAAAATTGAAAAATAATGACCGGTGAACACAGCGAACCTGAAGGTTTTGAAGATAGCGGCAGTGATTGGGAAGAAGATAATCTAGAAGTAGAAGATTTTTCAGACAACGCTATCGATTCTGACCAAAATCATACGGACGTACTGGTTGGTGACCTAGCTGAATCTCTACGGTACCAATGAAATAGAAGATGAAGATTCTGAAGATGAAGCTCCATTGTCCACTTTTGTTGGCAGAACTAAGAGGCACGAGTCAATTGTAATGACAAAGAAGCTCAGGCTGAAAGGAAGAGACGAGCATAGATGGTCTGCAGAACTGCCTGCAAGAACAAGGAAACCAGCTGCGAGAAATATTGTTCATTTTATTTCTGACAGCATAGGAAATGCGAAGAAATGCTTGACAACTGAAGAACACTTTTTTCATTTCTTGTCTGATGATATTATAAGTATTATACATCAGCGAACAAATGAAGAAATCTTTCGGCAATCTCAAAATTAGAAAGAAGCGTCAGCAACTACTTCAAATCTCACGAAAAGTGAATTGAAAGCATTTTTTTTTAATTTTGCTTCTCGCTGCTGAAAAGAAAGACAATCACTTGAACATAAACAAAATGTTTCACGTTACTATTTCTGGCACATTCTACAGAACTTGCATGAGTACTGAACGTTTTGCATTCCTCGCCGATTGCCTGCGATTCGATGACAAACAAACTAGACAAGAAAGACCAACAGATTTTGTTTGCGCCCATTCGAGAGATATGGGGCATGTTTATCGAAATCTGTAAAACATCATATACGCCGTCGTCGTATGTTGCATCTCTTAGCTTTTCGCGGTAGATGCCCATTCAGGATGTTTATATCTAATAAACATGCAAAGTACGGGATTAAAATAGTGATGGTTTGCGACACATCATCCAAATATATGATTGATGCGATGCCGTACTGAGGAAAAAGTACCAAAACAAACGGTCTACGGCTCGCAAATTTTGTTGTAAAAGAGCTAACCGGAAAAATTCATGGACGTAAGTGCAATGTCACGATGGATAACTTCCGTTTACTTCAGTTAGCCTTGCGGACGAATTATTAGAAAATGTCTCTAAGTTAACGCTTTTGGGAACTTTACGCAAGGATAAAAAGGAGATTCCTGCAGAACTTCTGGAAACTAAGGAAAGACGACCTGCTACTTCAATGTCTTGTTTTGACATGAACACAACATTATTATCCTATGCTCCAAAAAAGGTAAAGTGGTTTTGCTGCTCTCAAAGTTTCACGAAGGGGCAGAAGTCTGTACACAGACTGGAAAACCAGCCATCGTTTTGAATTATAATCAAACGAAGGCCGGCGTCGATACATTCGAATTTTGGAGCAGTAAAAGTTGTAATAGAAAAACGCGAAGATGGCCCTTATGCATATTTTATGCCATCCTCGATGCAGCTGCCATTAATTCATATATTGTCTACTGCCATAATAAATTGGAAGCAAATGTTAAACCACTTTCCCGCTGTGACCACATGAATGACATAGCACATCTACTTGCCAGACCATGGATGGAGGCAAGACTTAGAATCCCAAACTTACGTAGAGATCTTCGTCAGGATATCAAGTGTATTTTAAAGATTACTGAGGAACCCGAACCTTTGCCTCCCCCAGAGAAGAAACGCAGGACCTGCTATTATTGTCCGAGTCGATTAAGGCGTATGACCACCATACTGTGTCAAGTGCGGACATGCAATATGCGGTGAGCACCGCGGTAGTTATTGCACCGAGTGCACAATATAATTGAATTATTTTTCAAGGATGTCACTGCTTTAGGATGTAAAATAAAACCCTTCCATGTAATATTGTGTACATAAATATTTGATATCAATTTCATTGATTTCTAAGAAACTCGTAAAATTTACGACACATTAGTATTTACGTGTGTCAGAAATATATTAGTGTTCTAGGGTTAATCTAAATGACTTTTTATTACCTACGCAAAGCTTTAACGTTTTTCGTCATAAGCAAACTTGACGTGTTTCACGGTTCTTTTAACAAAATCTTTTCCTGGCTGCCAGCTCGTTTTCAATGAGCCAGTCTATACAAATATATATATATATATATATATATATATATATATATATATATATATATATATATATATATATATATATATATATACATATAGGGTGATTGCTGAGAAGTGCTCATTAAAAATTTATGACCTTCTCATCCGACTTGACAGCTGAAAATTTGGATTCGGCCATTATACGATATTCCCATTCAAATTAAATTAGTTGCACTACTCGAGCAGTTCCGGTTATACCGGATGTCGCTACAAACTTCCTCATTTTAAATGAAACAGCCCGTATATTTTTGCATGTTCAGAATGGCGATCCAATTTGGGATAAATTTTGTGTAGTACTCTCTAGGAAACTAGTTTTTTTCGGAAACATTTTAAGTTAATTTTGAAACATTTTTGTACTCTTTCAAACAGTAAAGTTATTTTGATGATATATGGTATGTTGTTTCTACTATATAGGTCATAATGGTAACCAAATTTAATGCCTGCTTTCTTTTTAAAAGCACATATTTGCTATTTAAAATATTTTTATGAAAATTCACTACAATAACGCACTTGCTGCGTCCAGACTTTTTACTATTGTTCTCAGATTGTCAGCGTGTCATTATAAACATAAAAAGAAACTGGATAATCCAACGCCATGAAAACATTGGAATTAAAATTCTCTGCTGCGATATTAAATATATCACTTCAGGAAACTAACAATATCCCAGAAACTATGCTATTTAGGTATAGGACATAGTTAATAGAAGTTGCAGAGCTATGTCTGTAGAATGCTTTTGAATGGAAATATATAGGCTGTTCCAATTGAAAAAAATCAAGTTATACCCGCTTGAATTTTCATATTTTGTCAGGCTATTATCGCACACCCTGTATCAAAAATAGATTTTTATCCCAACGATTTTGCAAGACATAGTTACCAGCAAACTGTTATCCAAAAATATGTGTTCTAGATTTACACTTTACAAAGATACGTCAAATTATAAAAAGAGCTGCGATAACGAATATTTGTCAAAAATCGCAAATATTTCAAAAAGTAATAACGCTAGGTATAGAGAGTACTACACAAAATTTATCCCAAATTGGATCGCCATTCTGAAAATGTAAAAATATACAGAGTATTTCATTTAAAATAACGAAGTTTGTAGCGACTTCCGATATAACCAGAAGTGCTAGAGTAGTACAACTATTTTAAGCTGAATGGGAATATCGTATAATGGAATCCAAATTTACAGCTGTCAAATCGGATGAGAAGGTCATAAACTTTTAATGAGCACTTCTCAGCAATCACACTATATATATATATATATATATATATATATATATATATATATATATATATATATATATATATATATATATATATATATATATATATATATATATATATATATATATATATATATATATATATATATATATACAAGCCAAGAACACACTTTAAAACAACTCATACAAAACCTAACATAAACAAGAACTGACTTCTGGTGTGTACGATGTCTTGGCAGCCAAAAATCTATATCAAAATTGATTCCCAAAATACGATATATATATATATATATATATATATATATATATATATATATATATATATATATATATATATGGGTTAAAAGGAGGCAAGGCAAGTGTAAATGTGTTGAACATTAGGAATGTATGACAAGTTTAATTAGATAGTGTAAGGTATTATTGTTTGCGAGCTGTTATGTAATTTAATATGATGTTTGTTAAAGTAGTTTTAGGAAATTTAAGATGTTATTGTTTATTAGAATTAAGAATTTTAAGATGCAAGAGTGTTGTATGTAACTTTAAGAAATGTCATGTCATAACCTAGATGTAAGTCAGCTGTTTTTATTTACAACAAATGTTAGACTGACATTGAAATTTTAGTGTAGGGTAACTAATCTGTCAGGGACCAACGACAATGAGAAATTATGTATTCGTGGTAATAATGAAGAGGATTAGTATTGTATAAAAATTTGTTATGATTTTTGATTTGGAAGAAGGCCAAAAGCAGTTTTTTTAAATTAGTTACGCTGGTTACGTGAAAAAATCAATAAATAGATAGGAAATTTTTTTATTAAATTATTAGCTTTTTGGTAGTAAAAAAATAGTTTAAATTTTTTTATAAAAGGGATTTAAAAAGAAATTCAGTAGAAAGAAGGGATTCAGAAAGTTTGGGAAATAAAAAGTAAAAATCTACAGGAGTTGCTGGTCTGATAATCCAACTCAGGAAAGTCAGCTAAGGCAATAAAGTCTGAGTCAGTAAAGTAAAGCAAAAACTTACCTTTTGTTGTGTGATACATCCATCGCTTCAAGAAAGTAGTAAAACTATTATATATCAAACGAAAATAAAGGGGGGGGGGGGCATTGGTAAAACAATCATCTTCAGATTTCCATTTATAACACCAAGTGCTTGCAGCACCATCTTCTGACCTTAAAAGTCAGTAACAGTACCCATCCAGTGAAAGAAACTAGTCCATTGACTACGCGTCGAAATAAAGCATGGTATAACCCATACGAACACCAATAGGTGTCGGTACCTCTTGGTTTATAAAGCAGCGAAGTTAGTGTACATACCATGGATCTTAAAATTAAGCAAATAATACTGATTGGTTCATTTTCTGGGGGTTTTTCATTGTTAAAAGAAAAAATAAAAGTAAGAAAGAGCTCTAAATTCAGAGATAAAAAAATATATTATAAATAGTAAGTAAATATTAGGGGTTTGTCAGTTGTGTTAATTTAATAAATATTCAAATTCTGTGTGCTTTTAACATCCTTGCCTTATTTTGCTTTTATACATATATACGTATTTGGGAGGAATAACTAAAATCAGATATATTTCAAAATTAAAAAAAAATAAACAAAGATATTTCGGACTTATAAACAACAGCAAGAAAAGAGTCAGTGCCTTTAAATATTTAATTGTATTTTTTTGAAATAATAATAATAATAATAATAATAATAATAATTTTGAGGGCTTGAACCCACCAGCTTAAGAAGCTCCCTGATTTGAGAGTAAGTTCATCGATGCTATAAATTTATTTAGGTCTCAGGCAGCAGTAAACGGCAGTGGATACACCAGGGTGTAAGTCACATATACTTTTATTTTACAAGCATAATTTACAACGTTTCACAAAACTTAAAAGATAAAATACTTAGAAATTGACACCATACAAACCGCAATAAACATATTTTAATTAGCTACCGTGGGACTAAAACAACCCTAGCTTACCTATATATATATATATATATATATATATATATATATATATATATATATATATATATATATATATATATATATATATATATATATAAACAAGCTTATACATTCTGAGACGGACATGGGTTCCAAAAAAGTACCTATAATTCGTGCTCAATTCAAAAATTCTAAAACTTGTCAATACAACCATTTCGTTAAGTTACGACTACCATCAATAAAGTTTAAACTAATAGAACTCCAGCAAAATTCAAGACAAACCATATGGAAATAAAATACAAAGTTTAATTACCATTCCTTGAAACAGGGTTACAGCATTAACATCATTAGTCTCTAGCTAACCGTATCTGGAAAATTTCCTATATACTTCATATAAAATATTTTGATGTGTCTTAAATAAGCGTATCTAAATCCGTGGTTCTGCTTTGTACTTGCACATCGGGTTAAGTATTTTTTTCATCACATCTGTGCTTTATGTGGTCTTACATCTTGTTCAGGTAATAAATTGCTTTTCTCTATTTCTGCAAACAAGTTATTTATGAAACATGTACATAACGTATATTACATATATCATAAGTTGCTAATCCGCTTATTGTGTATCGAATGGCTGATTCTTCTTGTTTTAATTCAAGCAAGATGCGGGCAAACTAATAAATAAAGTACAAAACTATGGAAGCTCGTTTATTATATGGCATGGTTGAGCCGTTGTATTATTGGATAGAAGGAGTTCTGCTCATCCATCTTGATACGAGACGAATATCACAGTGTGATGTTGTTAAGAGATATCATGAGATAAAGACCCTGTGTAGCTGGAATGTATCTAAAGAGATAATTTATATTCTAGTAGACTTGTTACAAATTCTGCTATTTTAAAATGGTTTTAGTTTCATTTTGATCGTTTTATATATTTTTAGGTATGTGACTCATATATGGAGGAATTGGATTAATTGTTTTCCGCTTTATTTATTGCGAATCAACCTTACACTTTTAAGCCCGGTATCCATATATTTTATATTTTTGTATCGTGTTTTCGTTACTTATCATCCGATGATGCGATTTAATGCAATACTGTTTCGTTTTCCACGTATCATACATTTAAATCTGTGGAAACAAAAAAGTCTGGACGCAACAAGTGCGTTATGGTAGTGAATTTTCATAGAAATAATCTGGCACCAATTTTTTTTATAACTTTCCTTTACTGTAACCCAGAAATGCTAATTTTGGAAAGTAGTTTCCTTTCAATGTCATAAACTTGTGTATCAAATTTGATTACCATAGCTTTTTTATTTTTAGAGATGCAAAATTTTCCGAAAGAAAACCCAAAGTTTCCCCGGAAAACCTGGTTTTATTTTCCTGGATAACGAACTTATCCAAGTCTGGGAAGGTACATGCCAAATTTTCTCAAATACGGCCCATTATCTTTTGATTTATCGGTGTGATACCTGTATATATATATATATATATATATATATATATATATATATATATATATATATATATATATATATATATATATATATATATATATATATATATATATATATATATATATATATATATATATATATATATATATATATATATATATATATATATATAAGCATATAAAAATTGAAACTGGCCCCGGATATAGGTTCTAGGGGTCCCAGTTCGCGCTCTTTTGAAAAAAACTTTCTAAAATTCAAAAGTCGGCATCTCCCTATTAGTGAATTTTTTCTAAACAAATTCAGTTAAAGTAGTGAATTCTCATAAAAATGGTTTTAATGACAAATATGTCTTTTCTTTAAATAAATCGTCAAATTTGGTTAACAGCATAACCTATATAGTAAAAACAATGTACAGTTTTTTATAAAAATAACTTTGTTGTTTTAAAAAGTAAAAAAAAATTCCGATAATAAACTTAAAATATTCCCGAAGAAACGGATCTAATTTTTCTGGTCAACAAACGTCTTCAAGCTATTTATTTACACACCTGCCAAGGTATAATAATTACTGAGAAAAAGCTTTTGGACAAAAATTTTAAAAAGATTTAACTATAGATTAGGTATATAATTTGAATTGTATGTATTTTTTAGCAAATTTTCGTGTACATAAATATTTAGCTAGTTAACGCAGGAATTTGTTTTATGTTTCCGTAGAAATAATTTTTTGTATTTTTTTTAAACGTTGGTAATTAATAATAATGTTTCTAAAGTTATTATAATTTTTTTTTTTCAAAGTTTGGTAAAAAGAAAATTTTGGTAAAACATTCGATTTTCGTGTAAACAAGTCAATTGTTGTAAAAAAGGGGAATTTTTGTGAAAGAAATTGTTTGCAAATTTTCATCTAAAAATTTTTTTGTAATTTTTGTTAAGAAGCTTTTTGTAAATAATTATATGTTGGTAGGTATGTACATAGCTTGATTGGTTTGTTGGCCAGGAAAAACGGACCTGTTTTCTGGAATATATTTTATTTTTAATTTCGGAAATTTTTCGTACTTTTTTAAACTATATTTTTTTAGTGAAATATGGTAGGTATATTGTTTCTACTATATATATATATATATATATATATATATATATATATATATATATATATATATATATATATATATATATATATTATAATGGTAACGAGAAAGGCATTTAATCTCGTTAGCTACCATATTTCACCAAAAAGATTTATTGTTTAAAAAAGTACAAAATTTTTTCGAAAATTGAGAAAAAATATTCCCGACAAAACAAGTTCAATTTTCCTGACCAACAAACCAATCAAGCTATTCACACACCTACCGATATACCATTATTTACAAAAAGCTTTTGAACAAAAAAAAGGCATGCCGAAATTATTGTTAAAGTAACCCCGTTATTGTCTCCTACAAATTTAAACATTTTGGAGAAAATATGGGTTATTTGGAAGGAATAGCAGTTAGAAAGACATTATGGAATAGCAGCGATTTATGGTAAATGAAGGTGATTGTTGAAGTCTTAGAATGTGAGAAATAAGTTTGAAGTTTACTGACTTTCGTGTAACTGTCAAACTATTTAGGATTTAATCTTCTAAATTGTGTTATAATACTGCATTGTATTAACATAATGTATAATTTTTGCCAATAAGCAACAATTAAAAAAAGTCAGGACGCAGCAAGTGCGTCATGGATGTGAATTTTCATAAAAATATTTTTAATTGCAAATATGTTTTAATGCAAGCAGGCATCAATTTAGTTACCGGTATAACCTATGTAGTAGAAACAATGTACCTTATTTTAAACCCGGATATGGATTCTAGGGGAACTAGAACCTCGGTGGTTCGAGGTAAGAACGTGTGTCTCTGAACCGAAGGGTACTGGGTTCGATCCCAGGGTACTCCTTTCACTTTTTCAGTACAAACTGTAAATTAACATCAACCGAGGTTCTGGCATTGTATTTGGGCAAGTTGAATGTCTGCACGTTCCGCCCTTCGGAGGGGGCGTAAAGTCGTCGGTTCCGTGTCCATGCGAAGTTGGGCACGTTAAAGATCCCTACCCTCTTTACAGAAAAGCAGGGGTTCGGCAAAATTTCCAGGACAAACTGCTCCCTGGCGTCGGTGATTGGCCATAGTCGCGGAAATAGGCCGACGTTAAAGAAACAAAAACACACACACATTCTAGGGGAACTAGTTTCCACTCATTTGAAAAAATCTTTTTAGAATTCAAAAGTCGCGGTCTCCTTAACAATTTTCTTCTCCGAAAATTAGCTAAAAATTATAGACCGTTAAACCATAAACTTAAGTAAAACTACTGCCAAAGCATCAGAGAAAGGGTCTATTTGAAATGAATTTTCTTGAAACATTTTAAGCAAAAGAAGGTTGATGACGGTTGAAGCTGAAACTTAATGGCTTGTAGAACACTCTTCTTGCGACATTTTCTTTACATAACCCGTATTTGCTTCTGCTTCTTTGCCTAAATGTTTACAGCTTTGACGTTTTGAGGAAAACCCTATTTTTTTCTTTAAATGCCTAAAACTTTTTTGACCTATAATTTACAGACCTAATTTAGTACATGGTAAAACAAACACGCGTACTAAATTTGGTTGCCCTTACCTTGTTATTTTCGGAGATATGAAAATTTTCCGGAAGTAAAAACAAAATTTTCCGGGAAAATTTGCTCAAACTCCGCACCATCACTTTTTGAGTTATCGGTGTGATACATACATACATACACATACAAATATATATATATATATATATATATATATATATATATATATATATATATATATATATATATATAAACATATAAAAATCGAAACTGACCCCGGATATGGCAGAGGTGCAATGCTTGTATTTTGATGGGCAAGATCTCCTAGATAGGGCGTCGGCATTGCCGTGCTGTCGTCCAGGGCGGTGTTCGATGGTAAAATTGTACTGTTGAAGGTGCTCAAACGACCTCGCCATCTGCCCCTCTGAATTTTTAAATTGAAGAAGTCAGCGTAGGGAAGCGTGGTCGGTTCTCAGGAGAAATTCTTGACCATATAGATAAATGTAAAAATGCTCCAACGTCTTGATAATGGCTAGAAGTTCTTTCCTCGTCATGCAATAGTTCTTTTCTGCTTTGGAAAGGGCCTTGCTGAAATACCCTACAACCTTCTCTTGGCCTCCCTGTTCCTGCGAAAGAAGACCTCTAATACCAACATTGCTCGCGTCCGTGTCGACAATAAACCTCTGACCAGGCTGGGGATATGTCAGAATCGGGGATGAACAGAGAGCCCGTTTTAGTGTCTTGAATGCTTTTTCACATTCATTAGTCCAAATGAAGGGTGTTTTTGCTTCCGTCAGTTTATGCAAAAGTTTCGCGATGTCAGCAAACCCCTTTACAAAACGGCGGTAATATGTGCAGAGGCCCAGAAATCCTCGCAGCTGGTGTACATTGGTTGGATTGTCCCAGTTCATAATACAGTTTGTCTTCTCTGGATCGGTTTTGAATCCATCTGGGGTGATAATGTGGCCTAAGTACTTGACTGCTTTTTGAAAGAGACAGCATTTCTTCGGATTTAATTTCAAATTGGCTCCCTTTAGTTTCTGAAACACTTGTTCGACATTCTCCATGTGATCCTCGAACGATTTTCCTAAGACAATGACGTCATCTAGATACACGAGGCATGTTTTCCGGTGTAGACCTCTTTAAACTGTCTCCATTAGACGCTCAAAAGTGGCTGGAGCATTACACAACCCAGAAGGCATGACGTTGAACTGCCACAGTCCACTACCAGTGGTAAACGCAGTCTTTTCTTTGTCTTTGGACTCAATCTCGACTTGCCAGTAGCCACTTTTCAAGTCCAATGTCGAAAACCATCTTGCACCTGCCAGTGTATCAAGTGTATCGTCAATTTTGGGAAGTGGATAGCTGTCTTTCTTAGTGACATCGTTTAACCGGCGGTAATCTACACAAAACCTCGTGAAGCCATCCTTCTTTTTAACTAACACTACGGGAGAGGCCCAAGGGCTTTGCGATGGTTCTATAACTCGTGCATGCTCCATCTCTCTTAGCATGGTGTCAACTTCGTGCTGTTTTGCCAATGGTACCCTTCGCGGTGGTTGCTTGATTAGTACAGATGTCTCAGTCTCAATGCGATGGCGTACTAGGTCTGTTCTTCCAAAATCGTTCTTGTCGGTTACGAAAACGTTGCCATATTGGGACAGCAGTTTAGCCACTGCTTGCTTTTGTTTTAGAGAAACATTTCTACTAGCTTCTGCTAAGACATCGCGTAGATGTTCTGGAAGTGGTTCATCCGGGATGGGCGAGGCTGGGTCTTCTTTGGTCGTGGCAACGCCGTATGATGGTTACTGGCGACAATGTTCCAATTTCAGAACCTTTGGAAATATTCTCATCAAAGCTCTTAAGGTTGGCTATTCTGACAGCTGCCAGCTCTTTTGCTTGAATAAGAGTTTTAACGACTAGTAGAGCTTTCAATATAAGGAAAATTCACTAGAAAGACATATTTGCCATTAAAAGCTATTTTATGAAAATTCGCTACCACAACGCACTTGCTGCATCAAAACTTTTGAATTTCTGAGACTACTATAGTGTGTAATATTATTATAGATAACAAATATTTATCACTGGTGTACGTTTATCGAGGTCCCAGTTTTACAATCCCGAAGAAAATTTTATGAGTATGAGATATTTATCACATTTGTTACAAAGTATAAAAAGTGATAATTGCAACCTTGAACTTAAACTGCAAATTTATCTTTTGCTATGTAATTTATAGATTCCAATTACTTTGCGCTTATTATAATTATGTAAAATAATATAATGATAGAGATAACAAGCTGCCAACCTTATATGTTTATATATATTTTCTTTACACTTTATAGAAGATAATTGGATGTTAGTGAATTACTTATTCAGTCGGGCTGATAATAATATAACGCTGTGGGATGCCACCTCAAATTAAACGGCGTTATGTTTACCTAAAAACAAGAAAATTAAATTAAATATACGCTGAGTATATGTATACATATAAAATATTCACATAACACCAATAATAATTCATAGTGCAATCAATTTATTTGCGTAAAAATTAGAAAACATGAACTCACTAAACTAAAAAAAGTTCGGGACGCAGCAAGTGCATTATGGTAGTGAATTTTTACTAAATGCTTCAAACTTGAATAACTCAATTTTCTATAAACTTAGAAAGTTTAATTTTGGCATGTAGTCCTTTGCTAAGGCAATATATCCAGCAAATTTCATTAAAATAACTTTGTAAGATTCGGAGAAAAAAATTTTTTTCGAAAGAAAATTGAAAATTTGAATAACTCATTTTTCGATAAACCTAGAAAGTTTAGTTTTGGTACGTAGTAATGCCTCTTCTAAGGCAACATATATAGTAAATTTCATTAAAACAGCTTTGTAATTTTCGGAGAAAAAATTTTTTTTGAAAGAAAACTCAAAAATTTTCCCGGAAAACCCTGTTCTAAGTCCTAGTTTGCGCTCAGTTGAAAAATTTCTTGCAAAGTCTGACCATCGATACCTCTCTCTCTATTAGTGAATTTTTTAAAATAAAAATTCATTAACAAGGGCTCAGGCGATGGAAAACCTTACAATACATCTTTAACTAAAATTTTCAAATTCTTATATATCCAGACTCCAAAACACACGACTAACGTAACAGAAAACACTTTACTAGAAATAGCTGAAACATTTTTAATATTGTCTTTTAGTGAATTTTCTTTAAAAAAAATCACTAATGATGAGATCTCGTCTTCGAAATTTTGAAAAAATTTATTCCAATGAGCGCAAGCTTGGCCCCCTAGAACTCATTTCCCGGGATCAGGTCAGGTGTATATATGTATCACACCGATAACTCAAAGAACGGTAGGCCGATTTCGATCAAATTTAGTGAGTACCTTCCTTTTGTAAAGTGAGCCAGGAAAATCGACCTAGTTTTTTCCGGAAAATGTTGTATTTTTATATCTCCGGAAATAGCAAAGTTATGGCAACCAAATTTGATATGCCGTTTTATATCATAAAAAGTAAACTATGTGCCGAAATTTAAATCTGCCACAAGAAAAAAAAGTTATAGGCATTTAAAGAAAAAGTTTTGGGTACCACTGATGACCAAAAGAATGTACAAAAACAAAACATTTTGTGTAGATCCAAAATCTATTTTATATTACAGACAAAGATTAAGTTTTTTTGCCACAAAAAAGTCAACAAATTCCAGAAAAATTACTTTAAACGTTTTATAGTTTTTTCTCTTAAATCGTCAAAGTCGCGGTTTGCAACGTCAAAATTGGCAATTGTAAGGCAAAGAACCCGACACGAATACGGTTTATATGGAGAAAATGTCGTAAGTTTTGCAAACCCTTAAGTTTCAGCTGCAACCGTCATTGTTCTTCATTTTACTAAACTTTTCCATAAAATTCATTTCAAATAGACCCCTTCTCCGATGCTTTGGTAGTAGTTTGTTATAGAGTTTATGGTTTAATAGTCTATCATTTTTAACGACTTAACGTGGAAGAAAGCTCAATATATCCCTTAATATATAATAAACGAGAAAAAATTGTATATGTTAATTATAGGTTACGACAACATATTTGGGAGAAAAGACGTGGGAAACTAACCAGAGGCGTTTGTTCGCTCCATTACAATTCACCCGTGCACAGTGCTGGATCGCGCAAGCAACAATTCGTGCCTGTGGTTTTGAACAAATTGTTCACGCATCATGTAGTCGACATGGCCTCCAGTGACTACTACCTGCTTGGAAATTTGAGAAAGCACATTCGCGGGCGCCGTTTCAGTGACGACGAAGAGGTAAAAGCTGCAGTTTGGGTACATTTTGAGGACAAACCGAAAGACTATTTTTAGTGATATCAAATTGTTGCTGAAACGATGTATTTAATACGTGCAATTATGTTAGGAGGAGGGGGGAGGGGGGACACTATATTGAAAATAATAAAAAATAATAATACATAATTTAAATCATAATAAATAATTTAAATGTGTTATGTATTAATAATATTTGACGCTTATCTGCCAGAATATTATTAATACATCTTACATTGTAAAGATCTCTCATAAATTAATTTCGGCTCACAACCGAGGAATATTTCACTTTCGTTAAATGAACATCAAACGATTTTGTGGCATTGTGTTACGCAAGTTGAATGTCTGCACGTTCCTCCCTTTAGAAGGAGCGTAAAGCAGTCGGTCCCGTGTGCCATGCAATGTTGGTCACGTTAGAGATTGTTACCCTCCTTACAAAAAGCATTTTATTCGACGCTTTACAGAGTTGATCCTTATAGGTGAGGTCTATGAATGCGAATTATTACCTCGGAAACTTCGTGCTTGAACACGTAATACCATTTGCTCCTTTTGTGTCGGAAATTTTGGTTTGTTTATGCAAGGCAATGCGCGTCCTCACGTGGCTGAACAGGTCTTTGACTCCCTGGATGCTGTTGACATTTTGATAATGAAATGGCCACTTAACAGTCCCTACCTCAACCCCATTGATCATTTACAGGATCATTTGAGAGTAGCGGACCGTGGTCGTGGACTCCCAACTGCTAACCACAATCAAATGGTGGCTGCAGTTATTAAAGAATGCGGATTTATTTCATACCATTGAACATTTAATCGCCAGCGTGCGAAAACGTATGAGTGCCGTAATTTGGAGTAGATATCTGACCTGACCTGACCTGCAAGGTACTAACGTCACATTGGATCCGTTAATTCTATTGCTTTCGATTTTTAAAATGTTTCTTTTGTTGAGTTTTTTACATTTCACTTATTTTCAAAAAAGGAGTGTTTAGTGATTTAAAAGAAGGTCACATTATCCTGATTTTTTTCTCAAAATATTATTCCTAAACGTCAAAATGTTTGGGGTTGATATCTTTGGGTAATGAATAAAAAGGCCTTTTCTTTCCAAACAAATATTTTATTCCTTGTCCTGACGCGTCTCGACCCTTTTTAACAGGTCATCCTCAAGGGAATCTAGAATGTACAAAAGGCTTGTCAGAAAAACTGAGTTTTCTAGGCTACTTCTGCGAGGGTACAACACAGGAATATAAGATAAAATGAGATAACAACAGATAACCCTAACACTAAGTAAAAAATTAAAGGTTAAAATGTCAAGCTACAAAGCTATAAAAGATCACAGGTATACAGTCATAAACTACTACATGCAATAAAAATGAAAACAACTACAAGTTAAATTGAACTACAAGAAAAGCTAATTTGTCTTGATATTTTTAAAAATTACAATAAGTCTAATTCTAAAACTCATTAAAGCTTAAAAATTTTCCAAAATTTAAGCTCAAGCTGAAGACAACAACAGGAGCCAAAGCAAACAGCACAAACACCAGCAAGCCATGCAGCTGAGAAGAAACTTTCAGTGAACATCAAACTCATCAAATGAATGGGAATTGAAACAGAAGCAAATATTTTACTGTTTTATGAAACATGAAAACGCTAAGATGGCGAACTTACTTACTTGTCTTGTTAAACAGGACTAAAAAACTATACTGTATAGTTTCTTCTCAGCTGCACGGCTTGCTGGTGTTTGTGCTGTTTGCTTTCGCTCCTGTTGTTGTCTTCAGCTTGTACTTGAATTTTGGAGAATTTTTAAGCTTTAATGAGTTTTAGAATTATATTTATTGTAATTTTTAAAAATCTCAAAAGAAATTAGCTTTTTTTGTAGTTCAATTTGACTTGTAGTTATTTTCATTTTTTATTGCATCTAGTAGTTTATGACTGTATACCTGTGATCTTTTATAGCTTTGTAGCTTGACATTTTAACCTTTAACTTTTTGAATTCGTCTTGGGGTTAGCTGTTGTTATCTCATTTTATCTTATATTCCTGTGTTTTTACCCTCGCAGAAGTAGCCTGCCGGAAAACTCAGTTTTTCTGACAAGCCTTTTGTAAATTCTAGATTCCCTTGAGGATGACCTGTTAAAAAGGGTCGAAACGCGTCGGGACAAGGAATAAAATATTTGTTTGGAAAGAAAAGGCCTTTTTATACATCACACAAAGATTTTTCTCAAAAGATTGGATGTACTCAATTTGTAAATGTTCAATATACTTTAGCTTGATTTTATTTTCATTAATCTAATTATTTAGATTTAATAGTGCTGTGTTAATTCTATCCGGAAGTTTGGATTAGTGAATGTTGGTGGTATACCCCCAAATATTTAATGTCGCCAAGAAATAAAATGGAATAGAAGATAGAGTTGCTCTGATAACCACAGAAACAATCTTAGATCTGAATTATATCACTCTCCTCCAAGAGCCTAAGCCATCAACGATTGTAGCTAAGTCAAAATGATAAAGTAGCAAACCATAAATAAACTGAACAAATCATGGGAAAATCAAGTCATAATCTTTTGAGAAGTCAGCAGTAACCAAACCAGTATCATTACATTTTTAGCACATACGTGTAACTTGAGCTGAAATATGTGATTCCATGACTAGCAAAAAAAGACACAGCCAAGCTCATTATTAAGTTTCACACCATTAAATTATTGTCAATTTTACTCTCAGTTACCGAGAATATTAATCCGAAACGCATTGTTCTTCGTGGTTTATCACAGAATACTTTCTCACGTTTATATCAAATACAATACTTTTGCCATTTGAGGATTCATCTACCGCTAAATGGGCAAATGGTTATTAAGAGACTAAGAATATCATGTACGTATGTGATCGATGTTAACAGCTGAAAATGTATTCATCTTTTTCTGCTGTGTTACACAGGTTGCTTTCAAGGATGACGTTCATGCGCTTATTTTAATGGGCTGTAATTGTTGTTATATAATTGATTGCTTGTCTGTAATGGAATTAGTCGAGGTAATAACTTAATAAACAATTCCGTTTGTTTTGAGAATATGGTGTAAGTTAATAAAGTAACCGCCTTACTTTTATTGTTTTATGTTGACAATGGTAAAAGAAAATCCCTTAATCAGCAGCCTAGTTACCATAAATCTATTTTTAGCAAGATGTAACTGTAAAGAAATCAATAAATCTCACAATCAATTTTACAGCACATTATTTAAAACCATTCCAGTTAACAAAATACACACAATGGTTTACGGAAGTCAGATGATGCTATTTTTTCCGCCATGGACGCAATATTGGATTTTTCTATAGGTGAATAGCATTTTCAAATCTGCAGTCAACGTCATTTTGAAATTTGAAATCCGGTCTAAGAAAGTACAAGTCTTTTGTAATTTTTGTCTCTGCAGTCATAGGAAAAAAAATTTCGGGAGGCAGCAAGTGCGTTATGGTAGTGGATTTTCATAAATTTGTTTTTAATAGCAAATATGTGTGTCTTTTTAAAGAAAGCCGGCATCAAATTTCGTTACCAGTCTAACCTATATAGTAAAAAACAATGTGCCATGTTTCATCAAAATAACATTATTGTTTGAAAATGTACAAAAATTTCCGAAAGTTAACTTAAAGTGTTCCCGAAAAAACTCGTTTTTTAGTCAACCTTATAGGTTAATAGCAAATTGAGCTATTTAAATATGAAGCATTTGATCAAAATTCGCTACCATAACGCACTTGCTGCGTCCAGAATTTCTTTTCTGACAAACATGCATTATATTTCCATGGAAAATGCAAATATGCAATAATACAAGGCGTGTTTAAAAAAATACCTTGTATCATCAACGACTTATGGGCCCCGTTGTGATTGTAAAAATATTTTTTTAAGATGTAGCTCAAGACACCCTATAATTAATATATACAATTTTTTTTCATATCTTCTATAATAACGGATATATTGAGCTTTATTGATTTTTAACGAAAATTCGACAAAAATTATATACCACCAAACGATAAACTCTATAGCTAATGCTACTGCCAAGCATCAGAGAAAGGGTCTGTTTGAAATGAATTTTCTGGAAATATTTTAGTAAAATGAAGGACAGTGACGGTTGAAACTAAGGCTTCAGGGTTTGTAAAACATTATTCTTGATACATTTTATTTCCATAGCCCGTATTAGAATCAAGTTATTTGCCTAATGTTGCCGATTTTGACGTTTTAAATCGCAACTTTGACGTTTTGAGGAAAACCCCAATTTATTTTTCTTTAATGCTTATAACTTCTTTGTCTGGTGACCTACAGAGCTAAATTTTGGTATATAACTTACCTAAAAGGACATAAACCCGTGTGCAAAATTTTTGTTAATTCCGGGTATATACATTTTTTTCAAAAGAAAACACAAAATTTTCCTGGAATACCTGAGTCGATTTTCCTGGCTAACGAACTTATCCTATACATTTGCAAAAGGAAGGTATTCGCCAAATGTAATCAAAATCGGCCCATTATTTTTTGAGTTATCGGTGTGATACATATATATATATATATATATATATATATATATATATATATATATATATATATATATATATATATATATATATATATATATATATATACATACATATATATGTATATATATACATATATATATATATATATATATATATATATATATATATATATATATATATATATATATATATATATATGTATATAAACATATAAAAATTCAAACTGACCCTGGATATGTGTTCTGGGGGGCCTAACTAGCGCTCATTTAAAGAAATTTTTTCAAAATTCAAAAGTCGGGATCTCCTCATTAGTGATTTTTTTAAAGAAAATTCACTAAAAGGAAAACATTTGCTTAAATTTTAACGTCAAAATAGTTTGGTATTGCCAGTTTTGCATGAGATCTATGGTCATAGTTACTTCTATTGTGTTTTATAACTTCCTTAAGTCATTAAGTTATTAATAAAAAATAATTTCTTAAAAATCATTTTAAAAATATGTTTCTGTTATCTAGGCGTACTAAGAAAATATGCATATTGAATTTATAATATAGCCTACTGCATTTCACTCGTAAAGACATTTCATTTGATACCCATATCAAGGCAGTTGTAGATAAAGAAATGTTTCCTCGTCTTACGTTGGCCGCCATATTTAGTGAATTTTCTTTAAGAAAATTCACTCTTAGACAGGTAACGATATATCCAAGGTCCGTTTGAATTTTTATATGTTTATATTTACGTACGTATCCGTGCGATAACTCAAAAAATGCTCAACTAATTTAAACGAAACTTGGCACATATCTTCATTTCGTTAAGACCGCGGGCAAGTTCGTAAATCAGCTGTAAAGAAGATTTTATTCACCTAAAAATAACCAAGAATATTTTTGAATATGCTTTATTTCTGAAAGTATTAAAGTCACTGCAATGAGACATTCCATGTGGATAGAAATAATGAAAATAAACTTTTGTTGTTAATTTAAAGTAATTTGGTTCACAAAATTTTGAGTTTTTTCCAAATTAAAACTTAAATCTGCAAGACAAGAGTCGAAACGACTTCAGTTGGTAAAGTCCAATGCCTTAGTAAGACGGAATAGTTAGCTACCATGCGTAGATTGATACATACCACAGGAGCAAACAGTAATCCAAATAACAAGTAAAACATTCTAGTTCGAGAAATCTCGGCCACTAAAATCCCGAAAAGCGTTGTCAACACCATGTCACTGCGCGAAAGTGAAAGTACAAAGTACATACAGCCCGGTCTGGTCCGACGAGTGGGAGATTCAATACATTTTTAAAATACACTATATTTGTAGCTTGATGAACGGCCCCAATTTAATTTTTAGTTTGAGTATGTCGAGGGAAGGAACTTTTGACAGAACTACCTTTTTATAAAGAGATTATGACGTCTGTGCCAAACTATGATTTGGTAAAATTCATATTATAAGATGTGAGAAACGAAAGCATGAACAAAATAGGTTCATGTCTGTATTAAAATTATTTTAAAACAGTTTGTTAATTCTGTTATTAGATGTTTACCTATACGCTTCGGGTATAACACCGCGCGAACAATACTTGCAATCCCAGCCTTAGAGGCCGAGGGATAACATGTAACAGGTAACAGGTAACACCAACTAATCTCTATACCTTATACACTTCACAAATAAGGCCAAACCTCGAATACTGCTCCCACATCTGGGGTGCAGCTGCCGCTTCTACACTCGCTATCCTGGACTCCATACAAAAGAGAGCTATACGTCTCATCGGTGACTCTACCCTCACCCAAAGGCTTCCATCCCTTGCCCACCGACGTGCCGTTGGTGACCTCTCTCTCTTTTATAGATATCTGCACGGGCACTGCTCAGAGGAGCTTTCCTCCATAATTCCCCCACCTGCTGCCCCCAGCAGATCTACCAGGGGAACAGAGCGAATGCACCCTTTTAATGTCCAGGTCACCAGACATAGAACATCTTGTTATGCCCGCTCTTTTGTCCCGAGGACTTCCAAGTTGTGGAATTCCTTGCCGGCACATGTTTTTCCTTCTCCTCCGAACCTTCAAACCTTCAAGTCCAGAATTAACAAGCTACCTCTTTCCTCCTTGTCAACACCCACGGTACGATAGTATTTAGGCTGTAAGCCCTCGTGGTGTGTTGTTGACATAAAAAAAAAAAAAGTTCAATAGATACGATGCTGACAAGCGGGCGCCCGGGGGTCTCGGACCGGGCTCTTAATTTGCGTGATCCATCTAACGTCTTGTTTTGTTTCACTTTAATATTTGGTAGAAACAATAGTTTCCAGATTTCATACATTTCGATCTAGTTCTTATCTTTCATTGAAACGCCTGTCACCTTTGAGTCTAAGAATAATATTTTCAGCATTTTTTTATTGTTAATAATTTGTTTTTATAACACTTTTTTTTGTTGATGGAAAAACCGGTTCGATTAGGTTGACTAAAACGAAATCAACCAGGCGATTAATAAGAAAAATACCTGCTATGTTTATAATCTGGCAGATACTTTCCTTCTCAGAGTACCTAGATATGTATACCAAATTTTATCTTTCTAGCTTCACGACAAATTGAGTTTGTCTGTTGTTGAACACAACAAAGAAATATTTTTTAATAATGGAAAGATATAGATTGTAAAACTCTCAAAAAAAAACATTCTTCAAATTCGCACCTATTAAGACGTCTAAAGGCGTCATTAAGTCTAAATTTAACGTATAAATTTTACTAATATGCCCTACTAATAGTGTAAAATTCTTCTAAAAATTCACTACCATAACGCACTTGCTGCGTCCCGAAAGTTTTTCAATTTATGTATGCTCCACCTAGCCCGCTGTCTTTTACTCGATAAACCCTTTCTGTCAAGTCAAGTAGGTGGTGAATAAAATATATACCGCCATCTTGTTTTGCATTTATTTTTAAGTTTTTCTAGGATATTGTTGTCTGACAATGTGTGTTTTTTAATTCTAGGCCGATGTACTTCAAGGAAACTATTTCCTGTAGTTTGGTAAGTAGCAACAAAGGTCAGTTTTTATGTCTAAATGAAGCAAATTTTTGAATTATCATTTATCAGTAGGCGAGGCATTGTCGGCCATCACACAACACGAATGTCAAAAATGTTTTGAACAATGGAATAAAAGATAAGACAGATGGGCTAGTGCCAGTGAAAGGGACTAAAAGCTTTTTTTAAATTAATTAAATAAAAAAAAATCGGTTTCTTTTGGGTACTCCCTCGTACGTTTAGAAAATATTAGCCCAAAAAATATTCGTAGCATCTTTACATCGAGACCTTACTTGACTGGTCTTTATGTCTATAGTTTTAATTCACGATTTAAAGTGACCTATGTCTTCTGCTAAAACATCAGTATAAAAGATTAGTATACCCAAAATAATATGAGTGGATTTAAGGAAGTTCGAATAATTGCTAAGAACTCAATCTTAAACTTCAATAATGCAACCTCGGCAATTCGTTGGCAGGAAGTGCGCGTGCCCAAGGGTCCCGGGTTAAATTTCCAGTGGAAACATCATATTATTTTTCAGTACGTACTGTAATTTAACCTCAATCGAGGCTGTGTCATTGTTTTTAAGCAAGTTAAATGTCTGCACGTTCAGCACTTCGGAGAGGGCGTTATGCCGTCGGTCCTATGTACCATGCAATGTTGGGAATGTTAAATATCCCCACCCTTCTTACATAAAGGAAGGGATTCTGCAAAAATTCCAGGATAGTGAGCTGACACTGCACGTTGTCGTCGGAGATTGGCGATATTCGGGGAAATAAACCGCCGTTAGAGAAACAAAATACAAATACAAAACTTAATAATGATAAATTAAAGACAAAGAGAAAAAATTCTGGACGCAGCAAGTGCGTTATGGTAGTGAATTTTCATAAAAATGTTTTTAATAGCAAATATGTCTTTTTTTTTTTAGAAAGCAGGCATCAAATTTGGTTACCAGTATAACCTATATAGTAAAAACAATGTGCCATGTTTCATCAAAATAACTTTATTGTTTGAAAACGTACAGAAATTTCCGAAAGTAAACTTAAAATGTAACCGATAAAATCCGTTTCTTGGTCAACCTTATAGGTTAATAGCAAATTGAGCTTTTCAAGTATGAAGGATTTAATCAAAATTCGCTACCATAACGCACTTGCTGTGTCCAGAATTTCTTAACTTACAAACATGCATTATATTTCGATGGAAAAGGCGTTTTCCACTAAATTTTTTTTTATTATTTCTATCACCAACGACTTATGGGCCATCCTGTTATGGTAGCAATAATTTTTTAAGGTGTAGCTCAAGACACCGTATAATTAATGTATACAATATTTTTTCATATCTTGTATAATAACGGATATATTGAGCTTTATTGATTTTTTACGAAAATTCTACAAAAATTATATACCATTAAACGATAAATTCTATAGCTAAGACTACTGCCAAGCATCAGAGAAAGGGTCTATTTGAAATGAATTTTCTGGAAATATTTTAGTAAAATGAAGGACGATGACGGTTGAAACTAAGACTTCAGGGTTTGTAAAACATTCTTGTTAAGACATTTTCTTTCCAGAGCCCGTATTAGATTCAAGTTCTTTGCCTCAATGTTGCGAATTTTGACGTTTTAAATTGTCACTTTGACGTTTTGAGGAAAACCCCAATTTATTTTTCTTTAAATGCCCATAACTTTTTTCTCTTTTGACCTACAGAGCTAAATTTTGGTAGGCACCTCACCTATAATGACATAAACCAGCGTTGCCCTTACTTTGTTAATTCCGGAGATATAATTTTTTTTTGAAGGAAAACCCAAAATTTTCCGGGAAAACCAGGGCCGATGTTCCTGACTAACAAACTTATCCAAGCCATTTGCAAAAGGAAGGTATTCACCAAATTTGATCAAAATCGGCCCATTATTTTTTGAGTTATCGGTGTGATACATATATATATATATATATATATATATATATATATATATATATATATATATATATATATATATATATATATATATATATATATATATATATAAACATATAAAAATTGAAACTGACCCCGGATATGTGTTCTGGGGGGACTAATTAGCGCTCATTTGAAGAAATTTTTTCAAAATTCAAAAGTCGGGATCTCCTCATTAGTGAATTTTTTTAAAGAAAATTCACTAAAAACTGAAACCACGTTTATTTTTTATAATACGTCCTGCTTAACATGTGCAACTATAGTCATTGAAACAACTGCATATTTATGGATATATCGCTGCTCCGAACGAATCCCTTCATGTGTTCAAAATACATATATAACGGACTTTATAAGCCGGTATGTACAGTGGATACGCGAATAAAAAAGCAATCTTCATTTGTTACTGTAATAGAAGATGGTACTATAAAACTGCCACGGTCCGAGTGTACTATGGCTGACCCGAGATGGTCATTCAGGTCGCATATAGCCGCACACTCGCCTGCTCGCACATGGCATGATGTAAGAACTCTTAAAGGTCGACGGTCAAGAATTTCCCAGGTAATGTTTATTATACGAGGATGTTTCGATAAATGAGAGTATCAGAGACACAATTATTGATCTGCATGTCCTCATAACCAGCAACGAAATCTTTAAATGTGAAGCGCAATTTTGTCTTTACGAAATGGCACCACCAAGTTAAAATTATCATAAACAATAAATTTACTAACTCTATGTTGGGTGTTGGATAGATGAACGCTAAAAGAAAACTGTTTGTAGGTAACATTGTGTTAATTGTGGGGCAGAAGGAGCTTGTTTTCTTACCCCAATGTTTTGCAGGTGGATTGATCCCACCCTCGCTAACTAATCGGCTTTGCTAATTAGTGTTGGAAGAAGAATATGTAAAAGATGTGGACTGTAGGTGGACTGTATTTATAACTCTAGGTGCACTGGATTCCAGAAGATTTCAATAATACACTTTTTTATATTTATATATGTTGTATTGTTATTATATACACTTTGAACTTAACATTTAATTACAATTTGCGGTTTTACACTTGATTTAATGGGTTATTCAGGAGATTTTACAATCTTGTTAGCTACTTGCTAATGCATTTAACTGCTCGTATACTTTCTAATTTCGAAGAAAACACTGACTTTTCACTGTAATACTGTACGAACGGAATTTCCGTAGGAATATTGGAGCTTGAACTGAAGTGGCGTAATCACACTAGCGATGTTTAGGTAGAAGATCGGGATCTTAGAAGTCCCAAAAAGCGATGAAGATGAGATTCGTTGTAGAACGGCACTGTAGAATTGAACTGGCTTAAACACACGAGCGATGTTTAAGTGAAAGATTTGGAACTCAGGGTTCCAAGGAGCGAAGAAGGAGCGAAGATGAGACCTGGCGTATAACTGTAGCACTGAACTGGCTTAAACATGCCAGCGGTGTTTAAGTAGAAAATTAGGAACTCGGGGTTCCACGAAGCGAAGAAGATGAGATCTATCGTAGAACTGACCTAAATACGTCAGCGGTGTTTAAGTAGAAAGTTGGGAACTCGGAGTCCCAAGAATTTAAGAAGAGAAGATCGAACGTAGAACTGACCTGTACCTTGCGAAAAGCTTGCTTTTATCGAGCTTTCGCGTAACGCTAGGTGACGCAGTTGACATAACATAATGTCAGTAATACAGAATGGCCAACTAGGTAGAAGCATTATTTCTAGTGAAGAAAATCCACTGGGTGCATCTAAAGAATACGTCAAAGACAGCTCAAGCTATTTACAATGATGACCCTAACGGTATATAAGTATTCTTTGTATGGCATTGTTCATGCGTAAACCTAATGCCATACAGACGTCTAGAGGATAAGGATTACCAGTAAATTGGAAAAGATTGTGAAATCCAGAGATAAATAATTCCAGGTAGAAACTTAAAGGATATTGCAATTGAATGAATGTAAAGAGACAGGGGCGTACCAATTATGTTTCTCCTACAAATTGTTAGCGGGTAAAAAGGTTAAGGTAAGATGCTTACTGGCAATTAGGCCATTGCTGGCCCTTTTTATTCATCTAAACTAACCTACCGTCCACCTTGAGCTCGATCTCAACGACGACAGTGACTTGAAAAATCATCCGCCGCCGGTGAGTCTCGAACCGTCGACCCCCGAGTCCGTATTGGAAAGTCATCGACTTTCCCGTACGGCCACGGAGGCGCTTTGTTAGCTGGTAGCCCTAGCGCTGATTTTCTGCTGCATTTTTTATTCTCAATATCTAAAGTTATAGTCTACCTAGAAAAAGAGAACAAGGGAAAACGTGTAGCCGTACGTAGCAGATAAAAAAATAAATTATCAATGGCGTACAGCCCCCAGATTATGCAGCTGACAAATAATTAGCTTGCCCTTGTATATATATATATATATATATATATATATATATATATATATATATATATATATATATATATATATATATATATATATATATATATATATATATATATGTATATATATATATATATATATATATATATATATATATATATATATATATATATATATATATATAATTATAGTTTACCTAGAAAAAGAAAACAAGGGAAAACGTGTAGCCGTACATAGCAGATAAATATAAATTAATTACCCATAGGGTAAAGGACCCAGAGTATGCAGCTGACAAATAACAGGCTTGCGTTCAGTTGTATTTAACCGATCATTGATGCGATATGGTCCATTTTATTGATTTGTCAGCGAAAAACTCTATAAGGCTGTAGAATGGTTTCACCAAGTTAAGCAACAGAAGCAATCTGCTATTAAAACTGAATTAAAACTATAAACAATTCGCATCTCATTAATAATGATTTTTTTCAATAAAAGTTCGTCAAAACTTTATTGCAATTACATATTCAGATCAAATAACGTTAAAAGAAAGAATAAAAAAATCAAAAAAAATTAAAAGAGACACACCTTTAGCATTTGAAACCGCGTCAGCCTAAGTAACTCGGTTATGGATCATGTTATGACAGATTGATTGTAATTAACGAGCTAGTCCCCTAGAACACATATCCGGGGTCAGTTTAAATTTTTATATGTTTATATATATATATATATATATATATATATATATATATATATATATATATATATATATATATATATATATATATATCACACCGATAACTCAAAAAAAATGGGCCGATTTTGACAAAATTTGGCACCTACCTTCCTTTTGTAAATGACTTGGATAAGTTCGTTAGTCAGGAAGATCGGACGAGATTTTCCGGAAAAATTTTAAGTTTTCATTCGAAAAATATTTATATCTCCGGAATTTACAAAGTAAGGGAAACCAAATTTGGTACGCGCGTTCATATCATCATAGGTAAGCTACCCACCAAAATTTAGCTCTGTATGTTAGGGGATAAAACAGTTACAGGCATTTAAAGAAAAATAAATTTGGGTTTTCCTCAAAACGTCAAAGTCGCGATTTAAAATGTCAAAAGTGGGTATATTTAGACAATGAACCTGAAATTAATATGAGCTATGGAAAGAAAATGTCTCAAGAAGAATGCTTTACAAAGCCTGAACTTTTAATTTCAATCGTCATTGCCCTTCATTTTACTAAAATATTTCCAGAAAATTCATCTAAAATAGACCCTTTCTCTCATGCTTTGGCAGTAGTGTTGGCTATAGAGTTTATCGTTTAATAGTATATCATTTTTGTCAAATTTTCGTAAAAAATAATTAAAGTTCAATATATCCGTTATTATGCAAGTTACAAAAAAAATATGGTATACATTAATTATAGGGTGTCTTGAGCTACATCTTAAAAAATATTTCCACAATTACAGGCTGGCCCATAAGTCGTTGGTGATTCAAATTTTCTTCTTTTTTTTAATCGAACACGCCCTATGTTATTGCATTTTTGCATTTTCTATCGAAATATAATACATATTTGTAAGAAAAGAAATTCGGGCGGCAGCAAGTGCGTTATGGTAGCGAATTTTCATTAAATGCTTCAAATTTGAATAGCTCAATTTGCTAATAATCTATAAGGTTGACCAGGAAACCAGTATTTTCGGGAACAATTTAAGTTTACTTTCGGAAATTTTTGTACATTTTCACACAATAAAGTTATTTTGATAAAACATGGCACATTGTTTCTACTATATAGATTGATGCCTGCTTTCTTAAAAAAACAAGTTTGCTATTAAAAACATTTTTCTGAAAATTCACTACAGAAGTTTTTTCTTCTCAAAATGTCAAAGTGACAATTTAAAACGTCAAAACTTGTGAGCCCCAAAGTTCTAAGCATGATGTATGAAAAATAATAAATTAAATGTCTTTAACAAAGTCCTAGATTTCTGTTTCAACTATTAGTCTCGTTCATTTAAAAAAACTGGCAAAAACACTATTTGAAATAGAAATTATATTCTATACTAAAGCATAAATTTATATGCGAGCCTATAACAAACATGTCATGTACTTAAAAGCCGAGTTCGTTAGAGCGCGAAGTCTTAAGAGTTTCGCTTAAAATTCATTGCAATTAGATAATCTCATAATATTACGTTAAAAAAAGGAATAAAAAATTCGGAACACAGCACGTGCGTTATGGTAGCAAATTGTCATTAAGTGCTTCAAACTTGAATAACTCAATTTTATATAAACCTAGGAAGTTGAATTTTGGTCTTTACCAGTGCAACACATCTGTCAAATTTCAGCAAATAACTTTGTTGTACATTTTTCTGTGTGAAAAATATCATTTTTTTTTTAGAAAAACTGGTTCGATCGGGCTGGCTAACGAACTTATCCAAGCTATTAATAAAATAATGGCATTTGACGAGGTTTATCAAAATCGTTTAATTATATATAAATATAAATATAAATATATATATATATATATATATATATATATATATATATATATATATATATATATATATATATATATATATATATATATATATAAACATTCAAACAGACCTTGGTTTCGGGTTCCACCAGTCCAAATTTGCGCTCATGTGAAATAAATTTGGCAAAGTCTAACCATCGATACCTCTCTATTAGTGATTTTTAAAAGAATAAAAATCGCTAAAAATAAAAAAAAAAGTTAAAATTAAAAAATAAACTTCATATGCTATTAATTAAATTAAAATTAAATTAATATTTAAACCCACGGATAATGTGGATTCAGCTTCTAAAGGTTTTCAATTGTATTTATATTTAAACACAGGGATGACGCGGGTTCAATTTATTTTCCTTTATTCAACGTTATATGATCAGATTATGTAATTGCAATGAATTTGTAGCGAATTTTTATTGGGTTGGAAACTCTTAAGACATTTAATTGAAATTTTAATAGCAGATCATCTTGTTTTTGTTGCTTTAACTCGGTGAAACCATCCCATACTTAATACAGCCGTCGAAACTTTTTTCTGTGGCTTCACAAGTGCTTGTTTTTTCTGCGCAATCGGTATTGCTTTTTACGGCATCGTCAGGCAAAAGACAATTTTCATTGCGGACTCGCATGCACGTCTGTATTAAGGTCACATTGTATACATACACAAGCGAATTTTCATGTAAAAAATGTTATTGTAATAGAACATTTTCTTAAAATATTTTTAGTAAATTTCCTTTAAAGAAACATTTGTTTCGAATTTTTGTGTGAAAGAACGTTTAGCGAAGGTTTGATGGAGAATTTTAAAATGAAATCCGCGAAAAAAAGTGTTTTAATTAATTTTCGTGTAAAAAAAATTGTTTAGGGAAATTTTTGTGAAACATATCTTATGAAACCTTTTACGTAAAATTTCTTTCCCAATTTTTGCAGAAGTACCATTTTTGATCAAATTTTCATTGAAAACACTTTTTAGCTAATTCTTGTAAACAATCTTGACAACAATCTTCTGGTTTTTCCTTAAAGTGTTATTGCAAACACTTTTTTATCGAATTTGCATAGAAAACGTTCACTTATGACGAGATCACGACCTGAGACTTTTGAAAAAAATTCTTCAAATGAGCGCGAACTAGGACTCGTAGAACCCATATCCGGGGTCAGTTTCAATTTTTAAATGTTCATCTATATACAGCGTGGCGCATTGAAAACGAAACAGACCGATTTGCATCCAGAGAATTTTTTTTAAGAAACGCTGAAACACGTCAATTTTAATATTGAGGGGGACATATTTTGACATAAAACTCAACTTTGTCACATCAGCCCCTTAAGGGTGGTGATAACAACCCTTATATTTTAAATAGGGAACATGGGTCGAGTGTTACACCATTTGAATGCTCTTTCTTTTCTGAATTCAGCAGACACAATTTTTTGGAATTTTTACTAACTCGTTTAAAAATTATTCACAGTTGGATTTGCAAGAACGTATTTCATTCATTGTGATAAGAAATTCACTAATTAGCCAATTTTTCGTTAAAAAAATAATAAAAAACAAAACCAAACTTTCAAAAATGTTTATTCAGTTAAGTTGTTCAAATTGTTGACCACCAGCTTTCATACAAAAGTACAAATTGTGTTCAAAATGAGCTATGACATTCTGGAGCATTTGTGGAGTTATTAGTGCGCATTCTTCAACAATGCGTCGTCGTAATTCTTCCAGAGACTCCGGTTCTGTTGCGTAAATTCTACTCTTTAAATGGCCCCATAGAAAGAAGTCTAAAGGAGTTAAATACGGTAATCTAGGGGACCACTCAATAGCACCTCTACGCCCAATCCATTGTCCTGGAAACTCTCTGTTCAAAAACTCCCTAACATGTTGCAAAAAATGTGGAGGAGCTCCATCTTTTTGAAACACTAATTGATTTTCTTAATAGCGATCACCATTTTCAACAATGTCAATTAGTAGAGAGTAAACGATATCTTCCAGTAACTCCAAATACGTTTCGCCACTCAAATTGCCATCAATAAAAATTGGTCTGATTAAACGGTCTCAAAAAATGCCAGTCCAGACATTCAATTTCTGTGGAGTTTGAGTGTGGAAAATTTTTGGATTATTATCTGCCCAATAACGACACTTATGACGATTGACTGTAGAGTTTAATAAAAACGTACACTCGTCTGAAAAACAGATATTGAACAGAAAGTTCCCGTTATCAGCTATTCGTGCAGTCATAACTTCACAAAACTCCAGCCGCCGATCAAAATCATCTTCATTCAGTTGTTGTACAAGATGCATTTTATACGGGTGAAATTTATGATGCTTCAATATTCTATGAATAGTACTTCTTTTGATGTTTGAAACAGTGGCCAATTTTCTTGTGCTCAAAGTTGGGTCTGCACCCATTTGTCCTAAAACTTCAATCTCAGTTTCAAACCGGAAATTCACTTCAGGATCCCGTTTTTTGTTGGCTACTGAACCACTTTGTCAAAACTTTGCAACTAACTCCAAAATGTATTTTCTGTTAAAATGTCTGTCCGGATGTCGTTCATTAAACAAATTTGCGGTACGGTTGACACAGTCATCGTTTTTGAAAAAAAAAGAGTAATTATTTCAACTCTTTTTTCTACAGAATACACCATTGTGAAATGAATTTTCGGTAGTACTATCAAGTATCAAACCGACCGATAAACTGAAATAATAAACCGCATTTCTCTCATTCCAACAAGAAATGTCCTGATAGTCAATTTTTTGTTTACAAACCAACAAAACATTGACTATCAGCGCATTTTTTATCGGAATGAGTGAAATGCGTTTTTGCATCTTCAACTGTGAATAATTTTTAAACGAGTTAATAAAACTTCCAAAAAAATTGGTGTGCTGAATTCAGAAAACAAAGAGCTTTCAAATTATGTAACACTAGATCCATGTTCCTTATTTAAAAATAAGGGTTGTTATCACCACCCTTAAGGGGTTGATGTGACAAAGTTGAGTTTTATGTCAAAACATTTTCCCCTCAATATTAAAATTGACGTGTTTCAGCATTTCTTAAAAATATGTCTCTGTACCTTCCTTTTATTATTGGCTTGGATAAGTTCGTTAGCCATTAAAATCTAACTAGGTTTTTCGGGAAAATTTTGGGTTTCATTTCGAATTTTTTTTATCAGAAAGTAAAGAAGCTATGATAACTAAATTTGGTAAGTAGGTTAACGTTATAAAAGGTAAACTATATGCCGTAATCCAGATGTCTAAGTTTAAAGAAAAAAAAGTTATAAGCATATCAAGAAAAAATGCTTGGTGCCGGATGATTTTTATTAGAATTCACTACCATAACGCACTAGCTGCGTCCGGACTGTTTTTAATTTAGTGTGCTTCGTGCTCGAGCTATCATTGATTCAATTTTATGTGAATGCTCACCCTACATATCAATTTTTGCATAATCCGTTAAGATTTAGAAACTTACAACTCTTGCAAGTGTTTTTTGTATTGATTTAAAGATATAGTTGCACTATCTAGGTTAAAAGTTGTTCTTATTTTATTGAGATTATATATAAACATACAAAATATTTGCGTTTTTATAAAAACAAAAAATCGCAATCCCATTAACCGATTGATCTTAATTAATAGAACTGCACCTTTAATTATCTCATTTATCATGATTAGAACCAGCATTTGTGGCAGATTTTCATGCAAGACAACTTAATGTAAAACATGTTTTCAAATCTGCAAGAACGTGCAAACATATCAGTAACTGTGTCGTCGTATTTTCAATACATTTTCCCTTCCACGTCTTAGTCAATGCGTAGTATAAGAATTAGAGATTGTTCGCAAAATAAAACATCATGGTTATGTTTACGTAATGTAATGTCTCCGAATGTAGTTTATTTAACTTTTATGTGCATTAAGAAAAGACATGTGGTGGCTTCTATAGCATGTGAATGGAAAATACTGACCTCTAATTTCTGCTTCGTATTTACAATAATTGCAATTATTAGCAAAACAACAGCTGGCTCCGAAAAACTTTGCCATATGTTTCTCCGTGTTACTTAAGTCGTCTAAAAAATTAGCTACTTTGAATTAACAATCTGCTTAAATGATTGTTTTGCTTAAATAACTTGATTTTGACTTTCATGAAAAAATTGTTTAAAAATCACTAATAACTTATTATTAACACCTTCGTTCTCAACTTTACGGCTGACACTTATAATGATGAATTGCATCAATTAATTCTAAAGACTACACTATATTCAATTGTTGATTTTGCTAAAAGACATATTAGTGAATTTTCTTTAAAAAAATTCACTAATGAGGAGATCCCGACTTTTGAATTTTTAAAAAATTTCTTCAAATGAGTGCTAATTAGGCCCCCCAGAATACATATCCGGGGTCAGTTTCAATTATTATATGTATATATATATATATATATATATATATATATATATATATATATATATATATATATATATATATATATATATATATATATATGTATGTATCACACCGATAACTCAAAAAATTATAGGCCGATTTTGATTAAATTTGGTGAATAAATTCCTTTTTGCAAATGGCTTGGATAAGTTCGTTAGCCAGAAAAATCTGCCCAGGTTTTCCCGGAAAATTTTGTGTTTTCTTTCGAAAAAAATTTATATCTCCCGAATTAACAAATTAAGGACAACTAAATTTGGTACGCGGGTTTCTACCATTATACATAAGTTGACTACCATTTAGCTCTGTAGGTCAAAAGACATAAAAGTTATAGGCATTTAAATAAAAATAAATTGGGGTTTTCCTCAAAACGTCAAAGTTGCGATTTAAAACGTCAAAATTGGCAACATTTAGGCAAAGAATTTGAATCTAATACTGGCTATGGTAATAAAATGTCTCAAGAAGAGTGTTTTACAAGCCCTAAAGTCTTAGTTTCAACCGTCATTGTCCTTCATTTTACTAAAATATTTCCAGAAAATTCATTTCAAATAGACGCTTTCTCTGATGCTTGGCAGTAGTCTCAGCTATAGTTTATTGTTTAATGGTATATAATTTTTGTCGAATTTTCGTAAAAAATCAATAAAGCTCAATATATCCGTTATTATAAAAGATATGAAAAAAAATTGTATATATTAATTATAGAGTGTCTTGAGCTACATTTTAAAAAATATTTCTACAATCACAGGCTGGCCCATAAGTCGTTGGTGATACAAATTTTCTTTTTTTTTTTAATCAAACACGCCTTATGTTATTGCATTTTTGCATTTTCCATCGAAATATAATTCTTGTTTGTAAGAAAAGAAATTCTGGATGCAGCAAGTGCGTTATGGTAGCGAATTTTGATCAAATGCTTCATATTTGAATAGCCCAATATGCTATTAATCTATAAGGTTGACCAAGAAACGAGTTTTTCCGGGAACAGTTAAAGTTTACTTTTGGAAATTTTTGTACATTTTCACACAATAAAGTTATTTTTATGAAACATGGCACATTATTTTTACTATATAGGTTATACTGGTAACCAAAATTGATGCCTGCTTTCTTAAAAAGAAAACACACATATTTGCAACAAAAGCATTTTTACGAAAATTCACTACCATAACGCACTTGCTGCGTCCAGAGTTTTTTTATATATATGGCCACTACAAAATGCGATTTTTCATAAATATAAACTAGCTTGCGAGAAAGTATATTTTTTTATATCTTTAAGTCTTTTCTAAAACACCTATAAAATTGTAATAGAGTCACAGAAAGTTTTTATTTTTAAAGTGCTCTTAACAAAGGTCGTCAAAAAAGCTAAATATTTCGTTGTTTCTTTCACATACTTGAATCGAATTTGTACCGCACTTTCTCAAAAGTGGCCAGGCCATTCTTAAAAAGGTTTTATTTCCTTTAATTATTTTATAAATTGTACATATTCTTTTACTAGATTTGTCTTTTATACGGCAAATTACAAATGCATCGTTTGTTTAAGTTATTTCACCTTCCCAGTTTGGTGTATAATTTTACTTGTTTTTTAAGTTTACACTGGGGGAGATCCTCAGGGATCACCCCTTGCACAAAAACCAACACTCCCAACAGCGAGGAAAATCAACGGAAACGGCACTTCATGATGAGACGCGAAAGGTGGAAACATCCCTAAACTATGCGAGGAGCACACCAGCTGTGTTTTTCGATGCTGATGGGGCCTTTGACAGAGCAACGGCTTTCACTATCTGTGCCGGCCTACAGGGCAGGTGATCACCTATGGTCCCTATAAGTTGGATGGCGAGCATGTTAGAAGACAGAAGAGTTACTTTGACGGGCTGTGGGCTGGACGTTGGAGGGACCGGTGGCTCCGGAATTTGCTCTGGAGCAACTAAAGTTGGTTATTTCATTTTCTTCGTTGTTTATAACCGGCTTTTTCTTACTTCTTTCGGTATCGATCATCCGAAACTCTTGCAATTTTCGATTAATCTTTTCAATCTTTTTCTGATTGGCTTGCTTTTATTAGGATACCTTGACGCGAAATTATCGCACGTTTTTGGTGCAACTTACATTTTCCATAAATAATTGATAGATTTAAATAGTCACCATTGATATAACCCAAACGTACTATAATAAACTGAAAATATACAAGTATACGACAGTCCCTTACTCAGAGAGTGTGGTTTCCTTATTTGAATGTGGAAATGCCGATTGCTGATGAGTTAGGTGTGGTGCCCATTGTCTATACGTGTGTGTAAACTCCCCCCGCATAAAATTAGTAATTTTCGTTGCAAGGTTTGTCTACTATGGTGCTTTCATTATGGGTCATAAAACTGCCTAGGTAGCTTGACCACTCTGTCATATTTTTGTATGACATTTATATCTACAGCCAATTAAATCCAAATGTGTTTAATAGAGAAACCTCACAAAATAGCGCTTTTTCAAATAGTCCGTATAACAGATATTTTTTGCGTAGTTTCCCGAGCACCTACAGCAGAAGAGTTTATGATGCCTTCATTAATGTTGTTCCTCTTGCCTGGTAAAATTGTTCTTTAAATACAGGTGTAGATACTACTTTTTTGCAATCGGTTTTGTCTTTTACGATGCGACACCGATTGCAGAAAAGAAAATAAGCACTTGTGAAGCTGGGGGAATTTTACATCTGCATGTAGGACAGTGATTGCAAATTATCCGCCCTTACAAGCACTTGCCTATTGACTAAAATCTTTATATTTTCTCAAACATGCAGGACCATCATACTAGGAAAACACATTTTCATTGAAAAAAAGCAATTTCTTCCCATGTACGTCATCAAATGTTTAATGGTGCTGGTTTTTAGTGTGTTCTCAACATTATCGTTTTTTACATTGTGTTATATTTTCTAATTTTATCAAAGCGTCTGCATCATAAAAATTCAAGCAATTAGTCAGTTAATGTTTTTTATGTGTAAAAAAGGTATATACAAATTAAAAGACGAGAGTCTGTTTTCGATTTGCTCTATTTTACTTTTACTTGCAATTAAATACCTGTAATAAATAGTAAATGACGACATATAATTTCACAAAATGAAATAAATAATCGTAAGAACCTGAACAATAAAATCTTTGATCAGGCTCAGAAATGATCGCAATAAAATCAGGTTTATAAGAACATGGTCATAAACTTGATTGGATTTCTTTTAACAGTGTAATTAAATGTTTAAGATGACATAGTGCTTGGAGACATCAACGATAGTACAGACGAGCAACTTTTTCTGTAGCAAACAACATAACTTTCCTTGGCACACATACAAGTAAAGATCAATCTGCTCACCACAAGCCGACACATTTAGTGGTTTGTAAAGATAAAAATATTGAGTTGCTCGTTGAAATGAAAATTATAGTTTAATGTGGCTTACAGTTTTATCAGATTAGAGAGTAAATAATTTTAGATCAAATTATTGCTATTTAAAATCCACTACAAATCTGTACCAACCGAAATAAAAAGTAAAACTTTGCATAACTATCAACGTCTAAAAATTTTTATTATTTTTATAAAGTTATGGCCAGCATATACTTAACTTTTAAAAAATTTGACCTTAATATTTCAGGATTTTTGTAAACCTAATTTTATTCTAAATATAACGTCTAAAATATAATAATCTAGCTAAAAGCAGCTTCTATTTTTAGCTCAAGTCCAATTTTTTAATACATTTTATTCACATAAAAAGAAGGAACCTACAAACACAAAGAGACGAATAAATGTGCTAAAAGAGGTGATAAAACAAACATGCTTGTTGGAAGAAAACAGACGGAGAAAGGCAAAATTTAAGGAACATATCCTGGGACACAATAGCTTTTTAAAAACATTATTTAAGGACACATACTTACTTAAAAAAAGCAAAGAGGTAGACCAAGAAGGAAACCTTAAGAAAACCTGGCTCAATTGATGAAGCACGCAAACTACAATGAAATGAAAAGAGCTATTAAAGCTATGGCTGTGACGACAAGCGTCATCGCCTTTAGGCTGTGGTGATTCCAAATTTGCTTTTAAAAAGTGAAAGCTTAATGGGGCCCCCATGAGCTTAAGAGTAGAAAGAGCATGTCGTATAATGCTGCTGAAAACGAAAATAGATTGCGAATGTACTAAATTTAAAAACCCACCGCTGGTAGACAATGAAATATTTCTCTCTGGCTTTACAAATAAACAATCTTTCTCAAAATATTTTTGAAAAAGTTAGGACCGGTAAGTGTAATCAAATTAGTGGTATTATAATAATATAAGTTGGTTAATAACTTGTAAGAAGAACCTAAAGTATTCGTTTAAGTTTTTTAATGACGTGGTTCATTTCAACACAGCGTCAAAAGCCGCTGTGACGAAAACAAACTTTTAACCCAAAATAGAAACCCAAGATTGATGTTATAACTATTTAGAAAGCTGGTTACTGCGACTTTCATTGATAGGGAGCTAGAGGCATATACTGGGCGATTCCATGGAAACGCGCTGCGAAGAACACTGTCATTAGCGAAGCTGTGGATCGGTTTGTTTGTTGGCAGAAGGTCGTATATGCAAAAGAAAAAATGCGGGAAACAAAATCGAACCCTATGGAACGCCAGCAATAAGTTTTAATTTATTTGATAAAACACTATCAACAAAAACATCCAAGGAGCACTTGTTTAGAAAACCATATATAAAGTCGCATAGTTTCAAAGAAAATCCGTAATATGTAAATGTGCTTCATTTACGGCAAAGATTTCTGTGGATAAAATAGATTAGAAAATAAATTAGTTACACTCTTACGTAAAAATGCCCGGTACATGTAAATAATCAACATTAATGAAGTAGGGCAGTGTCTCCCCAATTCCTCAAAATCGCGGACCTCAAAATTAAACATTAGCACCACGGTGAGCCCCATGAACAGTTTCATTAGAAAAATAAAAAATATTTGCGTTTTTTTAAAAATATGTCATTATTAAGTAATACGTTTCCTTGAACACACTGGAAATTCGCATGGTGTTCTCAGTTAAAAACAAGAATCTATGGATAATAAAAAAACTCTGGACGCAGCAAGTGCGTTATGGTAGTGCATTTTCATAAAAAAAAATTAATAGCAAATATGTTTTTAAGAAAGCAGGAATCAAATTTGGTTATCAGTATAACCTATACAGTAGAAAGAATGTAGCATGTTTCATCAAAATAACTTTATTGTTTGAAAATGTACAAAAATTTCCGAAAGTAAACTTAAATTGTTCCAGAAAAAATTGGTTTCCTGGTCAACCTTATAGGTTAATAGGAATTTGACCTATTCAAATTTGAAGCATTTAATGAAAATTTGCTACCATAACGCACTTGCTGCGTCCCGAATTTCTTTTCTTACAAAGATGTATTATATTCCGATGGAAAATGCAAAAATGCAATAACATAGGGCGTGTTCGATTAAAAAAAAAGAAAGCAGGCATCAAATTTGGTTACCAGTATAACCTATATAGTAAAAACAATGTGTCATATTTCATCAAAATAGGTTTGTTGTTTGAAAATGTACAAAAATTTCCGAAAGTAAACTTAAAGTGTTCCCGAAAAAACTCGTTTCTTGCTCAACCTTATAGGTTAATGGCAAATTGACCTATTCAAATATGAAACATGTGATCAAAATTCGCTACCATAACGCACTTGCTGCGTCCAGAATTTCTTTTCTTACAAAGATGCATTATATTTCGATGGAAAATGCAAAAATGCAATAACATAAAACGCGTTTGATTAAAAAAAAGAAAACTTGTATTACCAAACCCTATAATTAATATATACAATTTTTTTTATATCTTGTATAATAACTTATATAATGAGCTTTATTGATTTTTTTACGAAAATTCGACAAAAATTATATACCATTAAACGATAAACTCTATAGCTAAGGCTACTGCCAAGCATCAGAGAAAGGGTCTATTTGAAATGAATTTTCTGGAAATATTTTAGTAAAATGAAGGACAATAACGGTTGAAACTAAGACTTCAGGGTTTGTAAAACATTCCTCTTGAGACATTTTCTTTCATAGCTCATATTAGTTTTAGGTTCATTGCCTAAATATTACCAATTTTGAGGTTTAAAATCGCGATTTTTGACGTTTTGAAGAAAACCCAAATTTATTTTTCTTTAAATACCTGTAACTGTTTGTCCTTTAACCTACAGAGCTAAATTTTGGTAGGTAGGTTACCTATAATGATATAAATCCGTGTACCAAATTTAGTTGCCCTTACTTTGTTAATTCCAGAGAAATAATTTTTTTCGAAAGAAAACTCAAAATTTTCCCGGAAAACCTCTTCAGATTTTTCTGACTAACGAACTTATCCAAGATATTTACAAAGGGAAGGCACATACCGAATTTTATCAAAATCGGCCCATTATTTTTTGAGTTATCGGTGTGATATATATATATATATATATATATATATATATATATATATATATATATATATATATATATATATATATATATAAATTGAAACTGACCCCGGATATGGGTTCTAGGGGGGCCTAGTTCCCGCTCATTTACAAAAAATTTTTCAAAATTCAAAAGTCGGGATCTCCCCATTAGTGAATTTTTTCTACGAAAATTCAAAATTACAAAATACAAAGCATACAATATAAAATCTATAAACTTTCATCAGTTTTAGATTTCAATGAGAAGAATGGAACACTGTTTTTCCCTTCATATTTTTTTGTAAATAAGGGCTAATATTTGAAATTTTTGGCCTTTATCCGAAATAACATCCAGTTGATTTCTTTGCTTTCGTGTAGCGAAAAGTATACAAAGAATGCCTGTTCACATAAATACGTGCAAAAAGGAATCAAATGTATGATAGCCTTTTCAGACAGCTCATTGTAATCAGAATTAATATTAATCCAAAACGAAATAAAACCGTTGTCGGTAAACATATCTTTTTTTTTTTAGAATTACTACAAGACAGGAAGATGAGCTGATATTATGGTTTTTCTGTAAGATTTGCATTTTCTTCAGCTCTTGTGGTAGGAAACGGATTTTTAGTTCAGCTAGTTTCATTATTTCGTGCCGGAAAATATTCACCGAAACTTAAAACTACACTCCGCCAATGCTCACAAATTATAAGCTGAACCTCTGGTGGTAAAGTGTCTTCTTCGGATTTCAAAAGTAAATCTAAAGAGAATCTACAGAAGGGTGGCTTTTCTACACGGTTAGCCCAAGTTTATAATTTTTGTCTGGTGGCTTCTACTTTTTCTTCAAGTTTAAAAATAATTACACTTTTGAAATTCACACTTCATCATGCAATTCAAAAAATCGAGCCAAAATCTTTCCCCGGAACAGCCATCAAACTTCTGCATGTAAAATGATTTGAACGTGTTCACTGCCTACTTCTTTACATAATCTTCACAATTTAGTTCAACGTCGACTTTAACGATGGCGGAATATTTTCGGAAGCTAGGGCTTCCCTATGGATACAACAATGAGTCCATCTTACATTAGGTGCGACATTTCTTAAATATAAATGACCAGATGTTGACAAAATAATAATTCATGGGAATTCCAAACCGTTTGCTTCTTTACACCGAAAAAACTAGAAGGCGGTTTACTATTACATACTACTACTAAGTTAAAACTGGATAACCGTAGAATCTATGGCGTAGATGAAGCTCCGAATTGGTAGAGAAACCTCTTTAGCGTGTAGCATCGTTGCCAGATCAAGCAATAATTCTAGATAAACTTTGTTCCTAACGTTTTTTTGCCAATTCCCTATTATTTGTTTATGTAGTATGTTCACAGACCCCAGAAAAACATGCCTCGGACCCCTGGGGCTCCGCGCACCATTATTTGCGAAACACTGAGTTAGGGAATTGAGGACATTAACGGTGGGACAGTTCTCGAGCGCGGAGGCAAGAAGGTCTTTCTTGCCTGCGGGTATTGCCTATCCTTTGTCCGGGAGAATTCATCAGCGATGGTTTAAAGAAGTCTTGTAATTCTAGTAAATTTTCGAGTGTAAATTGTGGGTATCAAGTAAATTATATTTTCATTTAGAAAGTGTTTTTATTCTGATAGTGTTAGGTAAGGGTGTCAGAACAAGGGTGACTTTGGGATGGAAAACTGTGCAAAATCCAGTAACAAATAACCCTTAATATAAGGGTAACCATTACTTTTGATGTAGGTACAGTGGTGAGATCTCAAGTAAATTAGGTATTTTGCATTAATCGATGAGTTTATTTAATAACGGGCTTTGTGTGGAGATTTGGACCTTCTAACATATAAGTTACTAATGCTGGGTTATTAAAACTTTTTAAGAGCCTTCTTCCAGCCTAACTATTACACTTATGGTGGAAGTTTATTGAGGAATGCCGCATGCCAGACCCCATTGATTGCTTTGGAAAGTTGCAATGAAATTGCATGACTTCCTCCAAATGCTTTGAGAGCAGAGCTCTACAAATAAATGACGTGTGTCAGAATATCGCCAGTAGACTGGTTTTGACGAAAGCCGTGTTGGCGATCATGTTTGAGTTTTCGAGATTTTTGTAAGCTCTATATCGATAACCTTTTCAATCACCTGAGGAAAAACTGATAGAGTGGAAATTGGATGATAGTTTACCACGTCCTATTTCTCTTTCTTTTTTGGTTAAGGCTGAACTCGAGATTGTTTCTAGGAAGATGGAAATACCCCATCTAATAGAAAATCAAAAAGAGGCGACATAACATTGGAGTCAGTTCAGCAGCACACATTATATGAACGACTGTTTTGATGTCTAAATGTTTCAATGTCTACTTAATAGTGCGATGCCTGAAAATATTTCTGCCATGTTTTACTTTACAGCTGGGATAGTTGGTGGACTTTTTTCTTGCAGATTAAGCGTAGAATTAGAAGAAAATACACAGGTGAATCAACTGGATTTTTTTGACAATACAGAAATTCTCCATTATTTAAAGCCAGGGGAGGAAAGTCGTTGGTGAATTTTCGTAAAAACAAATTGCTAATGAGAAGATCGCGACTTTCGATCTAAAAAAATGGCTTCGAATGAGCGATACCAAGGAACCCTATATAGACTATATAATTAGTTTTCAATACTTATTTAAGAATATCAATAGTTGTACCATACGTTGTACCATACAAATAAGCCTTTGGCTTATCATTCGATGAAAAATTCAAAAATTCAATAATATAATAGGTTATTAAAAAAAAATTGGTATCACCAACGACTTATAGGTGATTATCTGGAAGGCATGAGAGTTTCGCTGACCTTAAGAGGCTGGACGTTGGAGTGACCGGCGGCTTTCCGCATGGAACGGCTCTCCGAGAATGGTTTCTACGCCCAGTCACTGGCAAATTCCTCAGCGTCGTCTGTGCATGCATGCACGATATCCTCAGCCGCGCTAGAGGTTTTACTTATGCTGCCACCGCTTCCCATCTATACCAGAAAGCAGGCTATGGCGACGCCTCTCAAAATGCAAGACTGTGGAAACTGGTATGGAGAGGGGGCCATAAAAGGACCTGCAAAAGTTGCCAAGGAGGTGGAAAAGGATATTATAATTTCCACCATCAGGGTACGAAATGCAGAGGACTATATTAGGCTGACTAGGACAGACACCCTCAGAATCCCCAGCAAGGATCAGTGGAGGGAAGATGGGGTTGCTTTCCAGCCTGCTAGCCTGGTCTGTTACAACGACGGATCACGGTTGGAGGAGCAGAAATCCTCCAGGGCGGGAATATACATCGATAGCCTGGGGGGCGCGAGAGTTATGCTCTAGGCACATATATCAATGCACTCGAAAAGGAGGTGTACGCTATTCTGTCTGTAGATAATTGACAGGATGTAAAGATGAGCCCTGAGAAATGTGTATACATTTGCTCAGATAGTCAGGCGGTCCTCAGGGCAGTCTGCACCTCCAGAATTAGGTCAACGCTGATACAGGAGTGCGCTGACGCTCTTACGGATTATCGAGGACAAAGGAGGTGGGCTCCGGGACACTGTGGCATCGCGGGGAATGAAATGGCGAATGACATCGCAAGGCATGGTTCCCGGCGGCCGTTATATGGCCCGGAGCCTGCTATAGGCATAAGTATAAAGGTGGTCTCCGACACTCTAAATAAATGGACTGACGGAGAAGCACTGGAGGTCGGTCAGTAGCTGTAGGTATGCGAAGGATTTCGTGGAGAGGCCGAAGAGAAACAAGACTGTATAGATTTTTGCTAGGAGTCGTTTTGCGGTTCGCCGCATGATTGGGGTGCTAACAGGCTCTTTTGCTCTCAGCAGACACCTTACATTGGTAGGGAGTCCATTTGCCAGGGATGCGGCGAGACCGAAGAAACGTCTTACCACTACCTGTGTGAATGCGAGGCTTTTAGGTGTCCTAGAACACAATTGTTCGGTTAGAGGACTCTGCAGAGGAGCCAGGTAAGTTCCGTCCAATGGAAGACCATCATGGCCTTTACTTCGAAGTCGAGGAGGTTTGGTGATGGAACCGCGGAGGGGTAGAGCATGTTGCTGGGTTGCCGAGGTTGGCAAAAAGGGCCCGGTGTGGCCCACTTGCCTGGCGTTAGCCTCCCCACCATTGCTACTACTACTATCGGTGATTAACAAATAATTTTATTTAACATGCAGCTTAAGATACATTATTAACGTATACAATTTTTTCTCATATCTTGTATAAGAACGGACATATTTAGCATTACTGTAGAAATCCGTCGCCCTGTATTTATATAAACAGACAAAAACAGAAACTAACCCCGGATACGGGTTCTGGGGGGCTAGTTCGCTCTCTTTTAAAGAAATCTTTTCAAAATCCAAAGTCGTGGTCTCCTTCCTCATTCGCTAATGTTTTCTATGGAAATTCGCAAAAGATCATAGACTATTAAGCAATAAACTCTATAACTAAAACTGCTCCCAAATCATCAGAGAAAGGGTCTATTTGAAATGAATTTTAGGCATATATTTTAGTAGAATGTAGGATAATGACGGTTGAAGCTAAAATTTAAGGTTTTGTAAAACACACTTCTTGCAACAACAAAAGTAACCAATTTTAACTTTTCAAATAGCGACTGAAGTTTTAAGAAGAAAATTTTTAAAGTAATTTTTCTGGTCTTTCTATTCTACCTATCCAAGCTACCTATTTTTTAGTTATCGGTGTGATATATATATATATATATATATATATATATATATATATATATATATATATATATATATATATATATATCATTAGAAAAAATTAAAAGAAAATTCAGACTCACGATCTCCTCATTAGCGAATTTTTTCCTACGAAAATTCACTAATATTGTGTGACGTCATATTCATATTTAGCTCTTCTTTTCATTTTTAAAGCGAATAATTTCGCTGTGGCTAAGCCACGTCAATATTTTCATCTCTCATTTGGAAACCTTTAATTTTTTTCGCTTTATAAAATCTCGTGACATGATGTTTAGGACCAAGTAGAATAGTAATGCTTTAATTTTCGATTTATTATTGGTTTCTTACTGAAAACAAAATCCTACCTAATATTGCCATTGCATGAACATAGCGTAATAACTATGAGCAGATGCAGTAAAAGCGTTTCGTATTTAATTACTTTTTTAAAGAAACCATATAAAAGTGAATCCGTTTAACACATGCTCAATTTCCTGTTACAACTAATTTTATAGTTGCATTACAAAAACATTGTTTGATGATATAGCGTTAAACAAAAATATTGTGTGTATGCGGAAATCATTTAACAGATTTCACGCTAACTGTACCAAGAGTGGACAGGTTATCTATTACAATATTTTACCCGGGAACAAACATTTATTTTAGGTATTAAATAACGGATGGTCTCTGACGTTAACGTAGACTATTTCACGCTGGTAATAACCTGATCTTGCTATAACGTTTCATGTACTATAGTCCTAAAAATTCTCATATAAATTGATTAATTCCAGTAATACAAAGAAACATTACTCTAAATCGACATGCAATATTTCTAACGGTTTATTTCATATTGTGCGATGTATGAAACAGAAATTGTTAATTTTTCTGGCCTGGAGCCACTCACGAGTCGTGAAGAAGCACCTCTATCATGGATACGCGTAGGCTTACAATGTAGTATGAGAATGAGGAAAACACTGTTTTCTAACGGCATAAAATGCCATGACTCGGTTAGGAGTCTGACACTAATATGGTTTCGGGAAGTTGTTTTCTCGTTATTTTTCCGTGATTTTTGCAATGCTTAGTTGCAATATGCAAGATAAAAACGTGAATTCAGATTTGGTCTATTTTTCACGTTTTAATGTTGCTGACAGGAAAAGGAAAATTATTGTACCTCAATTTACATACAAAACGACTGTAACCAAATAAGATTGATATGCTGTAAATGCATCTAATATGCTTTAAATGAATAAATAATTGATGCAAGGGAATTTTTTTTCATTTAAAGAAAAATTGGTGCCTCAACATTAATTGTCATTGGCACCTACAATATTTAATAGGGCAATAAATTATTTAACAAATATTTGTAAACCTCGTTTCTAATTAACAGTAACTATAAAAAAGTGACAAATATCAAAAATAAACTAAAGCTTATTATAAAGTCCAGATGATTTTAAAAAACCAATGACACGCTCTATGTTTAATTTTTTAAGCTGTAGAACTTCCGTAGTTATCGAACTAGGCATATTGCTAAATTTCCTTGCTTGATCATAGTCTTTGCAGTTGAATAAGAAATGTGACACTGTTAGTTGTACACAGCACTGACTACATGTAGGGGGTGGTGTTCCTTCTAGAAGATGTTGGTGTGTCATCTTTGTGTGTCCTAATCTTAGTCTCCTGACAAGGACTCTGTCTTTACGTTTTATTTTGAATTGTAGCTTACTTTTTGTAATTACTGGTTGGAAGAAATGTAATTTGGTATTTTTTGTTGACCAAAAATCCTGCCACTTAATAAAAGTTAGACGTCTGTAAGCAGCGATGAGATCATAACACATATTGAATTTTATTTTTGTTCCGCTTTTTATAGCTGTTTCAGCCTCCGAATTTGCTATCTCATTGCCTTGAATACCGATATGCGATGGTACCCATAAAAATAAGACAGAAGTGTTGCTTATCATTTCCAAATTTGATAACATTTCTTTTATTTTGTGAACAAGGATGTTATCTGTTCTTGATTTTGTAAGTGCCTGGAGGGATGACAGTGAATCTGTGCAAATAATATATTTTGGTACTGGGTTCTCTTTGTAATTAAGTATTGTGGGAGATTGAAGAAGAGCGAACAGTTCCCCGGTAAAAACACTAGTAGATTTAGGTAATCTAAATTTGTGATATTTTCTCTTTTCTATTACTGAACATCCAACTCCGTCTTCATTTTTTGATGCATCAGTATATAAAATGTGACAATCTGCATGTTTAGACAATTTGTCATAGAAAACGTTTTGCAAAAGTTGTGACGGATTGACATACTTGCTGAATTCTAATAGAGAGGTATCTACTGCAACCTGTGTATCTGACCAAGGGGGAGGACCACTTAACTTGGTGTTTGGCAGAGGAGCTACGTCTCTATAGGTATCTGAGGTGCGAAGAAATCTTACATATCAAGGAGCACAACATCTTGGCTTGGCGTTAAAACTGTTAATTAGAGGTAACATTGGAAACGCCTGGTGTAAAGGATTTTTTGTATTCGACATAATCTTCACTGCATGTTGTTGCAGCAACATATTTCTTCTCAAATATAATGGTAGATCGTATGCTTCAGCGCACAGTGATATTGTTGGGGTCGTTTTGAAAGCTCCAAGTATCAATCTCAGACTACTATTTTGAATGGTGTTAAGAGAATTTAATAGTTTTTACTTGCAGTACCATAAACTATGCTTCCATAGTCTAGTTTAGATCGTATGATTGCTAAATACACAGTTAACAATGATTTTTTATCAGCTCCCCAAGTTAAATGTGATATGGTTTTTAAAAGAAAAATTGCGAAGCGTTATTATAGTGAATTTTAAGAAAATTCTTTTCCTTTTGAACATTGTTATTGACAAGTACACTTGGAGAACCCAAATCACCACAACACATTTTAAAAGACCTGACGATCGTTTCACTAACCAAGTTAGCGTCATTAGAGGATGAAAAATTCTGAATGTTTCATTCTCTGATGACGCGTTTGAGCCATGGACAATCAGCCCGATGGCTGTATTATTACATGAATATAATGGTTTATGTACCTAATGGGAAAAAAATTATTTAAAAGTATTGTAATGATATTTGATTCTTGAAACAAGCTATTTTACCGAATTGTGATCACAGTTGGTTTACATGCAAAATAAAACTACGTTAACTAATAACAAATGTCGAAATAGTGGTGGTTTCGAACAGTGAAGTGGTTAATACCTACTAAAGGGGGTGGTAAAACTTATCTGCTTTCTCTCAGTTGTTGTAATCATTATACCCAGGCGTCTTTGTTGGAGTTTAAATAAGCAGCAATCCCGTTGTGGGGCAAATGGAAAACAGACACAATAAATCGAGATTATAAGAACATTCAGTATAACAGGAAAGTTTATCAGAACAAATACAGTCTATCCAACAAAAAGCCAGTCTTTTTGAAGAAAATACCAGTCTGTTTGAAAAACCCTGTAAGAATAGTTAAAAACTAACATTGGAATGGTATGAATAAACAGTTTATTCAGAGGTATTATGGAAATTAAACTTACCCTATATATATATATATATATATATATATATATATATATATATATATATATATATATATATATATATATATATATATATATACAGAGGTTCTAATTAATTAAAGATGGTGTGATGAATTAAATACCTCCAACTACAGTGGTATATGATACAACCCTTGCGGTAAAAATATTTAACAAGAAACTTGATGAGATCCAGCAACTGCTGCAGGTAATTACAAACTATGGCTTTCAAGTTCTTTCATTTATGATCTGTTTAAATAAATCAATTCTTAAACTCGTCTTTCTTTCCCAGATAACTAATTTGCAAGTAACGATATAAGATATATACTGATAAAGATAAGGTCGATAAGAACAGGCATGTTGGAAATAATTCAGTAAACATAATATTTCAAGTTCTTTATCTAAGAGAGGAGGAAATGTCATTGCATACAAAGAAATGGACTGTTTGTTTAAAAAATGTAAATATGTCAACACTTCAATGAAACCAAATACATTTGTTGATAGTGAAATATTGCTGGAGAGTGTCATTCGCTGCATTTAAGGTGGAATATAGCTATTATATTGGTTTTAAATTAATGTTGTTATTTTAAAAAGTAAGTGCTTACTGGTTTGACTAGGTATTATGAGCAGTATATCCCCTCATATACGTTTCATTTCATTTATTTTCTGCTTATTGCCCAACAATGTACTTGCTTCAGAAAATGCCGTTATAAGAGTTGAACGAAAAATCATAAAAGAAAATATTTTAATACGGAGATTGATAAAAAAATGGTCAGCTAACGCTCTAAATGTTCGTTCGGAAGTGGAGCAACGATTTTATAATTGTATGGAAGTGGAGGAAAACAATTTAAACATTTAATTAAATAATATTCTTTCCTTCATTAATACTTTCTCTTATTCTTTAATTGATGATTTTATTCCCACATCTAAACTAAAGTTTAAAAAACTCTGATGGTGTCATGAGCAGCATTGAGAAAGCTTTGAAATAAGGTATCACTCAATATAGGGTGTCGTTTACAAATTAAGGGTACTTTACGCCCCTGCCTAAGTGGTAGATTCCAAGACACCAAAACTTAGGCCATTAGTGATATAGATTCTTAATTATTTGTAGCTCATTTTTGTTGTATTCCAATGCTTTTAGAAATACTACCAGAAAGGCGATTTAGGCAAGCTCTTGTTCCTGAACATACTGCAGTCTCACGAAACTTTTACTATCCTCTACAAAACCTATGTGAGACTCATCCTAGGGTACGCTGGCGTTGCTTGGAGTCCCTCTCTCGTTAAAAATGCTCTTCTGCTGGAGTCTGTTCAGCAAAGACCCACCCGTCTCCCTTACGGTCCCACCCATCCCAACTATGAAGACCTGATCTTCACCTTCCACGTTCTCCGGGGGCTCCTGAAATCCAATCCCTCACATCTGTTTCAGCGAAACTCCAACCCCTAGCAGCGAGGTCACGATGTAAAACTAAAAAAAAAGATTCCTTACATCCTTTTCAAGCACGTTTCTCTCCAATAGAGTCTTTGCCAGCTGGAATACGCTCCCGGAAACCATAATATCTGCAAAGAATGTTAACTCGTTTAAGAATCAACTTTAGTCTCACATGCCGTCCTAGTACGCATGTAGCATAACCTGATGCCACCTGTCGGCTCATTCTCACTGTTGCAGGGACACTCATTCGGAATTATTTTGTTTTATGTGCCCCTTGAAAACAAAATCGACATGTCTCGGCTTTTTTTCTTCTTTTTTAATTACGATATTTTCCGGATGGGATGTTTTAATTGGCACACTCTGTATATTGTGGCGTTATCGAATTTAATTAAATGTTCAAAAATAAATAGTGTACACGTAATAGTATGCCATCATATTGATATAATCATTACAGAAATATCATATCCATAAATCACAAGTTAATAATAGTATCGTTGTTAAACTGGTTAAAAGTGACGGTTATTGTTTAGAAACATCTTTAATATGCATTGGTATGATATTATCTAACTAAATTTGCATTACTAATTAGTTACAGTATAAACTGAGAGATTCAAAACGGGTTATGAAACTGACATGTATAGCTGACGACGCGTGGTATTAAGCTTCCTTCAACAACGTTACAACCGATGGCTTGAGAAACGTAAATTTAAATAATTACATTTTTTTAAACGGTCTTCACATAAGGACATCAGTAGCTACATAAAAACGAAAATATCTATTGTAAAGAAAATTAATTGATGGAAAGTTACAGTCAGAAAAAAGATAGTTCAAAGCCCTTGATAAATCTATATTAATTCAAAGCGTTTGTACGCTTCTGTAGATCTAAAGCAACAACTAATACACAGTTAACATCCGACTCGATCAATCGTTTGAGGTTCCCTAAAACACAAGATCTATAACTTAGCTGACCATTTTCTTCCATCAAGTTCATTAGTCATTGGACCCATTGCTACTTAACTCGAGATTCTTGTTATGCAACAATTGAAATAGCATCCGAACCAAAGCGCTTGTTTGTTTTTTTATAGCTTTGGAAAGACAAAGATATACAGACAGGTTCTAGAAAATGTATTAAGGTATTTATAGTTTAAGTAAATATATTATATATATTTAGAAACCTGATCAGGGAATAAGGGTTAATGTTAAATCTAAATATGTTTCTGTGAATATATATGAAGTCTATCATTGACTAAATTTGAGTTTATGAGAGAGCATTTGACATACAAAAAAGAAAATTAAAAACGGCCTCACAGTAATTTAATATTAAAAGAAAAAATATTATTTGAAAAGAAAGTTTTCAAAACATTTACTTAACTACTTATTTGATAATAAGTATTCGAGATTAGGGGGAAATTATTTGATCCAATAAAGCAATAACTATGTCAATTATGGACCTCCCCAGAGACCAATAGAGTCAGCCGAAGAGTAAGCCGAAGGTAAGTGTATGGCATAAAGCTTACAAATTTAAATGGAATATTTGCCCTTTGTTTTGCTTTCTCTGCACATTAAAAAATAAATTGACGACAAAACAATACTCTACATAAATTATACAACACTAAAACTACATAAACTGCATAATTGTAAATCGCATAATAATGCTAATAGATCTTACAGAACCATAAAACCATTATATATATATATATATATATATATATATATATATATATATATATATATATATATATATATATATATATATATATAAATTCAAACGGACCTCGGTTTAGGGTTCTAGGGGCCCAAATACGCGCTCATTCGAAAACATTTTGGCAAAGTCTCACCAACGATACTTCTCTATAAGTGAATTTTTTGAATAAAAATTCGTTAACAGAAGAAAATTATATTTTTGCCAGAAAGCTTTTGCAATTGCGTTATTTCTTAGTCAATCGCTAAAAACATACAAGTAGATATACAATAATTAGTATGGGAATGTACAAAATACAAGAAATTGAGTAATGTCAGAGTATACACAATGATTTCTTTTGAAAATATTTATCAAGTATTAAATTCATGTTACTTTGTGAATTTCGATTTTTATCGATAGAAAGCAAATTAGAAAAAAGTTTATATTTCGAATATCTGCTCTTCTAAAATCACCCCAAAAACCACAAAAATGATAACAGAGAGGTATGCGCATTACGCTCTGTTATTACTTTTGTGATTTTTGGGGTGGATCCGATTTTTGTTTTACTTTACAGCCACAGTGTCCAACCTCTTTTACCTGCTCTTCGTAGAAGAAATTCACTAATGGGGAGATCCCAACTTTTTAATTTTGAATTTTTTTTTTATATCCGGAGTCAGTTTGATTGATCGTAATCCAGTAGAATCTGACCAATTTTTCCGGAAAAAAATTGGGTTTTCTTTGGGAACAACTTTTTATCTCCTAAAAGAACAAAGCTACGGTAGTCAAACTTGTTAGGTAGATTTAGGTTATAAATAGTAAAATATCTACTAAAACTTACATCTATCTTGCAAGAAAAAAAAGTTATAAGCATTTCATTTGTTCTTGACAATAACGTTTCTAAGACAAAAATTTTTGAACATGATCTTTATTTAAGCAAACTTCACCTACTAGGATCTATAAATTAAGACTTTAGTGACATTTCTTTGAACAAGCATAAATTAAACACCCCAGAATCCAAGGACTGTGAAAAACGGTGAATTGTTATGAAAAATGAATGTTTTTGTTTTCTAAAAAATTTTAACGTTTAGAGATTTTAAGTTTATAGTTTTATATTTTTTGCATTTTTTGTGGTTGCTCAAATTTGTTTTGAATTGACATTAGTTTTCATATTTGAATTTTTGTTAATTGTTACCTTGTTTTCTTTGCAAACTAATTCTGGATTATATCTTGGACAAATATTTCTATATACCCTTATTATTACTGTGCTTTTTCAAATAATATATGTTAATCCGATTTTATGATTACATTTTATTGGCAATAAAAAAATAGGATTCGCAGCAAAAAAAGGCAATAAAAATTTTACTTAAATTATTTATTTTATAATGGTGTAAGTCTTGTTGTTAGGATATGTTGTTGTCACAATACAAAATTGAGCTAAATATCATTTAAAAACATTTAGCATGTCTCCAAATTGTAAACTTGAGATTTTGTCCTACTTAGTTACTTGAAGATTGATTCTGTCGGTAAATGTTTTTAAATTTTAGAATCTGCTTAATTACCTTAAATTTTATCGTTTAATTTTCTCTCTCTCTCTCTCTCTTTCCCCATCTCTCTCTCTCTCTGTGTGTGTGCGTGCACGCGCGCATCCGTGTGTTTTTGCGTTCGTGCATGCCTACATGCGTGCGTGTGTGCGTGTGTGCGTGTGTGTGTGTTGGTATCTTTAACGTCGGACTATTTCCGCAGCTATGGCCAATCACCGAAGCCAGGAAGTAGTTTCATCTCACTATCCTGGAAATATTGCCGAACCACTGCCTTTCTAAAAGAAGGGTGGGATCTTTAACGTGCCCAACATCCCATGGACACGGGACCGACGGCTTTACGCCCTCTCCTGCAACTTGCAGACATTTAATTTGCTCAAATACAATGCCACAAGCTCGGTTGATGTTAATATTACAGTATGTACTGAGCCCTAGGATCGAACCCAGTACCCTTCGGTTCAGAGGCACACAGTCTTTACCACCGATTCACCGAGGCTCTTGATTGTTTAATCAAAAGCTCAGACACTCTCCAACAGTTTGGCGCTTTAGATGTAAAGAGTGCTTTTGGATTTTAGAACAGTTTAACAAGTGACTAATAAAACGTGTAATCTCGCCCCAAGACATTTACTCAGAGGTTAAGCCAATCAAAGTTTCAAGGCTCTATGATTCAATGCACGAATGGGAAAATATGTTTATGCATGATCAATAGTGTTCACATATCTGATATTTTTTATTTCTGTCTATAGACCAACTATAAATAAAATGTATTACAATCTGTTTTTTCTAACTCTTAAATATTATAAAATATTTAATATTTTGATCGTTATGTGTAGATGAAATTTTTGCACAAGTCACGCAATCAAGTACATAGATCTCTAATAATGGGATTATTTATCGATATAATAATGTTCGATTGCCTTCTGTTGATGAAGTATCAAACGAAGCTAGATTGTTCCAGTGAAGTATTCACCGGTCATTTTTATTCCACGAATACGGTGTTATTAACCCCGGTATTTTAAAATGATATTTAATAATAATAATAATAATATTGGCACCTAGTATGCTGCTGGTCTGTAAATAAAAAAGCCTGGACGCAGCAAGTGCGTTATGGTAGTGAATTTTCATAGAAATGGTCTGGCACAAAATATTTTATTATAACTTTTTTTTAATTAACATAGAAATCTAAATTTTGGTGTATAGTTTCTCCATTATATTGTAAACCTACCTACCACATTTGGTTATTTTAGCTTTTTTATTTTTTGAGATAAAATTTTTTTTCGAATGGAAACTCAAAATTTTTTCGGAAAACCCCGTCCGATTTTCCTAGCTAAGGAACCAACGAACGACTAACGAACCCTAGATCTCTCTGATGCCTAGGTTTGAACACACTGAGACCTCACAGGCGATCTCCGGCGAGATTTGGGGAGTAGGCAGATTGAGGCCCCGTAATCGAGCTACAACAACCCAACCCACCTTTATCCACCGCTCTAAGGAGTAGGCAGATTGAGGCCTTAGAGTGTCCTTACATATTTCCTTTACCCACCTTTGTCCACCACTCTAAGGAGTAGGCAGATTGAGGCCTTAGAGTGTCCTTACATATTTCCTTTACCCACCTTTATCCACCACTCTAAGGAGTAGGCAGATTGAGGCCTTAGAGTGTCCTTACATATTTCCTTTGCCTCTTGAAAATGGCTCCAAAACAGGAGCCGAAACGTCGAGTTTTCATAAATTCTTGACACGGTTCAACCCGAGAACCAAGTATGTCATATATATATATATATATATATATATATATATATATATATATATATATATATATATATATATATATATATATATATAAACATATAAACATTAAAAATGACCCCGGATATGGGTTTTAAGGGTCCTAGTTCGCGCTCATTTGCAAATTTTTTTTCAAAATTCAAAAGTCGGGATCTCGCCATTACTGAATTTTTTCTACGAAAATTCACTAAAATGCTGGCCATAGCAAGTGCATTATTGTAGTGAATCTTCATGAGAATGGTATATTATTTATTTAGCGTCATATTAAAAGTTATAAAAAATTACTTTATTTAATTACCAACAGTAAAAGTGGTGCTGCAAATTGAATCATAGCTTCAAGGCTGTGATAAGCTATTCTTCTCAGAAAGACATTCTCATTAAATGAACTTAGAGGCCATGACTTGAGCACGAAGAAAATATTCGTATTCCTGTACCCATAAACTTCTGAAACGCTTACTCTAGTTTTAACGAAAAAATGTTAATTTTCACCAAATTACCCCTCATGTATCCCCTAACCCCTGATACGAACTTACCCAAAACAATTCTAAGCGTTCCCATTGAGTGCTAACTGGATACCAAATTTGAAAATCATATCTCAGTTCGTCCGAAAGGTATTGTACCTACTAACAGACAAACGTACAGGTCGACAGACCGACCGATAGGCAGACCGACAGACAAAAAAATTTTCGTTCAAAAATCAAGTTTTCTACATGTTTTAAGCCTTTTTGCGCCGTTTTCGCAAAAAAATAAATTCTAAATATCTTCCACCGGTATTCCACCCCCACACATTCAACTCCTAATTTAATTTCTGCACAGGATACCAAATATTTGATTAATTTGAAAGTTCTCTAATAAACAAACCCTAAAAAGCCATATTCTCGAGAAAAAATGTCAATTTTCACCAAATCACCCCCATTGATCCCTTACCCACTGAAACGATTTTACCCAAAAACAATCTGAACCGTTGGTTTATCAAGTGCTAATTGTATACTAAATTTTACTACGATATCTCAATTCGTTCTAAAGTTATCGTGGCTACAAACAGGCAGATATACACGTCGACAAACCATCAGACACAAAAAATGTTCGTTCCCAAATCATGTTTTCTATATGTTTTGACACTTCTTAGGACGTTTAAGCGAACAAAATTTTTTGAAATTTTACGTATTGACGATGTGGAAATAATAAGGTGAAGAAGGGCAAAAAAAACATACGTTCTGGAAACTCGTCTTTACGTTGTGGGACGCTGTCGCTGCCAGGTTATTGATATTATTCTTTTGTCGCTGGTCACATACAGTAAGTTTAAACAAGCACTGGTTTTTTATCTATTTTTAGTGAATTTTCGTAGAAAAAATTCACTAATGGGGAGATCCCGACTTTTGAATTTTGAAAAATTTTTTGCAAATGAGCGCGAACTAGGACCCCTAGAACCCATATCCGGGGTTAGTTTCAATTTTTATATGTTTATATATATATATATATATATATATATATATATATATATATATATATATATATATATATATATATATATATATATATATATATATATATATATATATATATATATATATATATATATATGTATCACACCGATAACTCAAAAAATAATGGGCCGATTTTGATAAAATTTGGCATGTACGTTTCTTTTGTAAATAGCTTGGATAAGTTCGTTAGTCAGGAAAATCGGACGAGGTTTTTCGGGAAAATTTTGAGTTTTCATTCGAAAAAAATTCTTATCTCAAAAAGTAATAAGCCGATTTTAATAAAATTTGGCATGTACCTTCCTTTTGTAAATGGCTTTGATAAGTTTGTTAGCCAGGAAAATCGGACGAGGTTTTCCGGATAAATTTTTAGTTTTCATTCAAAAAAAATTTTTATCTCAAAGAATAATAGGCCGATTTTGATAAAATTTGGCATGTGCCTTTCTTTTGTAAATGTCTTTGATAAGTTCGTTAATCAGAAAAATCGGACGAGGTTTTCCGGAAAAATTTCGAGTTTTCATTTGAAAAAAATTTTTATCTTAAAAAATAAAAATTCTATGATAACCAAATTTGGTAGGTAGGTTTACGATATAAAAAAGTAAACTATACACCAAAATTTAGATTTCGATGTTACAAGAAAAAAAAGTTATAATAAAATATTTTGTGCCAGATCATTTTTATGAAAATTCACTACAATAATGCACTTGCTGCGTCTTCGACTTTTTTGTTATTGTAAAATGCATGTTTTTTTCTGCTTTCTTCGGTTTTCTCCTACGTTTCTTGATCAGGTCAGGTCAGGTTACGTCAAGCGAAGTCAGGTCGGGTTAGGTCAGGTCAGATCGTTCAAGTCTGTTTTGTAGAGTGTTTTGTGGATAAACGACAAGAAAATATTCTCCCGTGAAACAAACTGGGGGACCTGGAGCAAATAGGCGTTTTGGAGGGGGAAGAACATTATTAAGAGGAAGTGTTGATGCAAAATGTAGAAAAGGCTGCACATGTAAGTCCAGTTAAGCTATTTCTGTGAATTTTCCTTTTACATTTCTTTCCCCGCCCAGAACCATTACCCACTATAGGTTCCGTAACTTTCAGAGGGGTTAATTACAGAACATTTCTCTTGTTGCTTATGCATACTGGAATCCTTTTAGGCGTGTTTCTGAAAATATTTTTCAAAACTCACGTGTGCTGCTAATCTCCATAATTACCGGATTCGCATTTTAACAGAAAAGTTAAATAATAGAAGTGCAAAACAAATAATTTTAGTTTTGAAACCTCCACATATAGTCTACGATTATATAGAATGAAAATACCTACTTACCTTTTATATACAATAAACTTGTTTAAATTTAAACTTCATGTAAGTTCATCTTTGATTAAATATTTACAGGAATCAGTACCTACACTGACCTTCGGAATATTAGATGTTACATTTAATACTTAATATGCCGTGTAACTCTTTAACTTTATAGCTTAAGCGTTATTAGTAGATATTTAAGTTGACAGTGCCGATAAGGCAGCAAATCAAAACTAATAATTCTTGTGTACACTATACCAATATTACCTAAACTTGAGGTTACCAAATTTTCAATTTAATATTGCCAAATGACGTCATAAAATGACTGATAACAGCGGAGCTCCAGAGCTACGTTACGATTTTGCGCAATAAAAAACGGCTACTTTTTTTTCATATTATTGGCTGCGGCATCTCAGGCCATTAGCACATTCATTTCCAATCCTTCACTATTTTTACTAATTTTCCAGACAAAGTTGCCAACTTCTCGTTGGCTCGCCCAGGAATCGAACCCGGGACCTCTCGCTTAGCAGGCCGGCACCTAGCAACCTGCCCCACGAGGGCGTCGGGCTACATTTTGCAATAATTGTAATGTCCTTTCTTTGGATTTTTATTTACAATTTATTTAAATAGCATCATAGTACAGGTAACCCCATTCATTTTTGTCCAACACTGTAGATATTGCATTACGGAATTTATAGTGATGTCGAGGATTAGCTATTAATGACTTTTCTTTAAAAAAAATTCACTTTTGTGGAGATTCCACCAATAGAACTTTGAAAAAAATTCTTCAAATGAGTGCAAACTAGAACCCCTACAACCCATAGCCGGGGTCAGTTTCAATTTTTATATGTTTATATATATATATATATATATATATATATATATATATATATATATTTATATATATATATATATATATATATATATATTTATATATATATATATATATATATATATATATATATATATATATATATATATATATGTGTGTGTGTGTGTGTATGTGGCCCCGATGACTCAAAAATTCAGAGACCGATTTTGATCAGATTTGGTGGGTACCTTCCTTTTCCAGGTTTTTCCGGAAAATTTTGTATTTCCTTTCGGAAAAAAAGTTGTGTCTCCGGAGATAACAAAGTAAGGGCGACCAAGTTTGGTACGCGTGTTTGTATTATAAATAGTGACCCACGTACCATGGTGGTATGCAAGCTAAAAGACAATAAAGTTATAGGCATTTAAAGAAAAAAAATCAGGTTTTCCTCAAGACGCCAAAGTCGCGATTTTAAACGTTAAAATTCGCAACATTTAGGCAAATAACCTGAAACAATTACGAATTATGTAAGGAAAACGTCGTAAACCCTTAAGTTTCAGCTTCAACCGTCATTGTCCCTCATGTTACTAAAAGATTTACATAAAATTTATTTCAAATAGACCCGATTTTAATCCCTCGATTGTTAATTTTGGGGGTTTATGAAAAATAATGTGTATGCCGCAGAAATAAATAGTGAAGGGCAATTATAGAACATAATTGTGGTGTCTACTTGTATATTTCGTAATGATTCAAATGATTTTCGTAATAATCCAAGGAAAAGTCAAAGATGCCGTCAATAGTTAACACGAAAATTGGAAATTTGTATTTAAGCACAAGGTCACCAAATTGAGCTCCTTCTGTAGAACTAAGTATCTTACTTTTTTTTTAAACATTATTTAATTAAATATTTGATACACGCCTTTTCAATTTATACAGCTGTTACTTGAATACAGTAAACGATCGGTGATTAGTGTATGGGAACTTCTTTTCATTATTTTGGGGTCTTCTATCGCGTGGTGCTATGCACTATATTCTGTGTTGCATGGACTCCGAATATATATATATATATATATATATATATATATATATATATATATATATATATATATATATATATATATATATATATATATTCTCTAACTTCCCCAAAAATGTACTGTCTACCTTGAAATTGAAAATTCACTCTTTTCAGCCACATAAAAATTTATTTGCAGAAACCTGAAGCGCAATACTAATAAATAGTACATGGCTTTGTAATTAAATTTGGTATGTGTACGTTTCACTTAACAAATAGGTAAATTTGTAAATAAATTTCAAGCCTGCTGTTGAGCAAACATCGTCGTCCAGTTTCTGATTTTCGTAACCTTAGGTTACGTGACTCTTTGAAGTGAACTCATTTTCATTTAAATTACTATTTTATACAAAATGCAATCTAATATTCTATTACATCTGCTACTATACAAATATAAACACTTACCTTGAACTTGAGGAATGGTGGCTGATATTGTATTATTCAGTAAGCATATCTCACGGGGTTCTTATTTCCTCACTCCAGTGGACACATTCATTGACAGTGTTGCCGGTAGTTAAATTTGTATACGTACATTTTTATAAGTTATCAGAAAACGCATTTAAGTAAATCAGCTATTCTAATTATGTAATTAATCAATTACAAAATGCCGTTTGTAAAAAGATCAGTGTTATGTGCTACCTTGAACCTATTTCACGTAGGGGACATTAGGTAAAACTTTTCAGCAGCTGAAATTTTAAGCAGCCTCAAAAAACTTTGTACATACGCAAACGATGAAAAAGCTTTCTTTAAGGATTAGAAAAAATAGGTTTTGTTTAGTTTCAGTTTATTTTTATAATGGCTGGAGGAGTCCGTATGTTTCTAAGTACGCTACGTTCAATTATGTACCTTTTTTTGTTCTCTCAAGGCTCGTCCGCAGCCTTGCCGCCCCGATAGCACCGCAACCCTTGGTTGATTGTGCATACCCTTAGTCTTATTCCACCCATTCCTAAATCACTGTGCCTTGAACTAGTCTGCACAGCGATTGGTAGGGTGAAGTTTTATATTGCTCTGTCTCCGGTCTAGACTGACCGTAGATCAGTTGTCTTTTGCGGTCCAGAGCTATACACTCACACACGATGTGCTGGGCTGATTCTTCCCCCTCGCCGCAGAGTCTGCATGCGAGGTCCCCTTCGAACCGCCCCATTTTATGCAGGTGTTTCTTGACGGCCATGTGTCCCGTCAAGAGACCTGTTGTGTTTCTGAGCTGTCCTCTGCTAAGATTTAGCAGCTCCACAGCTCTCTGTGAACTGGGTCCGTCAATTATTGACTTCCCATGTCTGAGCCCTGGACAGTCCGCCCAGTACACCTTGTGTTGGTTTCTGACCCAGGACTTAATGGCTCCCCTTGCAGTGCTCTTTGACACGCCCAGAGCCGGTTCTGGTCCCATAAATGGTTATTCTGACCCTCTCTTCGCGAGACTGTCAGCTTCTTCATTGCCTTTGACCCCCCGAGTGACCCGGCACCCAGATGAGGGTCACCTCATTCTGCCCAGCCAGGTCGTTCGTATCGTCTCGGCACTCACTCACCAGCCAGGAATTTACCCGTGGACTACTTAGTGCCTTAAGGACTGCCTGGCTGTCTGTGGCTATGAGGATCCGCTTGTTGGTGTAGCCCCTCCTCTTGTTCTCCCGCACAGAGTGCAGAATGGCGTACATCTCGGAATTATGTACCTTAGGTTAGGTTATGTTAAATTGTGAGTAGGCCATAACGGTCCCTTCACTGCGATCTTAAGATTCATGGTTGATCACGTCTAATCGTCTTATATTTCACCCAAAAATCCAGCCCCCTATACAGGTCGATAATTTTTGTGGGCGAAAGTTAACCCAGAGCTTCTGGTGAAAGCTGTGTCTTGCCAAAGTGCGGGTGTCTTGTCCTGTCCGCGGCCGGGCCGGAACATAGCACGTGCACTGCTAAGCACCGCTCTATCAGTCGCTCTAGAAGTCCTCCTAAACATTCCACCTCTTCACATTTGGATGTAGAGGGAGGCTAGGTGGATACCGTGCAGATTAAGACAAACCGCATTCCGAAGACAATCAGTTTGGGAAGGACCGGACTTCTCGATAACATTGAGAGTCATGAGGTTCTGGGAATGGTCTCAGACTTCATGCCTACAAAGATCAGTAGAGATCTGTCTTTCAAGACCGCCCTTCGGGAAAGGGGGGACTGGGAACGAAAGCAAACAACCCCATTGAGAGCTGATCTCTGCTGGTACACTGGCGGCTCCAAAACAGATCGGGGGGCGGGATGACGCATATGGGATATCATTTAGCCTCGGAAAGTATGCAACCATACACCAGGCGGAAGTGTATGCCATCGAGATGTGTTCGATGAAAATGATACAATTATACAAAAGGAACAATGCAGTTGCAAAGTGGTGTCAGTAGGACTTTATCGGACCAGAACCTGTGCTAGGGATATCACCATACACTGCAAAATGCACCTTAAAGACTTAGACAGATAGAGGGACAATCCAGCAATGGAAAAATCTACCAGGATAAGCACACTCTAAGGCCTTCGTGAATGGCCTTTTAGAGTCAAGTGCTAAAAAACTTCTAGAGCTAACGAGACAACAACTAAGAACTCTGGTCGGCCTGTACACAACACACTGCCGCTTGAGTCACCACATGCGCCAAATTGGTCTCGGTCAAGTGACCGAGTACAGGCTGTGTATGGAGGGTTTTCGTCACTCTCCATACACAGCCTGAGTACAGGCTGTATGGAGAGTGACGGTGTATGGAGAGTGACGAAAACTCTCCATGCACAGCCTGTACTCGGTCACTTGACCGGGACCAATTTGGTGCATGTGGTGACGCAAGCGGCAAAGTGTTGTATACAGGCCGACCAGAGTTCTCAGTTGTTGTCTCTTTAGCTCTAGAAGTTTTTTAGCCCTTGACTGACAGGCCATTTACGAAGGCCTTAGAGTGTGCTAATCCTGGTAGATTTTGCCATTGCGGGATTGTCCTTCTATCTGTCCAGGTCTTTAAGGTGCGTTTTGCAGTGTATGGTGATATCCCTAGCACAGGTTCTGGTCCGATAAAGTCCTAATGACACCCCTTTACGGCTGAATGGTTTCTTTGGTATAATTGTATAATTTTTCTCGAACACATCTCGATGGCATACACTTCCTCCTAGTGTATGGTGTCATTACTTTTCGAGGCTAAATGATATATCTGCACAGGTGTTGCTCCCATATGCGCCATCCCACCCCCCGATCTGTTTTGGAGCCGTCAGTGTACCGGTAGAGAGCTGCTCTCAATAGGGTTGTTTGGTTTCGTTCCTAGTCCTCCCTTTCTCGAAGAACGGTCTTGAAAGACAGATCTCAACTGATCTTTGTAGGCATGGAGTCTGAGACCATTCCCAGAACCTCATGACTCTCAATGTTATCGAGAAGTCCGGTCCTTCCCAAACTGATTGCCGTCGGCATGCAGTTTGTCTTAATCTGCACGATATCCACCTAGCCTCCCTCTCCAGCCAAATGTGAAGAGGTGGAATGTTTAGGAGGACTTCCAGAGCGACTGATGGAGCGGTGCTTAGCAGAGCATGTGCTATGTTCCGGTCCGGCCGCGGACAGGACAAGACACCTGCACTTTCGCAAGACACAGTTTGCACCAGAAGTTCTGGGTTAACTTTCGCCCACAAAAATTGTCGACCTGTATAGGGGGCTGGATTTTGCACGGTATCCACCTAGCCTCCCTCTCCAGCCGAATTTGAAGAGGTGGAATGTTTAGGAGGACTTCCAGCGCGACTGATGGAGCGGTGCTTAACGCGCCCGTTATCATGCGACAAGATTGTCTCTGTGGTCGAGCCAGTTTGGCCCTCGCGATCCCACGAAGTGCCTTAGGCTAGCAAACTATATCTTCATCTAATGTATCTTGGTGATTCCTTATTATATTTGTAAATGGTATCTCAAATCTGACGCTATTATTACTATACTATATTTGTTGTAAATATAAGGGCAGCAACAATCAACGAATTATATTTGTTGTTATTACTTGCTTGCAAATCTTATATTTTTTATTTCTATAAGGCATCCCACAACGTAGACGGAATTAACAAATTGTGTCCCCTTTAGGAAATAAAGGTGACATTCTTAGTTTGTTAATTTAAAAGAACGTGATATATTTTTTAGCCTTGCCAATTACAAGAATAGTTGAATTATTTTTCCAAAGCCCAATATACGAAGTTTATTGGTTTTTATTAGAAGTTATATACGGCTCCTGGTTAAAATGTTAGTGAATACAATGTTGTTAGGTGAGCTAAATGGGACACTTCAGAAGTATTTGTCGAATAAAATGCAGCTTCCAATGTTAAACACTGCTATATTCCACTGTTTAAGTAAATGTGCTTAATTGTACGAATGGTTTAACTTAAAGAGCAGCCAAAGAAATTGAACATTGAATGAGTTAAGTAAACAAGCAAGTTTTAAATTATCTATTATTTTTGTAGTGAGCCATGGAAATAAGCAAATTATTTTATTCCAACTATAACTGAACTGTCATAATTCTGCCGTACTATTTTTGCGTTAATGTTATATATAATAATATATACTCATATATATATATATATATATATATATATATATATATATATATATATATATATATATATATATATATATTTATTTATTTATTTATTTATATATATATATATATTTATATATATATATATATATATATATATATATATATATATATATATATATATATATATATATATATATATATACTTATTTATATATATTTTAATTTATTTCTTTGTTATGTAGGTATTTGATTTTACAATATGATTTATGAAAAGCATATTCGCTTGTGTTTGTGAATTACGTAACCTTATTTAATTCATTATCTAAATTAAGCTACCTGATCCTAATCATATTGCCAACTTTAATATTTTATATCTTCCTTTCTGCGCCATATTATTCTAACCTTCTTTTCTGCTGCCACTTCTTGTAAAGGTCTACTGACTATTTACAATAGCAGCTCCATCTTCAATAAATTATGTTCTACCAAAAACACGTCTTTCAGTCACAACAAAGTTGGCACTGGTCGTCTAATATATATATATATATATATATATATATATATATATATATATATATATATATATATATATATATATATATATATATATATATATATGGGTTTATTTGCCATAGTGATGTAAAACGAACTGTTGTATACCGGTGCCAGAATTTAACCTTTACAATATCGCACCACCTTTTTCTCTATTCATGAGGAAATATACAAAAAATGTTTTTAAAATCTAAAAAAAAACAACATAAAAAACAATTCAAAATGATAAGATTTTGAAGGCAGAAATATTTCCTTTTAAAGTAGATCGCCTAAAATTTGCCTACATGCCCGTTTTACGAAGCCTCGGAATTCTAATATGTGCTGCATTTTACTAAATTTTATTTTGAGTTGACTCTCCTAAGCCGCCTTAAAGCTTAACAATTTCCTAAATTTTGTTAAGTTGCTTGGTCTTTTGTTTTCTAAAAGCTGACAACAGTGTTTGTTTTTGTTACACCGGCTTATGTTAAAAAGGATGTGTAGCGTGCAACGGCATGTCATGGAAGCTTCAAGAATAATAATTTGTTATATTTACTTACTTGTTATATTATTAGACTGTTTTAGAATTACTCATTGCATAAAACATTACATAAGGTCTTTATTATAGTATTTCAGTGCATACAGAAAAAAAATTCTGGTGAGAATGCATCTAGCCTTACATACCAATATTTACTGCCGCAGCAACGATTCAGAAATTATCTTGTTCGGGATAATCGTGGTAAAATATTGACCATATCACGCGAAAAGGTGATGAAAACCTTGGTCAAAATGTGGTTCTTTGTAAGAGATTTCGAGAAGGTAATTTGTAAGAAATTATTATTATAATGAACTATCAAAACTGTTTTGCAAACATGTGCTTCCTTATACAAAATAAGCTCAAGTTAGGGTCATTAGAGGGTTAAACAATACATAATTAAAAAAAAAATCAAATAAAAGATCGTCAGGTCTTACAACTGTATTGTGATAAATTGGTTTCTCCAAATTGTACTCATAACAGGTTCAAATGTTCACTCAGTGACAATACCTACAACTATTTCTTTAATTTTTACTGTATTACAAGGATCGTCTGTGTACAGTAACAAACCCACTTTAAATAATGTTTATGGTGACTTCTAAAAAGATTGCTAATATACGGAAACAACATTGCCTTTATGATTTTGCAAGGCATTTCAGGAACAACTACTCTATTATTGTTAGCTACGCGCAGTAGATTATAAGACGATACAGTCCTCTCTATTTGAATTTCTAATCTGGGCCAATTAGAAGTCTAAGTGAGGTGTTTAGTGAGTTTATTATTCCCGAAGTGATACATATCTGAGTTTACGCATGTAAATCCAATTTTTTAACTTTCCTTTACTGAGCACATACGGAATATGTTGTAATGGTTTGTTTAATTGTATGATGAGTTCCACTTTCATTTTTATTCAACTGATCAATTAATATAAAAAGTCTGGACGCAGCAAGTGCGTTATGGTAGCGAATTTTTTTAAATATATTTTTAATAGCAAATCTTTCTTTGATGAAAGCAGGCATCAAACTTGGTTACTTATATAGTAGAAACAATGTACGATATTTCATGGAAATAACTTTATTGTTTGAAAATACATAAACATTTTTCAAAAGTGTGGATGCAGCAAGTGTGCTATGGAAGTGAATTTCCATAAAAATGTTTTTAATAGCAAATGCGAGCAGGCATCAATCTGATTACCGGTATAGCCTATGTAGTAGAAACAATGTACTATATTTTATCAAAATTACTTATGGTTTGAAAATATACGAAAATTTCCCGAAAATAAACTCAAATGTTTGTTTCCTAACCAACAAAGCTTACGTTAATAGCAAATTGAGTTATTGAAATTTGAAGGATTTAATGAAAATTCGGTAAATTTGCAGATTAGCTCCCGAACGCTTTAAAAAAAATTGTTATCAGAAACATTACTAGGACTCCACCTGGATGCACAAACGACAAAAAAACATTCTTGTTCACACCTCCCAAGGAAGTTACGGGACTGGGAGTGAATAGGGGTGCTGGGCGGGTTAGGTAGTAAAAAGGAAATATGAGCAGAAAATGCGAAGAAAACTGCTTGAAAGCTGTCTATTTCAAGCCACATCCCCATTAAACCCTGCATACCCCGCACAGCACCCCCTATTTACCCCAGGTCAGGTAACTTCCTTGGGGGGTATGAACAAGAAGTTTTTCTTGTAGATCATGCAACGAGGGTGGTTGTATGCACACGTGGGGGGGAGGAAAATGCCTACGACGAAGCAGCAGCCTTTTTACTACCTACCCCGCTCAGCACCCCTACACACTCCTGGTCTCGTAATTTTCTTGGGGGATGTGAACAGAACTTTTTCTTGGGGTTTGTGGATCCAGGGGAGGCACTAGGCAGGTTTGTGAAAACAGTTTTTTGAAAAGCGTTCGGGAGCTTAACTGCAAATTTACCGAAAATTCACTACCAAAACGCACTTACTGTGTCCAGATTTTTTTCTTACAAACGCATCATATTTCGATAAAAAATGCAAAAATGCATTAACGAATTTGTTCTACGAAAATTAGCTTAAAAAAATATACACGCCTACTCACTTCTGGTCCCGTAATTTCCTTGGGGAGTGTGAACAAGAATTTTTTTGGGGTTTGTGTATCCAGGGGGAGCCCTAGGCAGGTTTCTGAAAACAGTTTTTGGAAAAGCGTTCGGGAGCTAAACTGCAAATTTACCGAAAATTCGCTACCAAAACGCACTTACTGCGTCCAGATTTTTTCTTACAAACGCATCATGTTTTGATAAAAAATACAAAAATGCATTAACGAATTTGTTCTACGAAAATTAACTTAAAAAATATATATAGACCGTTAAACCATAAACTTCACTAAACTTACAGCCAAAGCATCAACTTAACTAAAGCGACAGCCAAAAGCATCAGAGAAAGGGTCTATTTGAAATGAATTTTCTGTAAACATTTTAGTAAAATGAAGGGCAATGGCGGTTGAATCTGAAACTTAAGGGTTTACAGAACACTCTTCTTGCAACATTTTCTTTTCAAAATCAGTATTTGTTTCACGTTATTTGCCTAAACATTGCCAATTTTGACGTTTAAAATTGCGAGTTTGACGTTTTGAGGAAAACTCCAAAATTTGTTTTCTAACTGCCCATAACTTAGTTGTCTTTAAAGCTAGAGACCTAATTTTTGGCACAGAGTTGACTATTTATAATACAAACACGGATACCAAATTTGGTTGTCCTTACTTTGTTATTTCCGGAGACATGAATTTTTTTTAGAAACAAAACACAAAATTTTCTGGGAAAACCTGGCCCGATTTTCCTGGATAACGAACTTATCCAAGCCACTTTTAAAAGGAAGATACTCACCAAATTGTATCAAGATTGGTCCATTACTTTTTGAGTTATCGGTCGGCTATATATATATATATATATATATATATATATATATATATATATATATATATATATATATATATATATATACAGATCTCCTCATTATCGATTTAAAAAAAAAATCGCTAAAAATTAAGAATCAAATGAGGAAGAAACAATACACTAACCAATTTGTCCAAATCTAGAGAACAATCGTATCAGCAACCATATACATATATGTAGAAATCTACAAATGGCTGTACATTATATAATCATTGTGTTTAACAAAAAATATGTTTTTGGCTAATATTTTTACATTTTTCTATTATTTTTATCCAAAAATAATTATTTTAGGATCACTAAGCCTAGATGTTGATTTTTCATCTTTCGTGTACGATATAAAGTCCTTCTTGCATCGGCAATGACTGCCATTACCACTGCCACTACCACTGCTACCACTACTTCGTAGCGATCTTTAATGAAATCCTCGTTTATGGCCGTATCCACAGGAAATGGATAACAGCGAGACTCATTCTGATAGAGAAACAAGGAGAGAAAGGATGCAGATCGCCGTGCCTGATAAACGCCACTGCAGAGCTATTTGAACAAATAGTGAACAAGAGACAGACAGATAAAAGCAATCAAAATGGATTCCTTGTACGAACGCAGTACTGCTTGAAAAGAGGTTGTTTGTTATAAATGCCATACAAAATGTCCAAAATATTGCTAATGCAGCCGACAGGGACTCGAACATATATTTAATATTGTTTTACTACATACAGACTTGGAGACTACTTCTCTGGCTTCACTGCTGGGTTTCGTTTCTGCAGGTGAAGGACGTCGCCAACGTTGAAGAACATCCTAGAACATCTAGCATTCAGAAGCGCCGCTTGCTCCAGTTACGTCCTTTACATACATAAACGAAAACCAACAGTGAAGCCAGAGAAGTAGTCTCCAAGTCTTTATGTAGTATGGACCAGTTTCACCAAGTAAGTGCAACAACAATCAATGAATATTGTTTTATATTCAGGTTTGAATGATATAATGTATCCTAAAAATAAGACGTTGCTTGTTATATGGTCTAAACGCATTCAACACCGCACCTTGGAAGAAAATATTGGACAAAGTGGCAAGAAGGCACCTATCACCTATCACCATAAAGATCTCATCTATCAGCTATCTAGATAAGATGACGATACTAATCAGCACATTTCCAAAAACGAGCATAACTGGTGGAGTCATGAAGGACTCCGTCCTAAGACCCATCCTGTGGACCCTCTACTACGATGAGAAGAAAGGTCTACAACTGATCTTTGACATAACTAAAGCCTCAGTGTTGGATGGCAGAAGAACTGTCAGATTTTCACAATAATAGTTGAATACCTAAAGATAACGCCCAAGCTGAATTTGAAATACCTTGACATCCAACTGGAACATAACATGAACATGGGCTGGTATATAAAGGGTGTGGCAGAGCGCGCTGTCAAAATAACAGAGGCACTAACAACCTTGATGCAAGTCAAAGAAGGGGAATTTTGAGTGCGGTTATCAATTCCATCATACTTTGTAGGGCACCTGCGTGGAGAAACTGGTTACAAAAGTTCAAATAAAGGAAACTGCTAGAAAGTGTCCCAAAAAGTAGCTATGAGAATTGCAAGCGCCTACAGAATTGTATCGACAAAAGCGCACTGGAGTTGTATCAATACACATAAGACCGGAAAAACGCACATATGATGAGGGAAATAACAAAGAAGTGCGTTAACATTTTTTTTTAATTAGGAAGGAATTTATAATTGTTCCACACTCGTGCAAATTAGTCTCATTATTTGCAATTTTATACAAATGATGAACCTAGAACACGACAAAAGAGACAAAAATTAGTAAAAGGTTAAATGTTAAAATATTTTGAGTAATATACTAAATTGTCTTATAGACTTTTTAATGCGTAATTTTTCAAAAAAAAAATATTTTTTTTTCTGACGACCCTATGGCTTAAAACAATACAAACTGATACAGGTATGGTCTACAGAATTCTAAAATCTTCTTTTCGTAAGTGGCTTGGATAAGTTCTTAAGCCACGAAAATCTAACAAGGTTTTCCGGAAAAATTTTTGGTTTTCCTTTGTAATTTTTTTACCTCCGAAAATAACAAAGCTACGGTAATCAAGTTTTGTACGTATGTTTACGTTTTAAATAGTAAACTATACACCGAAACTTGGATCTTTATCTCACAAGAAAAAAAGTTCGGGACGCAGCAAGTGCGTTATGGTAGTGAATTTTTATTAAATGCTTTAAATTTGAATAACTTTAGTTTCTACAAACTTAGAAAGTTGAATTTTGGTGTATAGTAAGGCCTTAGCCAGGGCAACATATTCACGAAATTTCATAAAAAACACTTTGTTAGTGAATTTTTATTAAATGCTTCAAATTTGAATAACTTTAGTTTCTACAAACATAGAAAGTTGAATTTTGGTGTATAGTAAGGCCTTAGCTAGGGCAACATATTCACGAAATTTCATAAAAATTACTTTGTAATTTTCGGAGTAAAAAACTTCAAAATTTAAATAACTCAATCTTCTAAAAATGTACAAAGTTGAATTTTAGTCTGTGGTAAGATCCTTTACAAGGTAACATACCCACCAAATTTCATTAAAATAGCTCAAATAGCTTTGTAATTTTCGGAGAAAAAGATTGATTTTTAAACAAAACTCAAAATTTTCCCGGAAAACCTTATCCGATTGTCCTAACTAACGAACTCATCCAAGGCATTAATAAAAGAAAGGCACTTACCGAGTTTCATCGAAATCAGTTGCTTACTTTTTGAATTATCGGTTATATATATATATATATATATATATATATATATATATATATATATATATATATATATATATATATATATATATATATATATATATAAACACATAAAAATTGAAACTAACCCCGGATATGGGTTCTAGGGGTCCTAGTTCGCGCTCATTTGAAAAAAAAATTTTCAAAGTCTCTCCATCGATACCTCTCTATTAGTGATTTTGTTAAAATAAAAATTCACTAAAAAGTTATAAGCATTTTATTGACAAAATATGTTTGGCACCGGATCATTTCTGTGAAAATTTACTACCATAACTCACTTGCTGCGTCAAGACCTTCTGTTTATAAACATTTAATGTTTTTTTGTTGTTGAGAAACTGTTAATTTAACTTCAAACTGACATTTAATAATAAGTATCTATTGACAAATTGTGAAATCCAAATGTGGGTATGATTTTCTTTAATTTATTTTCAGTTTTGGCTAACACAAATTGCCTCGTAAAGCTGGATGTAATTTTTTTATTTCTTCCACTTTTATTAAATATTTTCTTAAAGAAAGACGTTTTTGTTAAACCTGCTATAGTAACACATTACCTGCAGTAGAACTTGTTTTCTGGATCATGTATTTCCACATATAATTTATTAAAATTTTTACTGAATGGCGTAATGCATAGGAAATTAATTTATAAGTATATATATCGCATCGGCGACAAATTTAATTTTTTTTTAGCTTAAACGCCGTAAAAGGTATCAAAACATATAGAAAACATGATATCGGAACGATTTTTTTGTCTGCCTGTCTAGATGTCTGTCTGTTTGTAGCCACCATAACTTTAGAACGAATCGAGATATCGTCTTCAAATTCAGCATACAGTCAGCACTCGACAAACGAATGGTTCGGATTGTCTTTGGGTAAAATCGCTGTAGGGGATAGGCGATGAATTGGGGTGACTTGGAGAAAATTAACATTTTTTCATTAAAACTCAAGTAACATAACGTTTTAAGGCTGATTTATTAGAAAACATCAAATATCTTGTATTCTGTGCTGAAATTAAGTTAGGAGTTGAATGTGTGGGGATGGGATATTGTTGACAAAAATTTAGAATTTTTTGTTTGTTAAAACGGCGTAAAAAGTCTCAAAACGTATAGAAAACTTGACTCTGGAACGGCTGGTCTGTCTGTCGGGCTCTCGGCATGTACATCTGTCTGTTAACATGCGCAATAAGATTCGAACGAATCGAGATATCATCCTCAAATTTTGTATCCAGTTAGCACCCGACAAAGGAACGCTTCGAGTTATTTTTGGGTTTAGCTTCGGGGCGTAGAGGATAAATAAGGGGTGATTTGGTGAAAATTGACATTTTTTAATAACACTAGGGTAATATAACGTTCCATAAGTTTATGGGTACAGGAATACAAATATTTTCTTTGCGGTCAAGTTACGGGCCTTAAATTATAAGGTTTTAAAAGTTTATGGGTACAGGAATATACATATTTTCTTTAAGTCATGGACCCTAGATTAATTCCATGAGAATGTCTTTCTGCGGAGAATAAATTATCACAGCTATGGAAGATATGATTCAATTTGCAGTACTATTTTTTTTATTGCAACCAGATGCTTAAGAAATTTGTGGTGTCGTGATAATAATGGGAAATAAGAAGTTGACCAACATTTTGTCACGAAACGTGCACTTCCAAATCACGCATGAAATATAGAAAAAAAGCAATTACCAGATTCAATTAGGATTAGATGGAAAACGCATAAACATTAGCGTACCTAGCATGTGATAGGTAGGTTGGTCATATATTAGAAGCATGTAATCACTTTCTATATTTCGTGCATCTGTTTGCGCCAAAGAAACGAAAGAAAGTATCGAGAAGGAGGGCCTCATGCCCAATGAACCATTAATCACTTGTTTTGTTGGTGACGCGAAGTGTTATTGTTATAACTTTCTGAGTGTTTGGAGCCGTACACAAAAGATGTGGGGAAAAATTCAGGTCTAGGTCGCTTCTCATAACTCTGTGATAGTAATTAAAAAAAACTTTCAATTATGCTTGCCTTTCGTTTTCGCTGTCATTGTTTGTATCCTTGTCGAACGAAAATTATATTGTGGGTAGATACGTGAACTACTTCTTCCACAGGTATTCAGTTGTTTATTTCATTAATTAAATCTGTTCGGTAAAAGATTTATCACTCTATAGAACAACCTCCTTTATATCATATGTTAACTTTGTGAATCATCTCTTTGCAAAACCATTTCTCTTGTCGGAGAATCTTTTATTAATTCGGTTTGATATGAAAGCGAATTTTTATTTTAAAAAAATCGCTACTGAGGTATTGACGGTGAGATTGCAAACATTTCTTCAAAATAAGCGCGAGATTGAATTAGAACCCGAAACCAAGGTCCGTTTGAATTTATATATATATATATATATATATATATATATATATATATATATATATATATATATATATATATATAATTCAAACGGACCTTGGTTTCGGGTTCTAATTCAATCTCGCGAAACCAAGGTCCGTTTGAATTTATATATATATATATATATATATATATATATATATATATATATATATATATATATATATATATATATATTGGTCTGGAAACCAGATCCACTAAACATAACACATTAACATACACCATTAGAGACATAAAAACATACCATACCAGATAATCAATAGCAGCTATTTTACCAACAAAGCATTAAAGTTCAAACATGAATGCAAAGAATTTAGTGGGAAAGTAGTAAATAAACGAATGGAGCATATATAATTCAAGTCAGTCATTAATATGAAGTATAATATAATTAGATTAAGTTAATATAAGAAGTGTAATAATGATAAAGCATAAAATGGGTTTCAGAGGATTTAAAAGACTAAATTAGCTAAGCCCAAATTTACATTAACAAAGAAATGTAGTACTGATAAAAATTAGAAAAAGTATTGGTAGTGTATGTAAACAATCGTACTTGACCAAATATGGTATGTTTAGAATAACTTTTGTAATCATTATTAAGGAGGTATGCACAAAATGACAGTTCCACAATAATTTGAAATTTTTGTCAAAAATCACAGTTCCACGAAGGTGAGAATAAAGCGATGACAACACAGAAAAACGGAAGTTTTCTGGACAGAAAGAGATTGCTGTGAAAAAAATAGGATGAGAGGTTTTGACAGAAAAAAATGGACGGAGATGGTTTTTTTGAAGTTTGGAGAGCGGAGGTCATTAGCAGTTTATAAGAACAGCAAAAAGTATTTTTCTGAAGTAAAGTTTAGAGAGCGGGGTCCTTGGTGGTTTGTAAGACCAGCGAAAGGTATTGCTCTGAAGTAAAAAAAAAGCCTGGACGCAGCAAGTGCGTTATGATAGTGAATTTTCCTTTAAATGTTTTAAATAGCAAATATGTGTTTTTTTTTAGAAAACAGACATCAAATTTGGTTACCAGTATAACATATATAGTAAAAATAATGTACCATATTTCATGAAAATAACTTTATTGTTTGAAAATGTAAAAAAATTTTCGAAAATAAACTTAAAATGTTCCCGAAAAAACTAGTTTCCTGGCCAACGAAACTTATAGGCTAATAGCTATTTAAATTTGAGGCATTAAAATTTGAGGCATTCAATAAAAACTCGCTAGCATAACGCACTTACTGAGTCCCGAATTTATTTTCTTACAAACATGCATTATAATTTCGTGGTCTAAATTCCATACATTTAAGGCTGGCTCAGAACTGACACTGATAGGGGGAATCCGTCTGTGTAATTAAAAGAAAACATTGTTTAATCTATTTCAACTGAGCAGATTTTTCTGGTTAACGAACTTATCCAAGCCATTTGCAAAAGGAAGGCACTCACCAAATTTGATCAAAATCGGCCCATTATTTTTTGAGTTATCGGTGTGATACATACATACATACATATATATATATATATATATATATATATATATATATATATATATATATATATATATATATATATATATATATATATATATAAACATATAAAAATTGAAACCGACCCCGGATATGTGTTCTCGGGGGCCTAATTAGTGCTAATTTGAAGGAATTTTTTCAAAATTCAAAAGTCGAGATCTTCTCATTAGTAAATTATTTTTAAGAAAATTCACTAAAAAACGTATAAGTGGATAAATTAAGTAATACCACGTATCAGTAACTCAAAGAATCAGACGCCATTACTCAAAATATGGTAGCATAGAATGCAGATGCAGACCTAAATGCATATATATATATATATATATATATATATATATATATATATATATATATATATATATATATATATATATATATATATATATAGCCAGTGAAATATACCTATGGTAAATGAGAACAAGCTTACACACAAGGTTAGTCTGGATGTGCATAACAATAGCAAGGTAAAGTGAAATTGACATTATTTACATTTGAGTCATGATCTAGTTTGGTTTGTTTCTTTTTTCTAAAACAAGGTAATAGTGCTTAAAATTAAACAAGAAAATTGTTGACTTAAATTTAGGTTGTTCATAAAAAGACTAATTAGTCGAATAAGTATAGACGGATCCAATAAAGTATTTTTTTATATTCTGTGGGGGAGGTTTTATGTAACTTAATATATATATATATATATATATATATATATATATATATATATATATATATATATATATATATATATATATATATATATATATATATATATATATCTATATATATATATATATATATATATATATATATATATATATATATATATATATATATATCTGATCATTTAAAAAATTATGTAAATAATAGAGTTAAAAAAATGACATTTCAATGACTTAGTTCAATACTTAAGATGGAAAAATTAAAAAAATATAACACATTATCAAAAGGGCATATATTTAATTGGGAATTATTATTATTGAACATTGTTGCTAAATCTTTTAATAAATCGTTGTATGAGCTTTGAATCGATGCTCTGAGATAGGAGAAGCAGCTGGGGCAAACAGAAACACAACAATAGATAGATACATAACACATAATATAAGACACACTTGTTCGTTTCATACCAATAAATACATAATAAAAAAGCGCCCTAAACGTGGGACTTTTGAGATACTATTAACTATAGATTACCCTAGAAAACAACAGACACATATGTATTTTTAAATAGCAACTAAACAAACATCACCCATTATAAATTATAGAACAATATATATATATATATATATATATATATATATATATATATATATATATATATATATATATATATATATATATATATATATATATATCCACACGATAACTCAAAAAGTTATTAACCGATTTTGATGAGAGTCGGTTCGTTAACCATACCGGACTAATTGTTCTTAAAATAAAATTTCCGAAAAAAAATTTTTTTCTCAAAAAATAACAAAGGCATTTTGAAGAAATTCGGTTGGTATGCTGCTCCCGTAAAATAACTTACTGCAGCAAAATTCAACTTTCTAGGTTTATGAAAATTGAGTTATACATATTTGAAACATTTACTGAAAAATTTCTACTGTAACGCACTTGCTGCGTCCTGACATTTTTTTGTTACTAAGGCTGACAAAAAAGAAAAATATTGGTGACTTGACGTTCTATGACTTAGCAAGCACTATCCAGCTCACTACAAGTCTATCTAGACAGAATATCAATATTTAATTGGAAATACGTGTTACCACTGCAAGTTTATTTCATTTTTGTTGAAATGTAAAATACATAGAACATGTGTTCACCGATAACTCCAAAAAAATGGGCCGATTTTGATCAAATTTGGTGAGGACCTTTTCTTTGCAAATGGCTTGGATAAGTTTATTAGTCAGAAGAATCTCCGGAAATGATAAAGCTATGGCAACCAAATTGGGTACGCAGGTTTATGTTATAAAAAGTAAACTACGTACCAAGATTGGTATCTCTAGGAAAAAAATATAGGCACTTAAATTTAAAAAAATGTCACTGCTGATCAGAAAAAACCACAAGACCGAAATATTTTGTGTAGATAACAAAATATATTATATATTCTTAACAAGATTAAGTTTTTTGTCGTAAAACCAGAAAATTACTTACAAAATTTTATAGCTTGTCTTCTTAAACGTCAAAATTGGCAGTTTTAAGACAAACACCCTGAAAGAATACGGGTTAGGTAGAAGAAATAATGTCATAAAAGATGTATTTTACAAAGCCTCAACTTTCAGCTGTAACTGTCATTTTCTTTCATTTTACTAAAGTATTTGCAGAAAATTAATTTTAAATAGACCTATTCTCTAATAATATGGCAGGAGTTTTAGTTATAGATTTATGGTCTAGTAGTCTATAATTTTTTAGCGAATTTTTGTAAAAAAATCGCTATAAAGAGGAGACCGCGACTTTTAAAAATGTTGAAAATATTTCGTTAAATGAGCGCAAACTTGCCGTTTATGTCGGTTTACATATATGTATAAATGGTGGGGCATTTCTACGGTAAAGCTCATATTAAACAATTACTGTGCAAGATAAGAGAAAAAAATTGTATACCTTAATTACAGGGTGTTTTGAGTTGCACCTCATAAAATTATTTTGGCAATCGCGAGGTAGCCCATAAGTGGATGGTGATACAAAATTTTTCTCTAATAGAACACCCTTATATTATTGCATTTTTGCATTTTATTTAGAATTATAATGTATGTTTGAAGAAAAAAAAACGATATCGTTCATCGTTTTTGAGTTATTTCAGTTGTTTTGTGAGTTTTTACGTTTTTGGCACATATATAAAATTGTGATTTTTTATATTTTTTAAATTTTTTTTAAATATATTTCAACAACACCACGAGGGCTTACAGCCTAAACAGTATCGTACCGTGGGTGTCGACCAGGAGGAAAGAGGCAACTTGTTAATTCTGGACTTGAAGGTTTGGAGGTTCGGAGGAGAAGGAAAAACATGTTCCGGCAAGGAATTCCACAACTTGGAAGTCCTCGGGACAAAAGAGCGGGCATAACAAGATGTCCTATATCTGGTGATCTGGACAGCAAAAGGGTGCATTCGCTCTGTTCCCCTGGTAGATCTGTTGGCGGCAGCAGTTGGAGGAACTATGGAGGAAAGCTCATCTGAGCAGTGTCCGTGCAGATATCTATAAAAGAGAGAGAGAGCTCACCAACGGCACGTTGGTGGGCAAGGGATAGCTCTCTTCTGAATAGACTCCATGATAGTGAGTGTAGAAGCGGCAGCGGCACCCCAGATGTGGGAGCAGTATTCGAGGTTTGGCCTTATTTGTAAAGTATATAAGGTATAGAGATAAGCTGGTGAAAAGTATTTGCGAGCCCGGAAGAGGAAACCTAATTTTTTTGCAGCTGCTTCTGCGATTGATGTGACATGTTGGTGCCAATTTAGATTTCGGTCCACAGAATTGCAACAAGTGAAAAGGACTCATTACTTTGAATAATTTGGTTGTTAATTGTGATGGGTCTAGGGCTGGTGTATCTCTTATGAGATAGAAAGCTAGACTGAGATTTGGTTGAGTTGAATTGTACAAGATTTCTACTTCCCCACTCTAATATTTTTTGGAGATCCACAGAGACAGAACCCTCCATGAGTCTGAGATCCTCATCTAATTGGGCTAAAGAGGCAGAGAATATTGTATATTTGAGTGGAGGGTGCTGTCATCCGCGTAACTGTGAACTGGGTTGGATGTGCTAGACAGGAGGTCATTGATGTGGAGAAGAAACGAAGTAGGGGCTAAAGTTGAACCTTGAGAGACTCTGCATTAATTGGTTACAGTTTAGAAGAATGGCCATCCACGACAACAGAAATGCTCCGGTTGCAGAGGAAATTTGCTGTCCAGGTACAGAGTTTTGGTGGTAGGCCAAAGGCCGGAAGTTTATTAAGCAGTGCTGCGTGCCAGACCTAGTCGAATGCTTTGGATATGTCTAGAGCGACAATCTGGGATTCACCGTGTAGTTCCATAGACTTGTTCCAGGAATGGGTGACAAAGGTCGGCAGTCTATCTGCGCTGACGGAATCCATACTGCGTGTCGTGGATTAGACTGTGTTTTTCAAGAAATTTTAGTAATTCGATGTTTATATACTTTTCCATCACTTTAGAGACGACTGAGAGGAGAGAAATAGGCCTGTAGTTGCTAGGAAGCGCTTTGGATCCTTTCTTGAGGACGGGTTGTACTCCAGCAGTTTTCCAGTTACTAGGGAATATGCCTCTATTGTAAGATGTCTGAATCAGACAAGTCAGAACAAGAGCAAGTTCTGGTGCGCATTTTTTGAGAACAGTTGCTGGGATATCGTCAAGGCCAAAGGCTCTCCTGATATTAAGAGAAGAGAGGAGTTGTGTTTTAGAAGTTGACGCCAAGCCCCCTGTTTTAACTTTTGTATAACACTCGCTCTATACGTAAAGCACCTAATTTTAGAAACATTTACATTTGTAGTCAATCGCATATCATGATTCATGTAGAATCAGCAAACATTTTTTTCACTTTTTAGTTCAACTCTAATAATAGATTAGATTATGTGATTATTTAGCAAATTTTAAGTAAACTTGGAGAACCCAAATCAGTAGAACACATTAAAAAAAATCTGACGATCGTTTCACCAACTAAGTTAGCGTCATCAGAGGATGAATGATTTCAAATATCTTGCATCGTCAACTCTGCTTATATTCTTGTGCAGGTAGTTGATCCATAACGATTGAGGGTGGTCGACAACATAAAAATTAACCTATCTCGTTTGGTGGAAATACCTAAATTATTTAATATCTAGCGAACGTGCTTCTGCGGGTCTTTCTTGTGAAGTGATCTGTCAACAGACTCACCATAAGCGGCGGAGCCAAGTTTATACACTTTATCTCATTAGTACATTTAGCACTATATACTTTCGAAAGCGTTTAGCTGTCCCGGTTGTCTTTCATTTTTAAATAAAAATAATGGGCCGACTTCGATGACATTGGACAGGTACCTTCCTTTTTCAAATGGCTTGGATAAGTATGTTAGCCAGAAAAAGGTAACCAAATTTGGTACGTAGGTTAACGCTATAAAATGTAAACTACACACAAAAAGCCTTAGCTCTCTATGTTACATGAAAAAAGTTATAAGCATTTCATTAAAAAAATGTTTGGTGCCAGAACATTTCTATGAAAATTCACTACAATAACGCACTTTATGTGTCCAGACTTTTAATTTTGGCTATGGTACAATAATAGTTTGTGTCTTCATGGAAATGATCAAGGTCACTTGTATACCAACTCACTTTCATAACAAGAGAATATTGGTAATATTTGACAACACTTTTTACTGAATTTTCATCAAGAAAATTCACTCATAGAGAGGTATCGATGGTGAGACTTTCGGAAAATTTCTTCAAATAAGCACGAATTAGGGCCTCTGGAACCTGTATCCAACCGATAACTCAAAAAATACTTCACTAATTTGGGAATTATCCTTATCTTTCTAATGGCTTGAATGAGTTCGTTCATCAAATCTTAACACACAATTTTTCTTAATAAAAAATTAAAAAATATTTTTTAAAACGCAATATCTCTCAAATTATCTAAGTGATTGAAACGAATATTTACAACTTAAAGGAAAATATACAGACGTGTGTGTGTACCAATCTTCAAGTCGTTTCATCAAAGGAAAATAAAGTTATTCGAAATTAATAATAAAATAATCCTCGACATCACTTCAAATTCTGTAATGCAATATCTACAATGTTGGACAGAGACAGATGACGTTATCTGTACTGTTATGCTATTTAAATAAATCGTAGATAAAAATCTAAACAATGGAAGTTGTCGCACGATGTCAGCCTGGAGAACGTTGCGAGAGATCTGACAGGGACGTCATCTCGGTGCAGGACCAGGTAGTATGTTGTCACGATAGCTCTACTTTACACAAAATTTTATAGATAGAGCTGTGTACAATGTACAATCAACTAACAATTGTGTAAATTGTCAGCCTTGGACCATTTCTTTCCTAATACGGGGACAAAGTTTGCGTCCAAAAGCGCTAATTTTTAGCATGCGAATGTACACTATAAATAAAAATTTCGGGACGCAGCAACTGCGTTATAGTAGTGAATTTTCATAAGAATTGTATTAGTATTAGTAAGATATATTATTAAAACTAATTCTTTAAATTTAAATGGACCTTGGAGATCGGTTTTAGGGTCCCAGTTTGCGAGTATTTGAAAACATGTATACTTTATATGGAGCTAAAAAAAGAAAAATTTGGTCTTAGGTATATTATGTAAGTAATGCAAGTGTACCGAACCAAACGACTGCCACTAATATCTGCCATAAAATTTGTGTAATTGTGTTTCTAATAACACCATAAAACAAATATAGGACTCCGGTTTATTAGAGTTTGATACTGGAAAACGTACAATGTATCTTTCCCTTACAATGTTATCTTTCGATCATTCAATGATGAGCAGTGGCATGGAAAAATAACTTTCCCATTCGCTCTTTAGTCTTCTGCAGTTCCCAGGTATTGTGCTTTATCCAGAAACAGTAGCTCACTCTGACGTTAATTCGGCAAGCTAATAACAATGACAGTGAAAACGAAAGGCAAATATAATTGAAAGTGACTACAATTGTTATTAACAATTATAAGATAATGACCTAGACCTAGATCATTTCTTAGATTATAAATGTTCATAATTATAAATAAAGCATTAAAAATAATAGAGCTTTGTTATTATACTTTACTTTTGTACGACAAAACCCATTGTAAATATTTTGCGATGACGCTGAAAATATTAATTGCAAACCAATTCCCCAAGCAAACGAAAAAGAAAATTCTTATAAGAAGTGGAAAAAATTTCATTATAGAAATTAACTGAATCAAGAGACAATTGTGCTAGCAAAAGTAAGAGATGAAATATGTCTATCGAAAGTCATTAAGAAGAAGAGAAACAAAAAAGACTTTCTGACAAAACATTGCGGGTATATACAGTCTTATTTCAAAAGGAAACAAAAAGTCGGCACTATCGCCAACTTCTTTATCTCTGGATGCACAGGCTCGATTAAATTATCAAACTTCAGAAAGTTTCTTGTCGATGACACATGTGTAAACTAAAAAATCTCGGGACGCAGCAAGTGCATTATGGTAGTGAATTTTTATTAAATGCTTCAAATTTGAATCACTCAATTTTCTACAAACTTAGAAAGTTTAATTTTGGTATGTGGTAAGGTCTTTCCTAGGGCAAAATATCCACCAAATTTCATTAAAATAACTTCTTCTATAAACTTAGAAAGTTTAGTTTTGGTATGTAGTAACCTCTTTCCTAAGGCAATACATCCATCAAATTTCATTCAAATAGCTGTGTAATTTTCGGAGAAAAAATTAAAATTAGAATAAATAAATTTTCTATAAACGTAGAAAGTTTAATTTTGGTACATAGTAAGGTCTCTCCCAAGGCAACATATATAGTAAATTCTATTAGAGTAGCTTTGTTATTTTTGGAGAAAAACATTTTTCTTGAAAGAAAACTCAAACTTTTTCCGGAAAACCTCGTCCGATTTTCCTCGCTAACGAACGCATCCAAGACAATAATAAAAGAAAGGCACATGACGAGTTTAATTGAAATCGGTTAATTATTTTTTGAGTTATAAGACGGATACATATAATATATATATATATATATATATATATATATATATATATATATATATATATATATATATATATATATATATATATATATATATATATATAAACGTATAATAATTGAAAGTGATCCCTGATATGGGTTCTAGGGGTCCTAGTTCGCGCTCATTTGAAATTTTTTTTGCGAAGTCTCACCATCGATACCTCTCTATTAGTGAATTTTGTTTAATAAAAATTCACTAAAACATTACCATGTCAAATTTTTCTTTCTAATTAAGCACCATTTACGTTGTCATTCCAAATGGAAAAAAGTTAAGTTTAAGGACCAAATGTTATATATTCAAGAAACTTCAAATAAGCGACATATTTCTAGTTAAATAATGTTGTTATCAACATTTACAGGTGGGAAATAACTTGAAAAAAAAAAGGATATGAACAAAAAATAATACAAAATATTGAAAAATGTGTAAAATCTTATTATATTAGATGTTCGATAACGTTCCTGTTTTGTTTCATACATTTGACAGCCGCTTTCAGAACTCATCTTGTCGCCTTCGCTATGGTCCTCGCCTGTAGTCTATGTATTTCTGTAAGTTTGATTTTTCAAATGTTCCCAGAAAAAATCCGAGGGTGTTAGGCCTGGCACGCGTGGTGCCACTTGACTGTACCACTGCTGTATATACATCGATTTTCAAAGAATGTTGGTAAAATAATTTCGTTTGTGTTCACTACATTAAGTAAAACGTGTTAACAACAGTAAAATATATAACACTAATACCTTATCAAATACGTTTGTATCTCTTACTCGAGTCGTGTGTTCATTTTTTCTCAAATACTCTCTGTTTTATTATTTTTTCCGAGCTTTTTTCAACGGCCACATTGTATCGAACACATCGGTGCAACTTAAGGCAAAATACTAAATGTATCTTTTGGGTGAATAAATAAGTGAATTTAAAGCTAAACAATAGTTTCTTTTTATTTGGTGAGCTCCGTTTCTCAATTTTATTAAGTATTTATAATAATAATACCCAAGAACTTTTGAGAATCGTTTATATAGTTTTGTGGAACTTCATCAGCGAACTGCACCAATCGTGAAACAAGGGAACATTAATTAACTTGGTACAGTCTCTGCAGGTGTCAAGCTATGCACAAGTAAAGCTGCATCTCTTTACTTTTCCACCTGTCACTTGAATAGAGTGTTCATTTTTGTTTTTATTGCAGTTTCATAACAAAATTGCACTCACGTGTACGTGCCACGATTACTTGACGAGATACTTTTGTTGGAAAACGCAAAGAGAATAAATAATTTAAACATGTACATCTGATCTTGACTGTTGATGTGTCTAAGAGATATGGAACACGAAACTTTTTGCTCAATATTTTACGAAATACGTACCTTGAATAAGTTTTTCATCGTTTGTGCTTTAGATTTAGATTAAGATATGTACGTCCTCATGACACAGCCCTTTCCGCGACAAAAATAATAATTTTTAATAAATATTAGTTTTCACACACACAAACACACAGAGATAGAGACAGACATATATATATATATATATATATATATATATATATATATATATACATATATATATATATACATACACACACACACACCTACATATATATATATATATATATATATATATATATATATATATATATATATATATATATATATATTTATTTATTTATTGCATACAGAAATGCCGTGTTAAAAATCCTGTTATAAACAGTATGATTCCTAGGCTCCGGATGCTCACGCAGGTGGTTTCTTTGCCTCCGTTGCGATTTTGGTTTTTGCCCTCGAATTGAGGGTCTTCCGAATAATGCTACAAATGTGCACTGGTTGCCTGTTGTGACTTCGTGTATTTTTGCGTCTTCATCCAGAGTGTTCCCATCATCACCTGGCTATAACGTACTGATGATAGCTAATAAGTTTGAAACACGTGTATGCGGTTGTCTCCTTGCGGCCTTGCCCTAAACCTTTCTCCTTGTATATGTATATATATATATATATATATATATATATATATATATATATATATATATATATATATATATATGTATATACATATATACATATATACATACTCCATTATTGAGAACATATATTTTCATTGATTGACAAAATAAACACGACAGAAGGCAACGCTGATAAAAAACAATACATACAAATACATAACAAAGCAACACGGCTTATTATTTTCTAGCAAATTTTCGAAAATATTCTTTAAAGTCATATCTTGCGCCAATTTTAAATTGTGTATATAAATGCGAAGAGGTTTCCGTGATCAAAAGTGTAAGAAATACTGGGTTCTCAGATTGAATCGCTTTTAGAATTTGTTGAAACTGAGTGTTTTGGATACTGTATTGAAAGTTTCAAGAAGTGAAGGAAATATTAAAGGAAGTCTAAGGCCCCAATCTGCCTACTCCTTAAAGCGCTGAAGAAGGCTAGGTTGGGATTTTGTAGTTTCACTTCTCATATCTAGGGGTGGGCACACCTAGACCTTAGAGACGATCCTGACCGAGATTTGGGAAGTACAGCAACCACCCAATCTACTATTATCCACCGCTCTAAGGAATGGGTGGCTTGAGGGCTCAGCGTTCTTTTCATTTCATATTTCCTTAATCTCCTGAAAGTGCTCTAAAGCGTTGAGTTTAAACAAATTCTGGATACGGTTCAGTATGAGAACCAAGTATTTCTCACACCTACGATGGCGAACCTTTTCGAATATATATATATATATATATATATATATATATATATATATATATATATATATATATATATATATATATATATAAAAAGCTGTGTGTAAGTGCCGTGTGTGTTTATGTATAATCAAATCCTTAATGTGGATACCGAGTTCTCTAGTTACTCATTTAAAGGAATGTAGATGCATTAATATATAGGATGTTCTATACAAAACAATCTTAGGTACAGTACACGAAAATTTAAACATCTCTTATATCTGAAAATAATTTTATGTTAGATACAGTTGGAATAAAAAAATTACCAGGATTTGTCTGATAAGTATGCAACTAGAGGAGCAGGTAAACAATCCTCCTTATTTGGAATATTTCTACGAAAATTCACTAATGAGGAGACTCTGACTTTTAAATTTAAAAAAAATCTCTTCAAATGAGCGTGGACAAAAAACTAGAACACTGGATATGGGTCACTTTCAATTCGTCTATGTTTATATATATATATATATATATATATATATATATATATATATATATATATATATATATATATATATATATATATATATGTATATATATATATATATATATATATATATATATATATATATATATATATATATATATATGGCTGGCCCATTCTAGATGGAAACACCGCTGTAACTTTTGTATTTATAATTCGATTTTGATGAACAAAAAATCAAAAGATGTAAGAGGAGAAACGACAAATGCTGTGAAAATTGTTGTATATGTCACCTGACCAAGGCCTACTAATGCAGTTTTTCTATGTCAAAAAATGGGCAAAAAGGTTTTTAGGAAGAAAATGTGTACACTCCTGCATTCGGCATCCTTTAAAAATAGATATGTACCAAACTTCATCAAAGAAAAAGAATTATTAACCTTTTAGGGAGGTTTCTTGTGTGACCCTTATAATATTGAAATACCCCTGTAACTTTTGTATTTATAACGCGATTTTTTTAAGAGACCCCAAAAAATAAAAAATGAAAATCTATGGATCGTGTAAAAAATTGTTTCCTATGACATTCGACCACGGCCTACTAAAACTATTTTCATATGTCACAGCATTTATAAACTTTTTTTTTTACTTTTGAGATGTTGTTGACTTTCATATTTCGTCATAATAGTTATTTATCGATGAAATTTGGTAGAGAGTTGAAGAATGGCGTATGTATGTTTTTTCCAAAACCAACCCTTAAACTTTTTTATAATTTGTGACATATGAAAATAGTTTTAGTAGGCCGTGATCGAATGGCATGGGAAACAATTTGCACGGGATCTATATAATTTTTCATGTTATAGCTTCTGAGATCTCGCTAAAAAAATAAAGTTATAAAGGTGTTTCAATATTAGAAGGGTCACACCGAAAACCTTTCTGAAATGGTTGATAATTCTTCTTTTTTGGCCAAATTTGGTACATATCTATTTTGAAGGATGCCAAATGCAGTGGCGTATTTATTTTTCTCCTACAGATGTCCCTAACCATTACCACGTGGTAAGAAGGCCCTAACTCTTTTCCACATTTTTGACATACAAAAGCCGCATTAGTAGGCCTTGGTCCTGTCACGTAAATCACATCGATAACTAGAAAAAGGGCCGATCTTGGGAAAATTGGACAGGCACGTTTCTTTCTTAAGCGACTAAGATAAGTTCGTTAGCTAGGAAAATCGGACTAGGTTTTCCAGTAATATTTAGAGTTTCCTTTAAAAAAAATAATTATTTCTAAAAATAACAAAGCTATGCTAACCAAACTTGGTACGTAGGCTAACGTGATAAAAAGTAAACTGCATACTTAAATTAAGATCTCTATGGTTGAAGGAAAAAACGTTATAAGCATTGAATTTCAAACCATGTATAAACTGTGATGTTACATTTTCTATATCAAGAATCAATCTAATCAAGAAAACAATCAACCAATGATGCAATATTTTGATACCCAGGTACCTAGTAATCCAATGAACAATGCAATCAATTACAAACGACAAAATTGTCGTCATTATGTTTTAATTAATACGCTTCCTTTCAGTTGAGCAAGGACTTGTAGAGGAAATTATTATTTACGCGGCTTTTTCGTGTACGTTATCTGTTATTCTATTCATAAGATTTTAATTGGATGAGACTAAAGGCATGTTTTCGATAACAAGGAGACCTATGTCGTAAATAATGCTTGTATCTGATTTGCTAAAGCTATGCAATAGGTGATGGCTAATTAAAGTATAATTGCCTTATGTATGCGGTTAGAATGGTCTCATCTTTAAAAATGCGAATAAACAGTGATATAACTCTATAATCTATCCAAAACTATCTTTTTATTTTATCGTACCGTGGGTGTCGACAAGGAGGGAAGAGGGAAGTTGTTAATTCTGGAGTTGAAGGTTTGGGGATTCGGAGGAGAAGAAAAAACATGTGCCGGCAAGGAATTCTACAATTTGGAAGTCCTCGGGACAAAAGAGCGGGCACAACTGCTGTTTTTGCCTGTTTCATTTCTATCTTCCTGTAAAATGTTGCAGAATGTCTATAAAGTTTTGTTTGTTGATCATGTGATTTGTTTTTATTGACAAATGACATTATTATTGGATCACATACTCTACTAAACTTGCAAAACATCGCATTGCATTCTCTTGTGATGGAGCAATAATCCTTTATGAATCAGTGGGACTGTAGGGTGAAAAATACTTTAGTAGTGAATCTAAAACTTGGGGGGATAGGGGTGCTGTGTGGAGTAGGCATGGTTTAAGGGGAATATGGCTTCAAGATGTGAAAAAGACAGCTTTCAAGCCTGTTTTATTCGCATTTTCTGCAATATTTCCATTTTACTACCCACCCCACCCAGCACCCCTATTCACTCCTGGTCCCGTAACTTCCTTGGGGGGTGTGAACAAGAAATTTTTCTTGGGTTTTGTGGTTCCAGGGGGAGCCCTACACAGATTTTTAAAAACAGTTTTTTGAAAAGCGTTCGAGAGCTAAACTGCAAATTTACTGAAAATTCGCTACCAAAACGCACTTACTGCGTCCAGATTTTTTTCTTACAAATGCATCATATTTCGATAAAAAATGCAAAAATGCATAACGAATTTGTTTTACGAACATTAGCTTAAAAATATATATATATAGACCATTAAACCATAAACTTCACTAAGCCTAGAGCGAAAGCATCAACTTAACTAAACTGTTGGCCAAAGCATCAGAGAAAGGGTCTATTTGAAATGAATTTTCTGTAAATATTTTAGTAAAATGAAGGGCAATGACGGTGGAATCTGAAACCTAAGGGTTCGCAGAACACTCTTCTTGCAACATTGTGTATTTAAAATCCGTATTTGTTTCACGTTTTTTGCCTAAACATTGCCAATTTTGACGTTCAAAATTGCGAGTTTGACGTTTTGAGGAAACATCCAAAATTTGTTTCTTAAATTATAACTTCTTTGTCTTTAAAGATAGAAATCTAAATTTTGGTACAGAGTTAACTATTTATAAAACAAACACGCGTGCCAAATTTGTTTGCCCTTACTTTGTTCTTTCCGGAGACATAAATTTTTTTAGAAAGTAAACACAAAATTTTCCGGGAAAACCTGCTCCCATTTACCTGGCTAACACTTATCCAAGCCACTTGCACAGGGAAGGTACTCACGAAACTTTATCAAGATTTGTCCATTATTTTTTGAGTTATCAGTCCGATATATATATATATATATATATATATATATATATATATATATATATATATATATATATATATATATATATATATATATATATATATAAACACAAATCTCCTCATTGGCGAATTTTTTTTTTAATTCGCTAAAAGTTAGACAACGAGTTAGATGTGTACGAGAGTATTTATATTTCTAAGGTATAATAAATGTTTTTATTAAACACCGCCACTTATTTATATCCTATTCTTTATGCTTTCTTTTGACAAACAAGAGATTCCGAAACTCGGCTTTCTACTCACACATTAATTATTTCCACATCGTCTCAACGTGTGGAAATATCGCATCGGTGACAAAAATTTCAATTTTTTTTCGCTTAAACGTCGTAAAAAGTATCAAAACATATATAAAACATGATTTGGGAACGATTTATTTGTTCTGTCGGCCTGTCGGTCTGTTTGTGGCCACGATAACTTTAGAACGAATTGCGACGTCATCTTCAAATTTGGTACACAGTTAGCACTCGACAAACGAACGGTGCCAGATTTTTTTGTTGGTAAAATCGCATTAGGGGGCAGAGTATGAATGGGGGGTGATTTGGTGAAAATTGAAATTTTTTCGTTAAAACTTGAGTAATATAAGGCTTTAGGGTTTATTTATTAGAAAACTTTTAATTTTATCAAATATCTAGTATTATCTGCTGGAATTAAATTAGGGCATGAATATTATTGGGAAAAGTCTCAGAATTTATAGTGGAACGAAATTTTTTTGTCTATCGGTCTGTCGGCATGTACGACTGTCTGTTAATAGGCGCAATAACTTTCGAACGAATTGAGACATCATCGTCAAATTTGGTATCCAGTTAGCACCCCCACAATGGAACGCTACGCATCGTTTTAGGGAGATCACTTCAGGGTGTAGGGGATAAATAAGGGGTGATTTGTTGAAACTTGATATTTTTCAATAAAACATGAGTAATATAACGTTTCAAAAGTTTATTGGTACCTAAATACAAATATTTTGTGGTGAAGTCATGGGCCCTAAATTCGTTCCATGAGAATGATTTTCTGAAGAGAATAAATTGTCGCAGCTATGTGGAAGATGATTAAATTTGCAGCACTATTTTATTTCTCCCTGTTTGAACCTCCTGCATCTAATGTGAATTTTGCTGAGACCAATAACGATAGTTTGTGGGCGATTAGGATACACTTGTTAAAAAAACACACACTTCTTTATAACTACGTTTCCCGCCACCGTAGCTTACCATTAGTTAATATTATAAATCTTGACTGTTTACTTAATTTTTCCATCATAATAATTATCATTAAATTCTAGAACTTCTCAATTTTCTAATGAGAAGCTCTCTAAAGTATTACCAACTGCACATAACTGACAACAAACAATGTTTTCAATTGATAGATACAAATACAATTTCATTTTTTCAATTGGTGGCCGGAAAATAAATTGATGAATGAAGTCCAACCGAAGGAGGTGCTTTTAAGAAAGTTAATTTTTTATGAATTCCTTTCTAATTGAACCCGATTAAAAGTTTATAGTGCTGTATCAAGAAAAAGACGTTGTTTCAAAGAATGCAAAAAATCATATTTTGCCATTAAAAAAAAGATTTTGTTGTCATAGCAACGCAACTAACATTAAATGGTATACCGTTTTTTATGTTTTATAAACAAATTTTTCTTAACGATAAACCATATCTAAACCTTTGCTGTTTCACAAAGCAAAACAAATATTTTAATACCCATAACCGCATAACCTATGTCACAAATTCATGTAATTCCTCCGTTATTAACGCAGCATTACCTAAACAAATAGAACAAAACGCGCTTGAGCATGGTTCTAAACACGCTTGAATAACCGTTCTGGTAATCATTAAAATCAAAATAACTTATGCAGAAAAATGAAGATAATAAACCGTACAACTAAATAAACTACATTACGCAGCTGGCTGTTACAAACAATGAATGCAAGAGAAGAAATTTTCTGATGCATGAATTCTCCAGCTAGAAGACTCGATTCGTAACGAATGCCCTGCAAAAACTTTTCCCCTATTACTCACTTCCCATGCAAGAAATAAAGAAGTACAAAAAACAGCAATTAGATTATTCAAATGCACGTAAAGGTTAAATTGATTACATATTTCACCATTTCTTAGAGGAGATGCACTTGATAATGGGAAGTAAATTACATTAATTACAAAGGTGATCCTGAATCTCTGGACAAAATTACACGACAAAGATGTTATGCTCACGGATAAAAAATTATCACAAAAAGTAGGTAGGTATTTGATGCGGTAAACGTTATGTTGTGTTTTCTAGTAGTTTGGTGATTAATAATTAATTGTAAATTGGTAAGGTATAATTAAAGAAAACGTGAAAGGTTTTGATTTATTGAGATGTCAGATAACTTTTTTAGTTTACTTTGTGATGGCACAGTGTTATCTTTAGTTTTCTTACTTTTCCCTCATTGTATTGCATATTGTAAAATGTAGCGGCATCAAGCTATCCAAGTGAACTTAGAATTTTGTTTTGTTTCAGAACGTTCCTTTTTTCTGATGGATGGAGTTTAAATTAAGGTAAATCTTTTTTTATGTTAGCATATAACTTTTCTTGAATTGTATTTTCAGTGAATGTTCATTAAGACAATTCACTAATGGAGAGGTAACCGTGGTGAGAATTTCGAAAAAATTACTCAAATGAGCGCAAATGAGGCCCCCTAGAGGTATCCAAGAGGCCCCTTTAAGAGGTCTGTTTGAATTTATATATATATATATATATATATATATATATATATATATATATATATATATATATATATATATATATATATATATATATATATATATATATACCGAGTGACATCTTTCAAAGCAGAACATAGGCGAATAACATGGGAAATCAAATATTTACAAAATTAAAAGTGTGAGCAGCCATGACATGCCAAATTTGAATAATTTTGTTACTGATAAATCAGACATTTCTGATTATCAATACACATTTTCCTTAAAAGCTTGACAATGAATAATAATAATAATAGCTATAGTAATGAGGAACAAGTGTTTATTGTAAAAACATATTACAGTGCTGGCAGTTTTCGAAAAGTTTAAGATTTGTCCTCAGTTAAGTACGATGATCTGATAATCGGGCATAATGCTGATTGCAGATTATTAAAAAAAATATATTTTATTATAACTTTTTTTTCTTGTAACATAGAAATCTAAATTTTGGTGTATAGTTTACTTTTTATATCGTAAACCTACCTACCAAATTTGGTTATCATAGATTTTTTATTTTTTAAGATAAAATTTTTTTTCAAATGAAAACTCAAAATTTTCCCGGAAAACCTCGTCCGATTTTTTTGATTAACGAACTTGTCAAAGTCATTTATAAAAGGAAGGTACATAGCAAATTTTATCAAAATCGGCCTATTATTCTTTAAGATAGAAATTATTTTCGAATGAAAACTCAAAATTTTCCCGGAAAACCTTGTCAGATTTTTCTCACTAACAAGCTTGTCAAAGCCATTTACAAAAGAAAGGTACATTCCAAATTTTATTAAAATCGGATTATCACTTTTTGAGATAAGAATTTTTTTCGAATGAAAACTCAAAATTTTCCCGGAAAACCTCGTCCGATTTTCCTGACTAACGAACTTATCCAAACCATTTACAAAAGAAAGGTACATGCCAAATTTTATCAAAATCGGCCTATTATTTTTTGAGTTATCGGTGTGATACATATATATATATATATATATATATATATATATATATATATATATATATATATATATATATATATATATATATATATATATATATATATATATATATATATATATATATATATATATAAATATATATATAAACATATAAAAATTGAAACTGACCCCGGATATGGGTTCTAGGGGTCCTAGATCGCGCTCATTTGAAGAAATTTTTTCAAAATTCAAAAGTCGAGATCTCCTCATTAGTGAATTTTTTCCAAGAAAATTCACTAATTACGAAAATCCTCGATAACCATGATTTTGTTTTAACATAAGACACTTTGAAGAAAAATCAATTAAAACAGTAGTGCCTGCAGTTCCGGAACAACAATAAAATAAACTATTAACAAAAAATAAGTAACAATAATTTAACTGAAACAATTACAACAAATATTCAAATAGTCCCCCATTTTGATATAAACAATATCCCAACCTATTATAAAATGCCTTTCGAACTTGTGCGAGTTGTTGGTTATTAACGCGTGCACATTCAGCAAAGATAGCCTCCTTCAAAGAATTAATATTTGGGTGACAAGTTTTATACATTTTGTTTTCAAGGTGACCCCACAAGAAGAAGTCACAAGGTGCCAAATCGGTAGATTTGGCCGGCCACTTAATATTACCACCGCGAGCAATCCAATGATTAAGAAAAAAAATCTCTAAACAGGTTCTTACGTCTACACCAAAATGAGCTGGACACCCATCCTGCTGAAACCAGACTTCCCTATTTTGATTTGCAACTTCGTCTAATACAGGACATACCTTATTTACCAAGAGTTCCAAATAATTTTCTGAATTTAAATTTCCAATTAATTCAAAAGGTCCAATGATATGATTATTAAAAATGCCTGCCCAAATATTAATTTTCTGAAGGTATTGGGATCTCGTCGAAAGTTGTAACCTTGGGGTTTGTTGCGCCCAGTATCTTGTATTCTGTACCTTAGGTTCATTATTTAGCGTAAACCTGCACTCGTCAGTAAAGCAAATCGATGAAAGATAATGGCGATCGCGATTGGCGCGTTCCATAACATCTTCACAAAATACACGCCTACTCTCTTCATCTATTGCCAACAACTCTTGATGGCACTGCGGCTTGTACGGGTGGTAGTTGTGTTTTTAAGGATTTTTCTCACACGCTCCCGAGAAACACCACATTCTTCTGCTGCAACTCTAGTACTTGTAGTTGGATTAACATTGAATAACGCTACCCCCCTTTCCTCTAGTTCTGCATTAACTTGTCTTCTAACGCCTGTTTCATTATAAAAATACATTGATATTGAAATAACACAAATTCAGTTGTAAGCTTACCACCCCTATATTCTACTGCTGCACTTGCAGTTTCTTCAAATTTTCTTAAAATACGTTGGATTGTGCTCAAGGATGGAATGGGTCGATCATCGTACTTAATTGAGAACAAATCTCGAACTCTTCGCAAACTGCCAGGACTGTAATATGTTTTTACAATAAACACTCGTTCCTCATTACCATAGCTATTATTATTATTCATTTTAAAGCTTTTCAGGAAAATATGTATTGGTAATCAAAAATGTTTGAGTTGAAAGTAATAAACTTATTCGAATATTTGAAAATATTTAAATTATCATCTCATATTAAAAAGAGCTTTTAATTAGTAGGTATTTGATATCAGCAGGCTCAGAAAACGAATTTTATTTAGATAGACACCACTACCGATCTTGTAGATAAAAGAGGTCAGTAGCAAACTGCAAATATGTGATTTCCCATGTTATTCGCCTATGTTCTGCTTTGAAAGTTGTCACTCGGTATATGTAGTGTTTATTTATTGTTAGTGAATTTTTATTAAAACAAAATCACTAATAGAGAGGTATTGATGGTGAGACTACGCAAACATTTTTTCAAATGAGTGCGAACTAGAACCCCGAGAACCCATATCCGGTGTCAGTTTCAATTTTTATATGTTTATATATATATATATATATATATATATATATATATATATATATATATATATATATATATATATATATATATATATATATATATATATATATATATATATCTCCACACGATAACTCAAAAAGTTATTAACCGAATTTGATGAAACTCGGAAAGAATCTTTCCTCTAATAATAGCTTAGACGATTTCGTTGGCCAGGAAAATTTGACAAGTTTCATTGAAAAAAAAATTTTAGCTCCAAAAATTACAGAGCTATTTTAATGAAATTTAGTGAATATGTTGCCCTAAGAAAAGCATTACTAAGTACCAAAATCCAACAATTCTAGGTATAGAGAAAAAGAAGTTATTCAAATTGGAAGCATTTACTGACAATTCACTACCACAACGCACTTGCTGCGTCCCGAGATTTTTTATTTATTTGGTCTGCTAATTTTAATTTTAAAATACGCCTCTCAAATAAGCTCGAGCTTGTGCTTGAAAATGATACAATTTTGATAAGTAATTACATTCTAGACATAAGTTTCAAATAAATAATTTCTTCTGTCACTCATTGAATTTTATTCGATATTCTAAAATTCTAAAAAAAAAAAATCATTAAATCGAAAAATCAGATGAGATGAAACTAAATATTTGTAAACGGATTGTTTTTTAAGTAGGGGATGCAATAAAAATTTTAAGATACACTATATCTGTATCTTGACGCGACCCTAATTAAAGCTTTAGACTGTAAATATAGTATATAACATTTTGGGAACTATCGCTTTTGTAAACAAATATGACGTTTTTGCGAAACGATGTTTTGACAACTTCTTTGTCACAGAATTTGTTCAAAATGACTCAGCACCTAGAATACATATCCAAAAATAAGTTTCCTAAATTTGAGACCTTTTGGATTTGAAATAAAAACGTAGTTCAAACTGAAACGTAATATATAATATTCCTTAATTATTTGGTCAAAATGGCTGCTGAAAGTAACGACTGACCCAATCATTTTTAAATTAGCCGTTTTCTATGAGATTACGCACTAAAAATTGAATTTTTGCAAACGCAATGACATCATAGTGTGTTTAATTTATATGTGTCATATTATAAGAATATGACATGATGCGAGAGAAGGAAAGAAATTGGCTCACGTTTCTATGGAAATGATTTTAAAGCAGTTTTTTGTATCTTTAAGTTTAAAAAGAAGACGTCATGTAAGATCAAAACAGGCAAATGTGTTTCAGTGACTGGCGAAATATCATGTCACAAAGTAATTATGTAATTTGCTGTGTAGTTAGATGTACTTTTAGGGTGTAATAAAAATTGCTGGGGCAGCAAGTTGCTGTCTCTATAACTACCAAGTACACAAAACATTTATTAAAAATTCATCTGTTGCATTTACCGGTCATCTTCTGACAACAATTTTGTCCAGATCTTTGACTACCTTTCTGAAAAAACCGACCATCTGATTTCTGAATATCCTTCCTTCGAGGTCACTATTCTTGGTGACTTCAATGTCCATAATAAGGAATGGCTAGGAATGGCAGCGGAGGCCTTTGCAGTCAGCAATCCTTTAGCCAATATGGTTCAGCAACCTACTTACTTTCCTCGCATCCTAACACACAGCTCAAATCCCTTGGATCTCCTTCTTACTACAAATCCTGACTGCTATAAGATATCAGTCACCCCCCCCCCCTGGGTCGCTCAGACCACGGCATGGTCACTACTTCCTGCGCAATGCAACCCGAGGTCACACAGTCATCACACCCACGTATCGTTTGGCACTACAACTCCGCGAACTGGGACGAAATGCGAGATTACTTTTCCTCATTTCCATGGGCGTCTGTCTGCTTCTCTCATCCTGACCCCTCTGATATCTCACAAAACGTCACCGAAGTTATCCAAGCTGGCATGGAATTATTTATTCCACGTACACAGAAAACCTCTGCAGCCACTCAAAAGCACTGATTTTCTAAATCATGTGACAAGGCCAGACTTGAAAAGGTCAAAGCTCACAAAAAGCTTCTACACAATTCCAGTCAAGAAAACCGTCAAGCATTTAACGACGCAAGAAACCGCTATGTCCGCATTCTTTCTAACCACATAAGTCCTCTTAAGCTCCAGCGGCAGCAAACCCTTCTGGACTCTTGCTAAATCTATTGGGAATAATTTCTGCAAGAGCACGTTCCCACCTCTTATCTCAGGGGATGAAATTGCTTCTACCGCCCTGGGAAAGGCTGAACTTTTTGCCTCGTTGTTCGCCGGCAATTCTAATCTCAACCCACCTCCAAATGTTTAACCACCAACAGTCCCCAATGTCGCGCATAAAATGACGGATATCATTTTCAAAACTAGAAAGGTACGAAAGATGATATCTTCTCTTAATACCAGGAAAGCCTCTGGCCTTGACGAGATTCCAGCAATTGTTCTCAAAAAATGCGCGCCAGAACTTGCTCCTGTCTTGACTCGTCTGTTTCAGACATCTTACAATAGAGGCATATTCCCTAGTAACTGGAAAACTGCTCGAGTACAACATGTCCCCAAGAAAGGATCGAAAGCGCTTCCTAGCAACTACAGGCCTATTTCTCTCCTTTCAGTCATCACTAAAGTGATGGAAAAGTATATAAACACCGAATTACTAAAATTTCTTGAAAAACACAGTCTATTCCACGACAGGCAGTATGGATTCCGTCAGCGCAGATCAACTGCCGACCTCCTTTCCTTTGTCACCCATTCTTGGAACAAGTCTATGGAACTACACGGTAAATCCCAGATTGTCGCTCTAGACATATCCAAAGCATTCGACCAGGTCTGGCACGCAGCGCTGCTCAATAAACTACCTGCCTATGGCCTACCACCAAAACTCTGTACGTGGACAGCAAATTTCCTCTCCAACCGGAGCATTTCTGTTGTCGTGGATGGCCATTCCTCTAAACTGTATCCAATTAATGCAGGAGTTCCTCAAGGTTCAGCTTTAGCTTCTACTTTGTTTCTTCTCCACATCAATGACCTCCTCTCTAGCACAGCCAACCCAGTTCACAGTTACGCGGACGACAGCACCCTTCACTACAATATACAATATTCTAAGCCTGTCTCTTTAGCCCAACTAGATAACGATCGCAGACTCATGGAGGGTTCTCCAAAAAATATTAGACTGGGGAAGGAGAAACCTTGTACAATTCAACCCCACCAAATCACAGTCTTGCTTTCTTTCTCATAAGAGATACACCAGCCCTAGACCGATCACAATAAACAACCAAGTTATTCAAAGTAATGAGTCTTTTTCACCTGTTGGCATCTCTGTGGATCGAAATCTCAATTGGCACCAACATGTCACATCAATTGCAGAAGCGGCTGCTACGAAGTTAGGTTTCCTCTTCCGAGCATGCAAATATTTTTCACCAGCTAATCTCTATACTTTATATACTTCACAAATAAGACCAAACCTCGAATACTGCTCCCATATCTGGGGTGCTGCTGCCGCTTCTACACTCGCTATCCTGGACTCCATTCAGAAGAGAGCTATACGTCTCATAGGTGACCCTACCCTTACCCAAAGGCTGCCATCCCTTGCCCACCGACGTGCCGTGGTGACCTCTCTCTCTTTTATAGATATCTGCACGAGCACTGCTCAGATGAGCTTTCTTCCATAGTTTCTCCACCTGCTGCCCCCAGCAGATCTACCAGGGGAACAGAGCGAATGCACCCTTTTACTGTTCAGGTCCCCAGACATAGAACATCTTGTTATGCCCGCTCTTTTGTCCCGAGGACTTCCAAGTTGTGGAACTCCTTGTCGGCACATGTTTTTCCTTGTCCCCCGAACCTCCAAACCTTCAAGTCCAGAATTAACAAGTTGCCTCTTTCCTCCTTGTCGACACCCACGGTAAGATAGTTTTTAGGCTGTAAGCCCTCGTGGTGTGTTGTTGAAATTTAAAAAAAATTAAAAAATAATAAAAATCGGTGGTGCAGTGATATAATGTTCGCGGGACACACGGGGGCCCGGGTTCGATATCCCCCGATCTATCTAACATTTTGTTTGTTTCACTAACATTAATATTTTGTGGGAACAATATCGTCCAGATTTCATACGTTTGCACAAAGATCTCATTTTCTAACTTGGTGAGTGAAACTGTCAACTCTCAATGACAGATCAAGAATTAAGCGGTAAATAGGCGTGAATGACCTTACCTGACCTGACCTGCTAACACCTTATATATATAGTAAATTTAAATCTATTTCAATATTAAAGGGTTCAAAAAGTTAAAAGGAGTAGCATATCAGGTGCCCCAACCTGTACACCAATTGCTCCAGAGGACACAAATTCCATCGCTGTTAAAGTAGTTTTTGAAATCGATCGCAACAACTGACTATATCTCTAACTCGTACATTATGAACATTATGTCTAACACACAATAAGCAATAAGATAATAATCACTAGCAATAAACGGATACAAATGTGATAAAAACATGTTGCATTAGCACGTTAGTACTTTCGTTTTTTCTATTGTGTTATTGTTCTGAAGGTATATTGTTGTATTGTAGGCGGTGCTTGGCTGTTCCTAGCATCACAATTTATATGTAAGCGGTGTTCTAGAGCACTGTAACTTAAAGCATTCTAAATATCATAAGCGACTGACACACCTACAGAACCTTCTTTAGAAATGATCGAGGTTATTTCAATTCGGTGTCAATAAATTAAAACACAAGGTAAATAGAATTACTGTTTTTTATCTTGGACATTCCTTTAACAGGATATGTGTTGGATATATACAGGTGCGTAAATAGTATTGCAATAAATGGGAATAGGGAGAAACGGTTTGACATTTAGTCGTCTCTAAAGTGATGGAAAAGAATATAAACACCGAATTACTAAAATTTTTTTTGAAAAAAACAGTCTAATTCACGACAGGCAGTATGGATTCCGTCAGCGCAGATCGACTGCCGCCCTCCTTTCCTTTGTCACCCATTCTTGGAACAAGTCTATGGAACTACACGGTGAATCCCAGATTGTCGCTCTAGACATATCCAAAGCATTGGACCAGGTCTGGCACGCAGCGCTGCTTAATAAACTTCCGGCCTATGGCCTACCACCAAAACTTTGTACCTGGACAGCAAATTTCCTCTCCAACAGGAGCATTTCTGTTGTTGTGAATGGCCATTCCTCTAAACTGTATCCAATTAATGCAGGAGTTCCTCAAGGTTCACCTTTAGCCCCTACTTTGTTTCTTCTCCACATCAATGACCTCCTCTCTAGCACATCCAACCCAGTTCACAGTTACGCGGACGACAGCACCCTCCACTCAAATATACAATATTCTAAGCCTGTCTCTTCAGCCCAGTTAGATGAGGATCGCAGACTTATAGAGGGTTCTGTCTCCGTGGATATCCAAAAAATATTAGACTGGGGAAGTAGAAATCTGGTACAATTCAACCCCACCAAATCTCAGTCTTGCTTTCTTTCTCATATGAGATACACAAGCCCTAGACCCATCACAATGAACAACCAAGTTATTCAAAGTAATGACTCCTTTTCTCTTGTTGGAATTTCTGTGGATCGAAATCTCAATTGGCACCAACATGTCACATCAATTGCAGAAGCGGCTGCTAAGAAATTAGGTTTCCTCTTCCGGGTTCGCAAATACTTTTCACCAGCTAATCTCAATACCTTATATACTTCACAAAAAAGGCCAAACCTCGAATACTGCTCCCACATCTGGGGTGCAGCTGCCGCTTCTACACTCGCTATCCCGGACTCCATTCAAAAGAGAGCTATACGTCTCATCGGTGACCAGACCATCACCCAAAGGCTGCCATCTCTTGCCCACCGACGTGCCGTTGGTGACCTCTTTCTCTTTTATAGATATCTGCACGGTCACTGCTCACAGGAGCTTTCCTCCATAGTTCCTCCACCTGCTGTCCCCAACAGATCAACCAGGGGAACAGAGCGAATGCACCCTTTTACTGTCCAGGACACCAGACATAGAACATCTTGTTATGCCCGCTCCTTTGTCCCGAGGACTTCCAAGTTGTGGAATTCCTTGCCGGCACATGTTTTTTCTTCTCCTCCGAACCTCCAAACCTTCAAGTCCAGAATTAACAAGTTGCCTCTTTCCTCCTTGTCAACACCCACGGTACGATAGTATTTAGGCTGTAAGCACTCGTGGTGTGTTGTTGAAATTTAAAAAAAGCTCTGACATTCGGTCGGGTTAAATTCTACATAATATGAGCTTCTTTTGTTTCGTACAAGTGTTTGTCAAAGGCCGCCATCTATTTTTGTTTAATGGAAACCCAAGTTAAGTTTGGTGTCATTTGGTAGGTAATTGATTCAGAAATTCAGTATGGTATTTCATATGGTTCTTTATTCGAAAAAGCGAGGGAAAAAACAACTTTGTAGACAGCACATTTTCTGGACAAATGACTTTAAATGAATACAACTTATTCAAAAGTAACATCTTTGTGTTATCTACTTATTGTTAACAACTTTGGTAATTTCTGAAGATACCATTTATCGCTTTTTCAATTTGAACCGGTAATAGTGTCTGAAAATTAAATCTTCTTTATTCGTATTATCCCAGCTTCTATTTAAACATTCGAAAAAGAGGTTCTGTCATGTAGAGTCACGATTTGGTTTGTGTGTAGTCCAGTCAAATTAGACAAAAAATCGCTCTAACTCGTGGGAAGAAAGAGCTTGTTTTTTCCCCAATGTTTTGCAGGTGGATTGATCCCACCCTCGCTAACTAGTCGGCTTTGCTAATTAGCGTTGGAAGAAGAATATGTTGAAGAGGTGGACTGTATGTGGACTGTATTGATTATTTAGCTGCACTGGATTCCAGATGATTTCAATAGTACACTTTTTATATTTATATATGTTGTATTGTTACTATGCACACTTTGAACTAAACACTTATTTACAATTTGTGGTTTTACACTTGATTTAATGGGTTACTCAAGAGATTTCACAATCTTATTAGCTACTTGCTATTGCATTTAACTGCGCGTATACTTTTTAACTTAGAAGAAAACACTGACTTTTTACTGTATCACTGTACGAACGGAATTTGTGTAGGAAGATTGGAACTTGAACTGAACTGGCTGAAACACACGAGCGATGTTTAAGTAGAAGATTGTGATCTTAGAAGTCCCGAGAAGCGAAGAAGATGAGATTCGTTGCAGAACTGAACTGAACTTGCTTAAACACGCGAGCGGTGTTTAAGTAGAAAATTGGGAACTGGGAGTCCCAAGAATTTAAGAAGAGGAGATCGAACGTAGAACTGCACTGTAGAATTGAAATGGCTTAAACACACGAGCGATCTTTAACGGAAGATTAGGAACTCGGGGTTCCAAGAAGCGAAGAAGATGAGATCTGGCGTAGAACTACTTAAGCCTTGTCAAAGGGTGGCTTTTATCGAGTTTTCGCGTAACGCTGGGTGACGTAGTTGACATAACATAATGTGAGTAATACAGAATGGCCAACTAGGTAGAAACATTATTCCTAGTGAAGAAAATACACTGGGTGCATCTAAAGAATACGTCAAAGAGAGCTAAAGCTATTTACAATAATGGACCTAACGGTATATAAATATTCTTTGTATGGCATTGTTCATGCGTAAACCTAATGAGATACAGACGGCTAGAGAATAAAGGTTACCAGCTAATTGGAAAGGATTGTGAAATCCAGAGATAACTAATTCCAGGTAGAAACTTAAAGGATAGTGCAACCGAATGAAAGTAAAGAGACAGGGGCGTACCAATTATGTTTCTCCCACAACTTGGACATTTGTAACAAAAAGCTGAAAATTGGTACAAACGTTGAGGATGATGCCGTAATTTGAATCCCAAAAGTCCCAATCAATCACATTTGGGAAAAATCCGACGTCCTGGAAAAACCGCTGCCGTCTTCGATGTTTCGAGGTCCGAGCTAAGCGACCAAACGAAACCTCCTATTCTGTTCGTATTTAAGTCACATTGTTTTCCTGCCCTATATTATTATATTAACAACTTGCATGTTTTAAAGCCGCGATAATAATAGGTTACACTGGATTAAAATGTGGTTGGAAAAAAGAAAGGAAAAAGGGTCCAACCGTATGCGCTGTTTGTTTTTACGAACATTTAATGTTATTGATTTAATTAGCATTAAGAAGTGACGGTGGGTCCACACTGCATCGGGTTGTAAGGTCGCGTATAGAGAATTTACACCAAATCTGCCGCCAGTACGTTAAAAATCACTTCGGTAGCGACGTTACTGTGGTCTTCGACGGTTACAACTCTTCAAGCATTAAGGATAAACAACATTCCAGAAAAAACGTCAGTGGAGCAGCGACGGAGGCTGTTATTGACGATGCCACACCTTTAACATCACCGAAAGGAGCATTCTTGGCAAATGTCAAAAACAAGGTGCGTTTCATCTAATATTGGGCATAATGGATATATTTCCATAACCAAATGATCCGAAATCATCGACCACAATGATCGAATGATATTTCGAGATATCGATTATGACTGATTTGCATGACATTTGTGTTATGAGTTACGAAAACGACCGAAGAAGGAACTACGGGGCACAATTGAGTAGTTACTATGTTTTCAACTTACCAATGATATGACATTTGATTTAAACAAATGGAAACGAATAATATTGTAATTATTTATATCTATGTATTTATGATTTTATATTTTATTTATTATAATAAATAAAAGTATTTCAATAATATCTTACAGGGTACTAGAAGAACTTGGGGGTCTTTTTGCAAACACCTGGAAGTTCTGAGGAGGGTGATGTCGATATATTGTGGGAATATTTTGACAACAAATTGGAGTACTCAACTGATATAATGACATCCTCAGCCACTACAAAAGTGATTCTGGCAGTGAAACAATATTTATCCATGTCAAATGTACTTCGTTCCAGGAATCCACTTCACTTTTGGCCGGAAAACAAAAATTTATTTCCTGAAATGTACACAATGCACACGAAGCCTTATCACAAATGCAAAAAAGAATCGACTTTCGGGCAACAATTTGGACCAGATTTTATTTTTAGACACAAACTTTTGGTGAAGATTTAAAATTCATAAGAAATAACTATTCAATTGTTTCTGTATTGATTCCAGTTTTATGTAATTTTATTGTAATCTTTTTTTATTTCATAAAGCTCAAAATAAACTAATTAAACCTTGAAACATAAATAATTTTTGTTTTTTCAAATCAAATTCACGTCAGCCTACCACTGAGATGTTAGATGTTATATTTGTTCTACCAATGTCTCTTGTCTACCGATTAGAATTAATTCGATACATGTTTCATATTTCAAATCGGTTATGAGTAAGAGTTGCGAGTCCAATAGACTTGTAAAATAGTTGCTTTTCTGTCCGTCGAGTAGATTCGTTATGGTTACGAATCAAATGATTATAGCGAAAGTTTTCAACGATTTGACGAATGATCTTCCCGTCATAATCAAATGACTGATTATGCCAGCATAATCGATATATTTCGATTGTATCAGTCATAATCGCCCATCACTAGTTACACCACGCTGCTATCCAGGCACCTCACCGGAGCTGAATTAAATGTTTTTAGGCTCCCGATTACGCTGATACTCTGATAGTAAAGACAGCTGTTCAAACTACCAACAACGTCGCGCAATCAATTGTAGTAGACGAGGACACCGACCTTCTCGTTCTAATATGTACGACAACCCTAGAAGTAACGTGCAAATATTGATACCGAGAAAAAACAATGCAAAACTTCGGCTCTTTAGCGGTGAAAAGTTGATTGCGTCCTGGGAGATCTCCGTGAGCATCTCCCGTTATTCAATAGAGCAGCAGGGTACGACACAACTACTGTCCCCTTTAGAAAAGGTGAAAAGGGCTCCTTCCGGAACGCTATACAGGAGAAAATGAGAAAATCGTAGAATCTGGAGAATATTTTGTTCTCGCGCTGCACGGCTGTGAAGTTAAACAGAGCCTAAACAACGCCGCAGGCGTTGGCTGTATTGAAGGACAGTTACTAGGCAGTCCGTCAAAGCAGCATCTCACTTGGTTGCACTTCCACCTACATCCGCAGCGGCTAAGCAACATTCCTATAGAGTTTGCCACCAAATAAGGACTAAATTAAGTCATTTCCTTTGGTTTATAAGCTCTTGGTACGCTAATTTCGTATATTTAAATGTAGGTTCCGGTACGGATGGAAAATCGCCGGCCCAAAAAATAAAGTAGATGCATGCAGGTCAGCTAAAACCCATCCCGGCTGAAGAGGATATGGCACCGGAGCGGGTACTGCACACCGTATCCTGCAACTGCAAATCGTCTGCGAAAAGAAATTCAGCAGTTATCCTGCTAGCTCGGACGTAAGTGCCAACGTCGGACCTTTGGCTGACGTGTTGCCATATAAATGGAATATTTAACGTAATATTTACTATAGCCAAAAAATGCAAACGTTTGAATTTTGAAATGTTTCACATCGATAACTCAAAAAATGATCCGCAGATTTTTTCAAATCAGGTGAGTTCCTTCTTTTTGTAAATGGCTTGGATAAGTTCGTTAGCCAGGGAAATCGGATAAGGTTTTCGGGGAAAATCTTGGGTTTCCGTTCGAAAAAAATTCATATCTCCCAAAATTAAAAAGCTATGGAAACCAAATTTGGTGCACCGGTTTGTGTCAAAAGGGGTATTCTTGCAACAAATTACATGCCTCTGATTAAACAAAGTTGAGACGTCAAAATTGATAATACTGGTAGTCGTACATTAGCGCATTAGCGCTTTGTGAGTTAAAAATACGGCTCGAATTGACTAACAAGCTCCTAGATCTGTGACTCTGCCGTAATTTTCCTTCATTTCGTTAAAATATGAGAAAAAAAAATCAATTTTAAACAAAAATTGTATGGTGTAAATAATCACGACGTTGGAAAAGTGATATACTAGAGTATATACATGTCAGTAGATACATCTGTAATGTCGAGAATGCCCGAGAGGTGAAGGCAGCAATGTTGATTTAATAATGGGCTCCTATAACACGCGTTCTGATCTCAGTTAGTCACTTAACTTTTTTTATTTTATTTTTTTAATCTCAATTCATTTTACCGTTGTCTGACCAGATTGTGTAATTCCGATTAATATTTTAGCGAGTTTTTGTATGACAAATTCAATTATGGCGAGATGAAAACTTTTAAAACTTAATTCGATTTGAATAGCACATCTGGTTGTTTGTTATCGCCCTAAGTTAGTGAAACCGTTCTATATTTTATACAGTCGTAGACTTTTCCCGTGGCTTCAAAGTGCTTTTTCCTTTCTGCATCCGATTTGAATTCTTACAGGACGCAGCAAGAGCGTCATGGTAGCGAATTTTCATTAAAGTTTCAAATTTCAATAGCCCAATTTGCTATTAACCTAACGTTCGTTGGCCAGGAACCAGTTTTTTCGGGAACATTTAAAGTTTATTTTCGGAAAATTTTTGTATATTTTCAAACAATGAAGCCCTCTTGATGAAATATGGTACATTGTTTCTACTATATAGGTTATACTGGTAACCAAATTTCATGCCTGCTTCCTTAAACAAAAGATATATTTGTTATTAAAAACATGTTTATGAAAATTCACTACCATACGGCACTTGCTGCATCCAGACTTTTTATTTGTTAAAGAAGTGGACAATATTTCATGTTTTTGTGTTTAAAAAAGAACAGTAAACTACGCAAAGCCGAACAAAATAGGACAGTTAGTTCAGTCGCTATGCTCAAAACTCAAAAATCCAAAATGGCAGCGGTTTCCAATATGGCGGATTTTTCCAAGTAGGATTATTTGGGACTTTTAGGATTTCAATTAGAACATCAACTTCAACATCTCTGTCAATTTTCAGCTTTTTATTACAAATGTCCTGGTCAATGTCTTATTTGGCTGGACTAGTGGGAACAAGTGTGCTTATACTGTCTCCTAGAGATTGTAATACAACTGTCTGTCATAAGTTAAGATAGGTAAACGAAAATGAATTTGTCCGAGATTGAGAGCATGGAATTATTAAGAATTTCTGGACTGACTGATCGCAAAAAGACCCATTTTGTAACTTGTCATGTGGTTAACTACAGTTATTCAAACAGACTCTTAATTAGCAGCAGATATATAGTATCGCGAAAAAATCAAGAACTTAGTGAACTAAAAAAGGTAAAAAAATCATTCGACTCTCGCAAGATTAAAAACAGCAACACGTGATGACATTTCATTACAAGTTTTCCTGGATGTTACTGATACACCACAAACTCCTATCAGGCAACTTTCAGCAGATCATGATGTATGTGAAAGGCTCGTTACCAAATATATTAAAGCAGTTTACGTATCGCCCCTAGAAACCACATTTAATTTATCAACTCTTAGAAGACGATTTTGATCGCAGGTTGCAATTTTCAGAAATTATGACGGAGAGAACTGAAGCTGATCAAAATTTTTTAGGAAACATTGTCTTTTCAGACAAAGCCACATTTATGTTGGATGGTTTTGTAAACAGGCATAACTGCAGATACTATCTGCAAATTCACGTGTGAACTTAAAAATGCACACGCAATCTCTGAAGAAACGTAATATTTTGTATGGAATATTGGACTAAAACGCCATAGCAAGTTCTTTATGTATGGTACATTAACATCTATGGGGTACTCGGAACTATCCCAAAATCAAACTGTACCAAAAATCGAAGAGATGTAACAAAACTCAATTAATCCGGATGCCTTAAATCAAGATGTCTGGTAGCCACAAGATGGTCCTCTACCCCAACTCGGTCAGCAAGTTATTGTATTCTCAAATCACAGTTTGCCAGGGCAACAGATTGAACTAAGGGGTCCGATTGAATGGCCTCCTAGATCTCCAGATCACTCCTATGAACTGTTTAAAAACTGTTGTGTATCGTAATAAGCCAACAAAATTAGATGAATTAGAAGCGCGAATTAGAATTTAGATCGCAAACGTTGCTCCGGCATATCTGCAGAATGCATCGGCTATAAACTCATATCAAACATATGAGAATTTACGTATAATTTAAACCCGCCAAATGTCATACCATTTCTGCATAGTCTCATTTGGTGCAATATTATTTACGCATCCTGTATATGTTCTAAACACGAAGCCTCATTAAGTATTTTAAACATTCACACTTTTACAGGTTATTCACACCTGTAATTAGATACATCGTCTTGCAAAGTGAGAGGATTTAAAGAAGCAAAGAAATGTTTTATTATTTTAAGCATATTACTATAAAGTAATACATTACACAAACAATTCTAATTAAAGATTTTTACAGCCACTATACTTCTAGTGAATAAGTCTAAAATTATTTTGTACTTGATTAGTGTAACAGTTTCTAATTACTTTGATCAGATACAAGTTGCAATAATAAATCAATATAAGCACATAAAAAAACCAATCACCACAATTACGAGCAAATATCTAGTGAAAGTTTTTGCCGTAGTAGCTGCGATATTTGATGGAAATTACATTTTCTAGACCTACTTTCTCATATTACACATTGATTGGTAGGATATAAAATAATAAAAGGATGGTAAATTTACTAAGATCCTAGGACAGAGAAAAGTGGAAACGTAGACGAATTATAAAGCAAATAAAATAAGAAAGGAATATTGCATACATTTACAAAAAAAACTCGGGACGCAGGAAGTGCGTTATGGTAGTGAATTTTTATTAGATGCTTCAAATTTAAATAACTCAATTTTCTATAAACTAAGAAAGTTTAATTTTAATACGTAGTAAGGCCTTTCCTAAGGCAAGAAGCTTAGCTTAGTGCTTGACCATATTCTTGTCATAAAAAATATATTTTTTTATCTATACATTTAAAAGCCCTGGTTCTCTAAATCTTGTGACAAGGCCAGACTTGAAAAGGTCAAACGTCACAAAACGCTTCTACAAAATCCCAGTCAAGAAAACCGTCAAGCATTTAAGGACGCAAGAAACTGCTATGTCCACATTCTTTTTGAGGCAAAAAACTCGTTTAATAACCACATCAAAAACAAAGTCCTCTCAAGTTTCAACGGCATCAAACCCTTCTGGACTCTTGCTAAATCTATTGGGAATAATTTCTGCAAGAGCACGTTCCCACCTCTTGTTTCAGGGGATGAAATTGTTTCAACCGCCCTGGGCAGGGCTGAACTCTTTGCCTCGTTGTTCGCCGGCAATTCTACTTCCAGCCCACCTCCAAATGTTCAACCAGCAACAGTCCCCAATGTCGCGCATAAAATGACGGATATCATTTTCAAAACTAAAAAAGTACGACAGATGTTCTCTTCTCTTAATACAAGGAAAGCATTTGGCTTTGATGATATCAAAGCAATTGTTCCCAACAAATGTGCACCAGAACTTGCTCTTGTCCTAAATTGTCTGTTTCAGACATCTTACAATAGAGGCATATTCCCTAGTAACTGGAAAACTGCTCGAGTACAACCCGTCCCCAAGAAAGGATCCAAAGCGCTTTCTAGCAACTACAGGCCTATTTCTCTCCTCTCAGTCATCTCTAAAGTGATGGAAAAGTATATAAACACGGAATTACTAAAATTTCTTGAAAAACACAGTCTAATCCACGACAGGCAGTATAGATTCCGTCAGCGCAGATCAACTGCCGACCTCCTTTCCTTTGTCACCCATTCTTGGAACAAGTCTATGGAACTACACGGTAAATCCCAGATTGTCGCTCTAGACATATCCAAAGCATTCGACCAGGTCTGGCACGCAGCGCTGCTTAATAAACTACCGGCTTATGGCCTACCACTAAAACTCTGTACCTGGACAGCAAATTTCCTCTCTAAGCGGAGCATTTCTGTTGTCGTGGATGACTATTCCTATAAATTGTATCCAATTAATGCAGGAGTCCTTGAAGGTTCAGCTTATGCCCTACTTTGTTTCTCCTCCACATTAATGACCTCCTCTCTAGCACATCCAACCCAGTTCACAGTTGCGCTGATGACAGCACCCTCCACTCAAATATACAATATTCTAAGCCTGTCTCTTTAGCCCAATTAGATGAGGATCGCAGACTCATTGAGGGTACTGTCTCTGTGGATCTCCAAAAAATATTAGACTGGGGAAGTAGAAATCTTTTACAATGCAACTCCACCAAATCTCAGTCTTGCTTTCTATCTCATAAGAGATACACCAGCCCTAGACCCATCACAATGAACAACCAAGTTATTCAAAATAATGAGTTCTTTTCACTTGTTGGCATTTATGTGGATCGAAATCTCAATTGGCACCAACATGTCACATCAATTGCAGAAGCGGCTGCTACAAAATTAGGTTTCCTCTTCCGAGCTCGCAGATACTTTTTACCAGATAATCTCTATACCTCACAAATAAGGCCAAACCTCGAATACTCCTCCCACATCTGAGGTGCCGCTACCGCTTCTACACTCGCTCTACTGGACTTCATTCAGAAGAGAGCTATACGTCTCATCGGTAACCCTACATTCACCCAAAGGCTGCCATCCCTTGCCAACCGACGTGCCGTTGGTGACTTCTCTTTCTTTTATAGATATCTGCATGGGCACTGTTCAGAGGAGCTTTCTTCCATAGTTGCTCCAGCTGCTGTCCCCAACAGATCTACCAGGGGAACAAAGCGAATGCACCCTTTTACTGTCCAGGTCACCAGACATAGAGCATCTTGTTCTGGTCGCTCTTTTGTCCCGAGGAATTCCAAGTTGTGGAATTCCTTGCCGGCACATGTTTTTCCTTCTCATCCGCACCTCCAAACCTTCAAGTACAGAATTAACAAGATGCCTCTTTCCTCCTTGTCGACACCCACGGTACGATAGTATTTAGGCAGTGAGCCCTTGTGGTGTGTCGTTGAAATAAAAAATGTTATTTCATGTTCCGAAAAGTACTAATTCATACCTTCCACTTTATAAACTTGGTCATATTATTAAATAATGAGGGAAGTAATATAATAGTTAAAGTGATACTGTTTGTGAGTATTACAGTCAACTTATGTGGGTAACGCAGAGAGGAAATTACATTCTAATTATATAAATTAATTAAATAATTGACATTGAAAGAAATATTTAGGACAGGAAATAAATCTATGCATCTGATGGACACACATCATTATATACTGAATCTTAGTGAAACTGATGGTTCATTTAGCTGGCCTAATATTTTATTGCTTCAAGGTAGCGCGCATTGTAGTTTTTCTCTAAATTACATATTTTGTTTAAAATTATAATACTAACACTGCTTATAATTACCAAGTGCAATTAATGAGTGATAATGGTTTCTAATAAATTTTAAAAATAATATGAATCTTACTAATTTTAGACTTTCTAACCTACGTGATGTCCTAACCATTCGTTACAGGTTATTTTATTGATATGTGTTTTCAATAATTTTATTGCAGCTCCGTGAAAAACTCATCTATACACAATTATAAGAAGTCTGGACGCCGCAAATGCGTTATGGTAGTGAATTTTCATAAAAATGTTTTTAAGAGCAAATATGTTTTTTTAAAAATAAAAGCAGGCATCAAATTTGGTTACCAGTATAACCTATATAGTATAAACAATGTGTCATGTTTCATCAAAGTAACTTTATTGTTTGAAAAAGCACCAAAATTTTCCGAAAATAAACTTTAAATGTTCCCGAAAAAAACTGGTCGGATTTTCCTGGCCAACGAACTTTTTCAATCTATTTAATCACAAAAAGTTTTTCGACAAAACTCGTAAAAAGTTTTTTGTATGAAAATCTACAAACAATTTTTTCACGAAAATCCGATTTTTTTTTACAATAACTTATCAAACATTTTTATATTATATTATTATCCCTTCACTTTGGAAACACAAAATACAGGATGTTACATTTGAAACAATTGAGTTACGACAGTTTGACCTTTTTTAAATTCAGTCAATATTTGAGAGCGCCCTGTATATGGCGTTTCCATTTTTTCGACGAATGATATAAATGCGGATCTCTCTGCATGCGTCAGTTATATGGAACTATGTTATCTATTGGTTAAAATGACGTATCATAATTTTTGATGAGTGTCAAAAGTGTGAAAAGTTGCAAAAGAATTGAAATAATTTGAAAGCGATGAACACTATCAAGTTTTTTTCCCTACAAACATGCATTATAATTCGATGAAAAATGCAAAAATGCAATAACATAAGGGGTGTTCGAAGAAAAAGAAAATTTGTATCACCAACGACTGTAATTATTAAAATAATTTTATAAGATGCAGCTCACGGTACCATATAACAAACGTACACAAGTTTTCCTCGTATCTTGTATAATAACGGATATATTGAGAAATGCATCACTCTGTATATATGTAAACAGATTAAAAAACTGAAACTAACCCCGGATGTGGGTTAGAGGGAGACCGGTTCGCGCTCATTTGAAGAAATCTTTTCAAGATAAAAAAGTCGTATTCTTCTCATTGGCGAATTTTTCCTACGAACATTCGTAATAACTTACAGACCATTAAACCGTAAACTCTATAACTACAACTATTGCCAAAGCCTCGGAGAGAGAGAGAGAGAGAGAGAGAAAGAGGCCATTTGAAATTAATTTTCTGGAAATATTTTAGTAGAATGAAGGACAATGACGGTTGAAGCTGAACGTTAAGGGTTTGCAAAACATTTTCCTTGCAACATATTCTCTACGTAACCCATATTCCTTTCAGGTTCTTTGCCTAAAAGTTGCAAATTTTGACGTTTCAAAACGAGACCTTTTACGTTTTGAGGAAGGCCTCGATCGTTTCACTTAGTTTATTCATTCCCTTGATGACGCTAACTTTGTTAGGGAAACGATCGTCGGGTCAAAAAACTGTATTGTGATGAACTAGGTTCTCCAAATTGGCTCGACTACAGAAAAAATAAATATTTAACTCCCTCATAATAAACCTAAAGTTGATTGTCATGAGGAAATCACAGAACGCAATAATATTTAAAATAAAAATACCCAAGAACTCCCGAAAGGTGATTTTTTTATTTAAACGTGAGAATTTTTCCCAAGCAACCACATATTCCTTTCATTTTCTCTGAAGCGGTTTAACTTCCAAACTATCCAACCGTGATAGCGATGACAAGGGACTAGAATGTTGACCATAACGTACTTATAAGTTATTTATAAGATACTCAAGTCTCTTTAGTACTTGGAAGCCTAGGCAAATGAAACAATGTTGTGCTGCCATTCCATGTCATGCTGTAAAATGTATAAAAGAAAATTAAATCAAGAGCAACTTTTTGACCCAAAAACTCTCCAAGAGCATCCGCAAAAACATTGTAGAAGGCTTTCGTTTCTGTCTTTGTTATTGGGTTGGTACTTGAAATGAGAGCTAGTAAAATTACTTGATGTCCAATTTTTTCTTAACATATTATGCTATTTGTTATGCCTAACATACTGCTTAAGTATTTTTTGATCACCACCCAAACGAATTTTATAGAGTAAAACTTTTCCAAGACGTGCTTCTTGCAACAACAGTTAACAATGAAATTTTTTAAAGCTACAAGATAAGGGCACATTTCATGAATGGAATGCTGAAGTAATTCGTTTTTCTTAGAAAACTTAATACAAGCTTTCAGAGTCAACAAGACAAACAAATTAAATGTTTGCAGAGAAACGGACATAAAACAAACGAAGGCGTCTGACACATATTCTGTTCTACTGTTTTATTTACTCTAGTGGAAAATTAGATAATCAACACGTCTGATGTTTACTTGAACTAGATCTTCAGAAGCTGGCATCCTAGACTGACAAATTATCTAACTATGTTTTATGCATTATATTACTGTAATTCTACGTTATCATATGTTTAACATTACAGAAACCGTTCTGTTGTTTATAAGCTATAACTCGCAGTTACTTAATTAAAACAATATAAGAGACTTTTCTGTTAATTATCGATCGTTTGTAGGGCTTAGTTTAAAGTTATTTAACATCAAACGTAGACTACATTAGGTTAGTAATGACAGAGAAACTGGTTATTGGACCTTTGTCAGCACGACCTTTTAAATCCATTGCTCATATTTGTCTCCTTTATCAGAAACATAAATTAGAGTCACCCCAAAAACCGCAAAAATAAGAACAGTTAGCTATGCGCAGGGTATGTACTTTAACACAGAAGTTATCTTCATCAGTAGCTTTCGTTATCTTTATTAGATTTCACTGCCTTGATAGGGACTCTTTCGTGTAGCCTTGGGCGTTCCTCTTCTTTTTGAAGTCACTAAAATCACAGTCTTGTTGTGGTGATTTGGGTTCTCCAAGTGTTTTTATTTCTCACTCTTCTTTAAAATTTTCGCAATTTTAGAAGTAATTGCATACGTAATACCTCCTCACCATCAGGTATTTGAATTTGTCTTTGAAAATAATAAAAGTATTGACAGATCACGATGCCAGATTCCATAGCTATTAGGAGAGGCAGTAATGACTAATACAGGATCACGCACTAGGTAATAAATACAAGAGCGGCATGGATTTTAATGCCAGACATGCGTTGGAGGGCCACACCTTATTGCTTGGTCTGCTTATTTGCATACAGACTTGCCCTACTGACATTACATAACTGTATTTAATACCAGACTTCGTACATGTACACACACACACACACATTGCTATGACATATATTTACCGACGGTGACACCTAATTATAACATACGGAGCATCTAAGAAAACGAAACTGGTGAAAACCATTATTCTGAACTGTTAGTCAATCTTTAACCCTTCCTTTTATTTGTAAATTTAGCGCATGCCTAATGTTTTGTATGGGCGAACTTTTATTTGAAAAAATTCGCTAAACGAGAGGTATCGATGGTGAGATTTAAAAAACATTATTAGAAACAAGCGCGAATTTGGACCACTACAACCCGAAAATAAGGTCCATTAAAATTGGTATATGTATATGTATATGTATATATATATATATATATATATATATATATATATATATATATATATATATATATATATATATATATATGTATGTATATGTATATATATATATATATATATATATATATATATATATATATATATATATATATATATATATATATATATATATATATATATATATATAAAACCATATAATTTTTTTATCTACCTTGCTTTCGGGTTGTGGGGGCCCAAATTCGCGCTTGTTTGGAATAAATTTTACTATCGATACCTCTCGTTTAGCGAATTTTTTTTTCGGTGTTATGTTGGCCTTGAACGTATATTTCTTACATTTATTTAACCTTAACCAGTGGCTTAGATGGTTATGTTCTAATATTTTATACAACATTTCAGTTTTCTTTGTTCCAAATGTGGGAGCTTCTAAACGTTCAGCCACATAGTCGTGTATCGCAAATTCAAAATTGCTGTTATGGAAATTACCTTTTAAGGAGACACGCATACTTTTATTTTGCACCATGTGTTCACGAATAAATTATAAGGTGGTTAAACAGCACGGCTATGTAAAATTTCCTTTTGATATATTGCCACCTGTCGTGGAAAGATTATAGGTGGCATGTAGTTACCTGGCCTGCAAACATTTTGATATTTTAAATTACATGAAAAATCTGGCCATAGCAAGTGCGTTACGTAGCGAAGTTTTATTAAGATAGTCTACGAAATTTCGCTAATACGACATAACGCTTTTAGTTCTACTATATATATATATATATATATATATATATATATATATATATATATATATATATATATATATATATATATATATATATTGTTGGAGAAAACATAATTGGTACGCCCCTGTCTCTTTACTTCCATTCGGTTGCACTATCATTTAAGTTTCTACCTGGAATGATTTATCTCTGGATTTCACAATCCTTTCCAATTTTCTGGTAATCTTTACCCTCTAGAGGTCTGTACCGCATTAGGTTTACACATCAACAATGCCATACAAAGAATACTTATATACGGTTAAGTCCTTTATTGTAAATAGCTTTAGCTGTCTTTGACGTATTAAGATGATGCACCCAGTGGATTTTCTTCACTAGGAATAATGTTTCTACATAGTTAGCCATTCTGTATTACTAACATTATGCTATGTCAACTACGCCACTTAGCGTTACGCGAAAGCTCGATAAAAGCAAGCCTTTCGCAAGGTACAAGTCAATTCTACGCCAGATCTCATATTCGCTCCTTCTTCGCTACTTGGAACCCTGAGTTCCAAATCTTCCACTTAAACATCGCTCGTGTGTTTAAGACAGCTCAATTCTACAGTGCCGTTCTGCACGAATCCATCTTCATCGCTTTTTGGGATTTCTAAGATCTCGATCTTCTACCTAAACATCGCTCGTTTGATTACGCCACTTCAGTTCAAGCTCCAATCTTCCTACAGAAATTCCGTTCGTACAGTATTACAGTGAAAAGTCAGTGCTTTCTTCGAAATTAGAAAGTATACGCGCAGTTAAATGCAATAGCAAGTAGCTTATAAGATTGTGAAATCTCCTGAATAACCCATTAAACCAAGTGTAAAACCGCAAATTGTAAATAATTGTTAAGTTGAAAGTGTATATAGTAACAATACAACATATATAAATACAAAAAAGTGTATTATTGAAATCGTCTAGAATCCAGTGCACCTAGAGTTATAAATCCAGTCCACATACAGTCCACATCTTCAACATATTCTTCTTCCAACGCTAATTAGCAAAGACGACTAGTTAGCGAGGGTGGGATCAATCCCCCAGCAAATCATTGGGGAAAGAAAACAAGCTTTTCCTCCCCATATATATATATATATATATATATATATATATATATATATATATATATATATATATATATATATATATATATATATATATATATATATATATAAACATATAGAATGGAAACTGAACCCGAATATGGGTTCTAGGACTCCTAGATTGCGCTCATTTAAAGAATTTTTTTCAAAATTCAAAAGTTGCGATGTTCTCATTAGTGAATTTTTCAAAGAACATTCACTAAAAAGTAAACTGGGTATCAAAACTTAGATCTGTTACTTGAAAGACAAAAAAGTTATAGGCATTATAAAAAAAGTTGGGGTTTTCCTCTTAAAACGTCAAGGTCGCGTTTTGAAGCGTCAAAATTGGCAACATTTAGGACAAGAACCTAAAACGAATACGGGTTATGTGGAGAAATTGTCGCAGGAACAGTGTTTTGCAAACCCTTAAGTTTCAGCTTCAACCGATATTTTCCTTCATTTTACTAAAATGTTTACAAAAAAATCATTTCAAGTAGACTCTTTCTCTGATGTTTTGGCGGTAGTTGTAGTTATAGTGTTTATGGTTTAATAGTCTATAATTATATCTAGCTAATTTTAGTAGAACATATTCTCTAATGAGGAGGCTTTTGAATTTTGAACAGATTTCGTCAAATGAGCGCGAACTAGGCACCCTAGAACCGATATCCGGAGTTAGTTGCAGTTTTTATTCGTTTTCATATATACAGGGTGACGCATTTCTACGGTAAAGCTCAATATATCCGTTATTATACAAGATACGAGAAATAATTTTATTTGTTAATTGAGTTGCATTTATAAAATTATTTTGACAATCATCGGGTGTTCCATTAGTCGCTGTGTCACAAATATTTTTTTTCGAACACGCATTATATTATTTCATTTTTGCATTTTTCATCGAATTATAATCCATGTTTGTAGGAAAAGAAATTAATAGCGTTCATCGAGTTATTTAAATTGTTTTGCAAGTTTTCCCATTTTTGGCATATAGCAAAAATTATGACACGGCGTTTTTACCAATAAATAGAAAGTGACCCATTCAGAGAGGTTTTCGTTTAAATTATTCGCTAAAAAAACCGAGATGCCGTCTACAGAGCGCTCTCAAATAGTGACTGAATTTGAAAAAAATCAAAATGTTGCAACTCAATCAATTGAACACCTTCCTATACCAATAGACTTTTCGAAATATTTTTTGCATTTTCTTTTCTTAAATCTTATATAAAATTACGTACATGTACATATTTATTCGTTTGAAAATTATACTTCGCGTTTTACAAAAAGCTATTGTTTGTACCTGTACATATCACAATTATAGTTTTTAGTAAGTCCGAACATAAGTAAATGCCAACCATTTTGATATATGTCACTCCTTAATTTGATAGAATCCTCCGTGTATTCGAGTTATATTTGGCAGCAAACATTTGCTTAGATACGATGGGTCCAAGTTTTCATTTAGTAGCAAGCTTTTCTTTCAAAAAACCAAAATCTTTTGAAATGTAAAAAAAACTCTGGACGCAGCAAGTGCGTTATGGTAGTGAATGTTCATAAAAATGTTTTTATTGCAAATATGTGTGTTTTCTTTTTAAGAAAGCAGGCATCAATTTTGGTTACCAGTATAACCTATATAGTAAAAACAATGTGCCATGTTTCATAAAAATAACTTTATTGTGTGAAAATGTACAAAAATTTCCAAAAGTAAACTTAAAGTGTTTCCGGAAAAACTCGTTTCTTGGTCAACCTTATAGATTAATAGCAAATTGGGCTATTCAAATATAAAGCATTTGATCAAAATTCGCTACCATAACGCACTTGCTGCATCCAGGATTTATTTTCTTACAAACATGCATTATATTTCGATGGAAAATGCAAAAATGCAATAACATAAGGCGTGTTTGATTAAAAAAAAAAAGAAAATTTGTATCACCAACGACTTATGGGCCATCCTGTGATTGTAGAAATATTTTTTAAGATGTAGCTCAAGACCCCCTATAATTAATGTATACAAATTTTTTTCATGTCTTGTATAATAACGGATATATTGAGCTTTATTGATTTTTCACGAAAATTCGACAAAAATTATATACCATTAAACGATAAACTCTATAGCTAAGACTACTGCCAAGCATCAGAGAAAGGGTCTATTTGAAACGAATTTTCTGGAAACATTTTACTAAAATGAAGGACAATGACGGTTGAAACTAAGACTACAGGGTTTGTAAAACATCCTTCTTGAGTCATTTGATTTCCATAGCCCGTATTAGATTCAAGTTATTTGCCTAAATGTTGCCGATTTTGACGTTTTAAATCGCAATTTTGACGTTTTGAGGAAAACCCCAATTTATTTTCCTTTAAATGCCTATAACTTTTTGTCTTTTGACCTACATAGCTAAATTTTAGTAGCTAACTTACCTATAAGGATCTAAACCCGCGTACTAAATTTGGTTGCCCTTACTTTGTTAATTCCGGAGATATGAATTTTTTTCAAAAGAAAACACAAAATTTTCCGGGAAAACCTGGGCAGATTTTCCTGGCTAACAAACTTATCCAAGCCATTTGCAAAAGGAATGTATTTATCAAATTTAATCAAAATCGGCCCATTAGTTTTTGAGTTATCGGTGTGATACATATATATATATATATATATATATATATATATATATATATATATATATATATATATATATATATATATATATATATATATATATATATATATATATATATATATATATATATATATATATATATGAACATATAAAAATTGAAACTGACCCCGGATATGTAGTCTGGGGGCCTAATTAGCGCTCATTTGAAAATTTTTTTTCAAAATTCAAAAGTCGAGATCTCCTCATTAGTGAATTTTTTAAAGAAAATTCACTAATATTAGACCAGGATTAAAATCGTAATTTCAAATTTGGACACCTTTATAACAGAAACCTTTTTACAATTTAAATCAAACCTCATTTTGCATGTCAGATAAGTATTTTTTTTACTTGTACATTTAATTTTAAACTTTGGAACACCATATTAAATAACGTCACAGACCAAAGAGTAAATCATTATATTATCGATAATGTTACATAATGGTTGTAAAAACATATGGAAAAACGTTAACATAATGAACAAATCGTACTGATATCAAATTTCAATTGAATATTTCTAAGTAAATTTTAATTTGTCATAGGTAAATCATACAAAAACATAATGCATAATTTTGTAGCTGTTAAAGATTGTCTTCTTATTTGACGGTCACATATTTTATAAAATCTAATTAACATAATTTGAAGTATAATATTCTATGACTATTGATGATGGGCATAGTGTATATTAACTATCTGAGTGAGATAATTTAAAGGTTTATTGACTGAATTAATTAGCCATTTAATTAGTAAATTATTTTAGACCTGTGGTATTTTAAGGATGACTCAAACGCCGACGGTTCTTTTAAGGAATGATCTAATAAGAAATAGAATTAGTTACAGACAGCAAATGGTTCTTGACAAATAATTGTGTAAACAAATTAAATGCAAATAAGTTCTTTAAACAATGGACAAGCCAAAGAAACTCTCTCTTCCGATTCTATGCATTTATTTGAATGATCCATATACATGTTAGAAAAGGCATTGGAAATAATCAAATAAAAATATAAAACATGTTAAGCGGCATAATTTTCTTTGAGCAAATATGTCATTTATGTGTATCACAAAGTAACACGTCAACAAAAAACCTAATCTGCACTCAGTTTTCTAAAAAACATTACCATGCTCCTATAATGCCTGACATGTTCCACAACTAACTATCCTTTAAATATAATTTTTCTAAAAACAAACTGCTTGGTCGCAAAATACTATATATATATATATATATATATATATATATATATATATATATATATATATATATATATATATATATATATATATATATATATATATATATATATATATATATGGGGGAGAAAGAGCTTGTTTTCTTGCCCCAATGTTTTGCAGATGGATTGATCCCACCCTCGCTAATTAGTCGGCTTTGCTAATTAGCGTTTGAGGCAGAATATGTTGAAGATGTGGACTGTATGTGAACTGTATTTATAACTCTAGGTGCACTGGATCCAGAAGATTTCAATAATACACTTTTTTATATTTATATATGTTGTATTGTTACTATATACACTTTGAACTTAACATTTATTTACAATTTGCGGTTTTACACTTGGTTTAATGGGTTATTCAGGAGATTTCACAATCTTATAAGCTACTTGCTATTGCATTTAGCTGCGCGTATACTTTCTAATTTCGAAGAAAACACTGACTTTTCACTGTAATACTGTACGAACGGAATTTCTGTAGGAATATTGGAGCTTGAACTGAAGTGGCGTAATCACACTAGCGATGTTTAGGTAGAAGATCGGAATCTTAGAAGTCCCAAAAAGCGATGAAGATTAGATTCGTTGTAGACTTGAAGTGGCTTAAACACACGAGCGATGTTTAAGTGGAAGATTTGGAACTAAGGGTTCCAAGGAGCGAAGATGAGATTTGGCGTAAAACTGTAGCACTGAACTGGATTAAACACGCGAGCGGTGTTTAAGTAGAAAATTGGGAACTCGGAGTCCCAAGAATTTAAGAAGATGAGATTGAACGTAGAACTGACTTGTACCTTCCGAAAGGCTTGCTTTTATCGAGCTTTCACGTAACGCTAGGTGACGTAATGTCAGTAATACAGAATGGCCAACTAGGTAGAAGCATTATTCCTAGTGAAGAAAATCCACTGGGTGCATCTAAAGAATACGTCAAAGACAGCTAAAGCTATTTACATTAAAGAACCTAACGGTATAGAAGTATTCTTTGTATGGCATTGTTCAAGCGTAAACCTAATGTGATACAGACGTCTAGAGGTTAAAGATTACCAGCAAATTGGGAAAGATTGAGAAATCCAGAGATAAATATTTCCAGGTAGAAACTTAAAAGATAGTGTAACCGAATGAAAGTAAAGAGACAGGGGCGTACCAATTATGTTTATCCAACAATATATATATATATATATATATATATATATATATATATATATATATATATATATATATATATATATATATATATATATATATATATATGTATCTCCGGAAATAACAAAGCTATGACAATGAAATTTGGCATATACGTTTATACTATCAAACTTACCCTACATACCGAAACTCAATTCTCTTAGTTGAAAGTTATAGGCATTTGAAAAAAAATTGTGCCACTGGTGATCAAAGGAAAGCACAAGAACAAAATATTTTGTGTGACTAACAAATCCAATTGAATATTACATACAGCCGTTAAGTTTTCTTGACAAAAAAGGTCAAGAAGTAGCAGAACAAATATTTTGAAAATTTTATCATTTTTCTTCTTAAAACGTCGCAATTGAAACGTAAAAAAATTTGCAATTTTTAGACAACGAATTTGAAACAGATACGGATTATGTAAAAGATATGTCGTAATGAGTTGTTTTACAAAGCCTTAAGCTTCAGCTTCAACCATCATTATCCTTCATTTTACTAATATATTTTTGGTAAATCCGTTTCAAATACACCCTCTTTCTGATGCTTTCGCAGTAGTTTCGGCTATAGAGTTCATGATTTAATAATCTATATTTTAGCAAATTTTCGTAGAAAAAAATTTGTTATTGAGAGGACCGCGACTTATGCATTTTAAAAAGATTTCTTCAAATGAGCGCGAACTAGAATCCCTAAAACCCATATACGGGGTCAATTCCAGTTTTTGTCTGTTTACACATATACAGGGTGACGCATTTCTACGGTAAAGCTCACTATATCCGTTATTATACAAGATATAAGAAAAAAGTATATACGTTAATTATAAGGTATCTGGAGCTACATCTTATAAATCTATTTTGATAATCACAGGTGGCCCATAAGTCGTTGTTGATATACTCTTTCTTTTTGAATAGAACACCCCATTATGTTATTGCATTTTTGTGTTTTCCATCGAATTATAATGCATCTTTGTAGGAAAAATAATTGATATCGTCCATAGTGTTTGAGTTATTTAATTGTTTTGGAAGTTTTCATGTTTTTGGCACATATTTTAAACACATATCACAAATGGTGATTCGTCGTTTTTATCAATAGATAGCAGAGCCCCATGGAAATGACGAGCTCAGAGAGCTTTTTGTTTGTATTACTCGTCGAAAAAATCGAGCAGCCGTTTACAGGTACTCTCAAATAGTGGTTGAATTTTAACAGTTTTCGCAGAAATGTTTTTAGTGTTTCTGTAGAAATTAGTTTTGTAAGATATTTGTGATATGTTGGTAATTAATAATAAATATTGGGTAAATTATTGTAAAAAAAGTTGTCGAATTTTTGTGAAAAATATAATTTAGTGTAACATTACTAAAGACAACTTCTGTAAAAGAAATGGTGATTTTTTGTAAAACAAATTTTTTCAAATTTTCATTTGTTTTTTCAATTTTGGTCCTACAGCTGTTTGTAAATAATTATATCTTGGCAGGTGTGTAAATAGCTTCAAGAGGTTCGTTGGTCAGAAAAATCGGACCAGTTATTTTCTGGAACTTTTAAAGTTTATTTTCGAAAAATGTTTGTACTTTTTTAAACAACAAAGCTATTTAATGAAATATGGTACATTGTTAGTACTATATGGGTTATACTGCCAACCAAATGTCCTTCTCTTAAAAATAAGACATATTTACATTAAAATATTTTAACGAAAATTCGCTACCATAACGCACTTGCTGCGTCCAGACTTGTTTAGGATAAGATTATCTAATTTAGCAGTGATGACTAGATTCTAAAATGTAAAACTGCAATTACTGCCCCTTTATCTACTTCTGTTACCGCAAAACAAATCTAAATGAGTTGCAATGACCTTCTTGGCGATAACATCATTTAATTAGCGACTTATTTATTGAGTAGATATAAAATATTTATCGATAAAAAGAGCTTAAAACGTACGCAGAATACAGAAGCACATTCTTACGGCCGTTCTACTTGCACCTCTCACATCCTAGTTAATACTTTAGCAAGAACTACTATGGAAGACTTGCAAGTTTTTGCAAAAATAGCAGTCAGCCACATTCCAGACAAGGAATATGCAGTTCTGCAGTAGTAGGAACTAAGGAATCTATTTGTGGTTTTTATATCGCCTGACACACTTTAGTTGTAATGAACTAGAAGAAAAGTTACACTTATAATAATAAATGTAACGATAACAACCTACGTTTAATTGTAGTTTATTAAAATGACGTCTTGGCTTTACAAAATATTAGAAGAAGAAAACTGCTGTGACGCAAAATTTTTAATAAAACTCATCCCACTAATATGTTCACGATCGCAGTCAAAAATGCGATAGTTTGCAGTTCTACCCACTTTTTGTAGAAAGAATTCGATATAATAGTGAACTTTTATAACCATTTTACACTATTAGTACGAAATATTACTAAAACTAATACTTTTAATTCAAATAGACGTCGAAGAGCGGGTTTAGAGGTCCTAATACAAGCTTATTTGAAGAATTTCTCTGTTTCTATTATCATACCAAATATTCAAATATTATGTTCTGGCTCCTTATGAGAAAAAACTTTGAATGCCCAAAACTCAATTTTCTATGACTCTAGAAAATTAAAATTTGGTGAATCTAGGTAGTAGAAGTCTCTTTAAACGGAAATTGTGGTACAAATTTCATTAAAATTGCAAAAGCGTTCCAGAAGAAAATGTAATTTATGTTTAGAAACGGAATGTATCTGCCAAATTATAAACGTGGTAGGTATTTTTCGTGGCTAATCGCCTGGGTGATTTCGTTTTAGTCAACATAATCGAAGCGGTTTTTCCAACAACAAGAAGTTTTTTTAAACAAATTCTATTTTTTTAATAAAAATTTATTAATACTAACAACACATACTATATAATGACAATACGGGAAACTCCTATGCTTTAGCATTGGTGATATTTGTGACAAGTACACTAGCGCCACCTCGCGTGAAGTACTGACAACTGAGCGGGTAATTTGAATAGTATATTTACCTGCATATTCTTAATTTAGACAATTGGTTTATTATAGATGAATATAAAAACTTGTACATGACAAAACAGTGAAAATTTTCTGATTATATAGTTATAAATAGAATTTGTATCAACAATCAGCTTGAAACTTAAATGAATTCAGCATGAATAATTCTACAAATTTCTCTTACCCATAATCTTATTTCATCATAATTTTAAGTACTACCTTGAAACCGTCGTTAAACTACTATTTCAAGGGTAGGTATAGGAATATACTGAAAGCTGTTTCTGAGGATATTAAGTTACAATCTGTACTTACCTATAAATAATTGTTCTAGGTATAAATGGTAGCACAGTACTCAATTTGCTATATCTCTACATGAAAACTGTCTTATTAATCTAATATTTTAAAATATGTAACTGATATACTTAGTACATAATTAAGAAATTGTGCAGATGAAAGGTGAGGCTAGCTCTTACTTCCGTGAATAAATCTATTATAGGGCTGAATCTGCTATTTCTACTTGTCTCTTTAAAAACCTGTCTTGGGAAGATAATTAAAAGTCTTTACCAAGTAAAATAATTTTAAATGTGTAAAAATGTAACAATTTCTGCGATACTGAAATAAAAAAGGAGACAGAAGAATATAGAAAAACAGTTTTCTTATATCATTTATTATTAATGCAAAACTTTTTTTTGCCTTCATATTTCTTTTTTTTTTTTGATGCACAAGTTATGATTGAAGCGTTTGAACCATCCGTTTACGAAGTTTATCTATAAATAGGTGCGTGATGGTAAATATTACACAATAAATTATCTTCTGCGAACTGTACATATTGGCATAAAAGTGATTCTGAATTTGTCTTCTGCTTCAACAAATTAATTATTTTGGAAGTGACATTAAAATGTAAAATGCACCTTGTGTCTTCAATACTATATCCAAATCAGTTCTTTTTGATAACGGTACCCTTTTCTTGTATCTATAATACAAAATTATCTTCAATCCATGTTATAATTATTGTTTAATATTTATTTATTAGGCGAATTTGTAAAAAAATTCTCTGGTAACAAAAGAAAACACAAAAAATCATATTCACGTTTCGCCATCCTTTGGAAACCTATCAAATGTCTGTGATAGATTTAGCACGTTATAATTCGAACAATTATAGATTGCACACACCCAACCACTAACATTTATTGTAAAAAACACAGCTCAAACTTAAATACACACAGTTAAACACCAGCAATTGCTAGTGTTACACGTTCTCGAACGTTGCAGCATCAGTACTATCCGCTAGGGGCGCTGATATTCTTGAAATACGAAATGAGCCGGAGTGTCCTGTATTGTCATTATATAGTATTTGATTGTAGTTTATCAAAATGACATCTCGGCTTTACGTAATATTAGAAGAGGAAAACTACTGTGACGCAGAATTTTTAATAAAACTCACCCCACTAATACGTTCACGATCGCAGTCAAAAATGCGATAGTTTGCAGTTCTACACACTCTTTGTAGAGATAATTCGATATAATAGTAAACTTTTATAAGAATTTTAAACTACTAGTACGATATATTAGTAAAACTAATACTCTTAATTCAAATGGACGTCGAAGAGCGGGTTTAGAGGTCCTAATACAAGCTCATTTGAAGAATTTCTCTCTTTCTATTATCATACAAAATATTCAAATATTGTGTTCTGGCTCCTTATGAGAAAAAGTTTTAAATGCTCAAAACTCAATTTTCTATGACTCTAGAAAATTAATATTTGGTGAATCTAGGTAGTAGAAGTCTCTTTAAAAGGAAATTGTAGTAGAAATTTAATTAAAGTTGCAAAAGCGTTCCAGAAGAAAATTTAATTTATGTTTAGAAACGGAATGTATCTGCCAAATTATAAACGTGGTAGGCAGTAGTCGCTCGTGCCTTAATGTATTGGGGGTGCGCAAGAAAAAAAGTTCGGGACGCAGCAAGTGCGTTATGGTAGTAAGTTTTTATTAAATGCCTCAAAATTGAATAACTCAAGTTCCTACTGACTTAGAAATTTTGGTGTATAGTAGGGTATTATACAGGGAAACATACTCACCAAATTTAATTTATATAAGTTTGTAAGTTTCAGTGAAAAATTTTTTTTCAAAAGAAAATTCAAAATTTGAATAACCCAATTTTCTAAAAATGTAGAAAGTTGAATTTTAGTGTGTAGTAAGGTCTTTTACAAAGCAAAATATCCATACCTTTGTAATTTTTGGAAAAAAAGATTTTTTTTTAAACAAAACTCAAAATTTTCAGGGAAAACGTTATCCCATTTTCCTGAAAAACGAACTCATCCAAGCCATTAATAAAAGAAAGGCACTTGCCGAGTTTCATCGAAATCAGTTGCTTATTGTTTGAGTTATCGGTTGGATATATATATATATATATATATATATATATATATATATATATATATATATATATATATATATATATATATATATATATATATAAACAGATAAAAATTGAAACTGACCCCGGATATGGGTTCTAGGGGTCCTAGTTCGCGCTCATTTGATTAATTTTTGCAAAGTCTCTCCATCGATACCTCTTTATTAGTGAGTTTTTTAAAATAAAAATTCACCAAAAATGAAGAGCTCGCCTATTTTTCCTCGAAAATGTATTATAAAGAAATCTACCTATTAAACTTAATGATTATTAACTACTTACCAAGTTTTCCTCTAGTTAGTTATACGTTATAGTAGTTAAAAAGTCACTTAAAAAGTTAACTTTTAAATTTAAAATATCCACTGAATTAATCACAGTATCACAATTATTTTGTTCACTTATTAAGCAACCCGAAGTAGTAACCATAATAATAATAATAATTGTCTTGTTAGAACATGTAAACAACAACGAAATGATCTAATTAAAAATCAATCCGACGCGAAGACGAAAATTACTACATAGTAGGTACACAAGCTCTGCCGAAAGTCCACTACAAACTGAAAGTGTGTAATTTTATAGCGCACAACAGATTGCTTATTCTGTCGTTTTCGACGAAGATCATTAAGATTCGGCGAGCATTTCGCACTGAAGTATCGCATTTCGTGAGAGCGCCGAAAAATACACACCGCCGCCCGCCTGCTTTATATGGATATGGATGTATATAACGTCTGCAACGATTAACACTATATTTATTCTGATTCTGTATTCTGTATTAATGGCTGCCGACTCTCTGCGATCCTCGATATTCCAGTTTTGTTTGTTAAATTCAGGGGGCAAAAAAGTAAATAAAAATGTATTAAAATATAGCATAGCAAAAATATTGTTTTTTTCCACGGCAGGCGGCAGTGCGCGCGCACGGGCACACTTATTGAGGAGCCGCCACTGGTGGTAGGTATTTTTCTTTGCTAATCGCCTGGGTGATTTCGCTTTAGTCAACCTAATCGAAGCGGTTTTTCCAACAACAAAAATTTTTTTAAACAAATTCTATTTTCTTAATAAAAATTTACTAATACTAACAATAAAAGATGTCTGCTGAAATGGTTACTTTATCTAACTTTATTAACGTTATTTTCTGTGAGCTCCGTTTTACATATTAATCCATTATGGTGAACTAAACGCTAAATTATCCTGCGATTCATTTTAATAGTTTTTTAATGCATCAAGTGAAAACAAAAAAAAATGTTCCTACTCCTGAATTCCTAAAAGTCAATTCATTATTCAAATAATCAACTTGTTTGGAAAATTAATCCTCGAATATTTATGTTAATATTCTTATTTCTTGATTTTCAGTGCTAGCAACATATACAATCATCCACCATCTTACCTCAAAACAGACTTGTCAAAAGATAAATAAACTAAACACGTTATTATTCTTTGGTTTCCAATTTTAAAAGCATAATATACAAGTTTTTATATCCATTTCAATGACACTCATTTACTACTTAACCTAAAAACAGAACTGTCAAATCATAATAAACACACTGGTTTTTACTTCAAGTAGCTGAAATGAAGCTTCCTTATTTTCCCCTCTCACTTTCAGATTAGGATATTTTTGAAGATTTTCAAATCCACGCATCCGAATATACCCGAAGGCAGTCATTAGGGTGGTATTGCTACAGTTCGAGTCTGGACGTTCGTTGCACATTAGGATGTTGTGGCGTTTCCGCCACAACATCCTAAATTATTAAATCATAAAGCTTAATAATTTGCCGACAATAGGCATGGATGCAAAATGATAATGTTTTGTATCCTCCTACTATGTCGAAAAGCATAACTATTGGACAATTGATAGTCCCTTTATTAATCTTATTTTTAAAGGGGTAGACATTGATCCAATCCAATCCATAGCAGGTGGTAGTGGAATTTTCCTTTACGTAATAGTAAAGGATTTTTTCACGCCCGAGGAGGTACCACCCCATACATTAAGGGGCCGGTGAAGTCCCAACGGACGTTTCCGGTTCTGGTGTATGAGTCGGTTTCCCTTATAAACAAAAATGATGATGGCTCCTCCTTGTACAAAATATTCCGGAGGCAAAATACCCCTCCATTCGGATATCCGGGAGAGGGGTGTACAGGGGGCGCCAACATCAAGATTTAACACATCCTTTTCGAATATATGTGGCCTAAATTCTAACCTGAATTCCGTCCACCATTTCCTCCAGGCCAACAGGCCCCAACTCCTCTTCCTCACCGAAACCCAAATCAGTGCCAAAACAGCCACTAATCACCTTAATTTCCCGGGGTATGAACTCCTTACTTCCTTTAGATTGCATGGAGGCGTGTGCGCATACGTCCGTAGCAATCTACCCTGCACCAGACTCCCCAATTTAGAAGCTGGAAGGAAAGACATACTATGGATAAAACTTTCTCTCAGGGCTGAAACTAAATTCATCTGTTGCATTTACCGGTCACCTTCTGACAACAACTTTGTCCAGCTCTTTGACTACCTTTCTGAAAAAACCGACTATCTGATTTCTGAATATCCTTCCTCCGTGGTCACTATTCTTGGTGACTTCAATGTCCATAATAAGGAATGGCTAGGATCTTCAAAAACCGATACACAAGGGAGAGCAGCGGAGGCTTTTGCAGTCAGCAATTCTTTAGCCAATATGGTTCAGCAACCTACTTACTTTCCTCGTATCCCAACACACAGCTCAAATCCCTTGGATCTCCTTCTTACTACACAACCTGAATGCTATAAGATATCAGTCACCGCCCCCATGGTCGCTCAGACCACGGCATGGTCACTGCTTCCTGCGCAATGAAACTCGAGGTCACACAGTCATCACACCCACGTATCGTTTGGCACTACAACTCCGCAAACTGGGACGAAATGCGGGATTACTTTTCCTCATTTCCATGGGCGTCTGTCTGCTTCTCTCATCCTGACCCCTCTGATATCTCACAAAACGTCACCGAAATTATCCAAGCTGGCATGGAATTATTTATCCCACGTACACAGAAAACCTCTTCAGCCACTCAAAAGCCCTGGTCCTCTAAATCCTGTGACAAGGCCAGACTTGAAAAGGTCAAAGCTCACAAAACGCTTCTACACAATCCCAGTCAAGAAAATCGTCAAGCATTTAACGACGCAAGAAACCGTTATGTCCGCATTCTTTCTGAGGCAAAAAACTCGTTTAATAACCACATCAAAAACAAAGTCCTCTTAAGCTCCAACGGCGGCAAACCCTTCTGGACCCTTGCTAAATCTATTGGGAATAATTTCTGCAAAAGCACGTTCCCACCTCTTGTCTCAGGGGATGAAATTGTTTCTACCGCCCTGGGCAAGGCTGAACTTTTTGCTTCGTTGTTCGCCGGCAATTCTACTCTCAACCCACCTCCAAATGTTAAACCACCAACAGTCCCCAATGTCGCGCATAAAATGACGGATATCATTTTCAAAACTAAAAAGGTACGAAATATGCTCTCTTCTCTTAATACCAGGAAAGCCTCTGGCCTTGACCAGATCCCAGCAATTGTTCTCAAAAAATGCGCACCAGAGCTTGCTCCTGTCCTGACTCGTCTGTTTCAGATATCTTATAATAAAGGCATATTCCCTAGTAACTGGAAAACTGCTCGAGTACAACCCATCCCCAAGAAAGGATCCAAAGCGCTTCCCAGCAACTACAGGCCTATTTCTCTCCGTTCAGTCGTCTCTAAAGTGATGGAAAAGTATATAAACACCGAATTACTAAAATTTCTTGAAAAACACAGTCTAATCCGCGACAGGCAGTATGGATTCCGTCAGCGCAGATCGACTGCCGACCTCCTTTCCTTTGTCACCCATTCTTGGAACAAGTCTATGGAACAACACGGTGAATCCCAGATTGTTGCTCTAGACATATCCAAAGGATTCGACCAGGCCTGGCACGCAGCGCTGCTTAATAAACTTCCGGCCTATGGCCTACCACCAAAACTCTGTATGTGGACAGCAAATTTCCTCTCCAACAGGAGCATATTTGTTGTTGTGGATGGCCATTCCTCTAAACTGTATCCAATTAATGCAGGAGTTCCTCAAGGTTCAGCTTTAGCCCCTACTTTGTTTCTTCTCCACATCAATGACCTCCTCTCTAGCACATCTAACCCAGTTCACAGCTACGCGGACGACAGCACCCTCCATTCAAATATACAATATTTTAAGCCTGTCTCTTTAGCCCAATTAGATGAGGATCGCAGACTCATGGATGGTTCTGTTTTCGTGGATCTCTAAAAAATATTAGACTGGGGAAGTAGAAATCTTGTACAATTCATCCCCACCAAAACTAAGTCTTGCTTGCTTTCTCACAAGAGATACACCAGCCTTAGACCCATCACAATGAACAACCAAGTTATTCAAAGTAATGAGTCCTTTTCTCTTGTTGGCATTTCTGTGGATCGAAATCTTAATTGGCACCAACATGTCACATAAATCACAGAAGCGGCTGCTAAGAAATTAGGTTTCCTCTTCCGGGCTCGCAAATACTTTTCATCAGCTAATCTCTATACCTTATATACTTCACAAATAAGGCCAAACCTCGAATACTGCTCCCACATCTGGGGTGCCGCTGCCGCCTCTACACTCGCTATCCTGGACTCCATTCAAAAGAGAGCTATACGTCTCATCGGTGACCCTACCCTCACCCAAAGGCTGCCATCCCTTGCCCACCGACGTGCCGTTGGTGACCTCTCTCTCTTTTATAGATATCTGCACGGGCACTGCTCAGAGGAGCTTTCCTCCATAGTTCCCCCACCTGCTGTCCCCAACAGATCTACCAGGGGAACAGAGCGAATACACCCTTTTACTGCCCAGGTCACCAGACATAGAACATCTTGTTATGCCCGCTCTTTTGTCCCGAGGACTTCCAAGTTGTGGAATTCCTTGCCGGCACATGTTTTTCCTTCTCCTCCGAACCTCCAAACCTTCAAGTCCAGAATTAACAAGCTGCCTCTCTCCTCCTTGTCAACACCCACGGTACGATAGTATTTAGGCTGTAAGCCCTCGTGGTGTGTTGTTGAAAAAAAAAATTAATACATTTCAGTTTTAGTGCAGAAAATTAGTGACAGATAACCTCCAACAGACCAAAGACAAGCAGAAGAGGTAAAATTAGCCGTTGAAAGAACTAAATACTCTCCGAATAAGGAAAAATATGAAGTAAAACCAAGTAGTGAGTAGAGAAGCTGTTAGATAGAGCCACGGACAACCTTGGGTAATATAAATCATATAAATTCTTCCATTGAAAATAATATGTATCCATGCGAATTGTTGAGTAAATTATAAGCATAAAAGTGATGCTAATAGTTAGAAAGGGATCAGTGGCGTCTCCTGACCAAAATGTTCGGGTGTGCGGTAACGAGTTGCTGTTAGTGGTGGTTTTAAAAATTATTAACACTAAATGTACATATATATATATATATATATATATATATATATATATATATATATATATATATATATATATATATATATATATATATATTGTACCTATATGGGAATAATACGTAGATTTTCCACTGCAACACTAACAAATTGAAAAGTCACTTAAAACTTTAAAACACGAAAAGATCATGGAATTATTATCAAGCCCTTCTCTTCACACAAATTTGTGTTAGCGTCAGCACTGTCCGGAACGGGGTGAAAACTGAAAACATTAAAAGTAGTTCAATGTTAATATGGTACTAGATAATAAAATATGTAAAAAGCCTGGATGCAGCAAGTGCGTTATGGTAGTGAATTCCATAGAAATGATCTGGCACAAAATATTTTATTATAACTTTTTTTTCTTGCAACATAGAAATCTAAATTTTGGTGTATAGTTTAATTTTTATATCGTAAACCTACCTGCCAAATTTGGTTATCTTATCTTTTTTATTTTTTGATACAAATTTTTTTCGAATGAAACCTTAAATTTTCCCGGAAAACCTCGTCCGATTTTCCTGACTAACGAAATTATCCAAGCCATTTACAGAAGGAAGGTACATACCAAATTTTATCAAAATCGGCAGATTATATTTTGAGTTATTGGTGTGATACGTATATAAATATATATATATATATATATATATATATATATATATATATATATATATATATATATATATATATATATATATATATATATATATATATATTTATATATATATATATATATATATATATATATATATATATATATATATATATATATATATAAATTGAAACTGACCCCGAATATGAGTTCTAGGGGTTCTAGGGGTCCTAGTACGCGCTCATTTGCAAACAAATTTTCAAAATTCAAAAGTCGAGATCTCCCCATTAGTGATTTTTTTCTACGAAAATTTACTAAAATGTATTATAGTCTTTGATTCTAGAATACTGTGGTCTGTGTAAGCGCAGTCGTAATGTTTGTAAATAATGCTATCACAACGTTTGTTAAACCGGCGTTCCATTCATTTGTCTTGAGCGGTATTTCTACCGCTCACTGCAGTGTTAAAATCAATGGTATTTTCCCCACTATTTTAAACACATTGGTGGGGGACTGTATTGTATACCAATACAGCTCTATCGACTGAAGTGTTCGGAAATATTAACGCACACCTAACCTGAATTCATTCCCAGTTGCTATTGACCTACTCATATTCTCGGAATCAAGACGTGGTACCTACTTCATTCCAAGTCACTATTAACCGACTATTTATGAAATCAAATAAGTAAATTAAATCGATTGTCATAAAATATGTAGTGTATGTGTATTAAGACTAAGGGAAAAAGAAATAAAACATATTTAACTGTACACATTTTGATTATATTTTAGGGTGTGCGGCGCACACCTAGCTCACTAGGAGAAATCGCCACTGAAAGGGATCCTAAATGAGTAATTTTAATCAAAAGAATAGTTTGTTCATATAAAATTCAAAAATATTTCTTAAACAAATAAATAAAATTTCTATGTTCTGTTTTATAAGAAAATACTAACGACCTCTTTAAATTCATTGACAAGTAAGGGTATATATAATTGAAGGGACAAGAATTCAGGTAAAGAAATCTGTAAGGGGTAATAAACTAAACTAAACAGTGAAATTTGTGTTAAAGAATTTTCATTTGAATCCTAAGATAAAATAATCGCTGTAGAGAGAGAGAGAGAGAGAGAGAGAGAGAGAGAAAGAGAGAGAGAGAGTTACTATAGCTGTGGAAAAGTAAAACAAAGAAACAAAGGTAAAAATATTTATTTTAAATAATATATAAACGAATAAAATTGTACATAATAACAATATTTACTATAGTTCCATTGACTAAAAGTACCTGCACAATAACAGTTTAAGTATATTTACTAAAAGCTTAAGATTTAGTGAATATTACTGTAGCAAGTGATTAAAAAGTAAAATACTCTATTGACATAAATTCTTAAAAACCATGTGCAGTTGTGTGTAGATATGCGTAATTATGTGTGTATATGTTGAGACTTTATTTACGTTATTAAAAATAACAAATATAATAAAGGAAAAAAAAAAACATAAACCTCAAACGAGAAGCTAAAAAATCTGTGGCTAATGACAATTCTGTCGAGGCCATACCATCTTTTTTCACCACCATCACCATTTAAAAACCTACAAACATAAATTAAATTTATTATAATAACAATTTACATTTATTTTAAGCAAAACGAAAGGCGCCCAACATTTAAATCAAAAACTATACATAAAATATTATTATATATTATAAAATTTACGAAATTATCCAAGCTGTCATGGAATTATTTATTCCATATTCACAGAAAACCTCTTCAGCCACTCAAAAGCCCCGTTTCTCTAAATCCTGTGAGAAGGGCAGACTTGAAAAGGTCAAAGCTCACAAAACGCTTCCACACAATCCCAGTCAAAAAAAAAACATCAAACATTTAACGACGCAATAATTTTAATAACCATATCCAAAACAAAGTCCTCTTAAGCTCCAGCGGCGGCAAACCCTACTGGACTCTAGCTAAATCTATTGAGAATAATTTTCGCAAGAGCACGTTCCCACCTCTTGTCTCAGGGGATGAAATTGATTCTACCGCCCTGGGCAAAGCTGAACTTTTTGCCTCGTTGTTCGCCGGCAATTCTACTCTCAACCCACCTCCAAATATTCAACCACCAACAGTCCATAATGTCGTGCATAAAAAGACGGATATCATTTTCAAAACTAAAAAGGTACGAAAGATACTCTCTTCTCTTAATACCAGGAAAGCCTCTGTCCTTGACGAGATCCCAGCAATTGTTCTCAAAAAATGCGCACCATAACTTGTTCCTGCCTTGACTCGTCTGTTTCAGATATCTTACAATAGAGGCATATGCCCTAGTAACTGGAAAACTGCTCTAGTAGAACCCGTCCCCAAGATATGATCCAAAGCGCTTCCTAGCAACTACAGGCATATTTCTCTCCTTTCAGTCGTCTTTGAAGTGATGGAAAAGTATATAAAGACCGAATTACTAAAATTTCTTGAAAAACACAGTCTAATCCACGACAGGCAGTATGGATTCTGTCAGCGCAGATAGACTGCCGACCTCCTTTCCTTTGTCACCCATTCTTGGAACAAGTCTATGGAACTCCATGATGAATCCCAGATTGTCGCTCTAGACATATCCAAAGCATTCGACCAGGTCTGGCACGCAGCGCTGCTAATAAACTTCCGCCCTACGGCCTACCACCAAAACTCTGTACCTGGACAGCAAATTTCCTCTCCAACCGGAACGTTTGTGTTGTCGTGGATGGCCATTCCTTTAAACTGTATCGAATCAATGCAGGACTTCCTCAAGGTTCAGCTTTAGTCCATATTTTGTTCGTTTTCCACATCAATGACCTCCTCTCTAGTACATCCAACCCAGTTCACAGTTACGCGGACGACCGCACCCTCCACTCAAATATACAATATTCTAAGCCTGTTTCTTTAGCCCAATTAGGTGAGGATCGCAGACTCATGGAGGGTTCTGTCTCCGTGGATCTCCCAAAAAATATTAGACTGGGGAAGTAGAAATCTTGTACAATTCAACGCCACCAAATCTCAGCCTCGCTTTCTTTCTCATAAGAGATACACTAGCCCTAGACCCATCACAATGAACAACCAAGTTATTCAAAGTAATGAGTCCTTTTCACTTGTTGGCATTTCTATGGATCGAAATCTTAATTGGAACCAACATGTCACATCAATTGCAGAAGCGGCTGCTAAGAAATTAGGTTTACTCTTCTGGGCTAGCAAATAATTTTCACCAGTTAATCTCTATACCTTATATACTTCACAAATAATTCCAAACCTCGAATACCGCTCCCACATCTGGGGTGCAGCTGCCGCTTGTACATTCGCTCTCCTGGACTCCATTTAGAAGAGAGCTATACGTCTCATCGGTGACCCTACCCTTACCCAACAGCTGCCATCCCTAACCCATTGACGTGCTGTTGGTGAACTCTCTCTTTTATAGATATCTGCACGGGCACTGCTCAAAGGAGCTTTCTTCCATAGATCCTGCACCTGCTGCCCCCAACAGATCTACCAGGGGAACAGAGCGAATGCACCCCATTATTGTCCAGGTCACTAGGCACGGAACATCCTGTTATGCCCGCTCTTTTGTCCCGAGGACTTCCAAGTTGTGGAATTCCTTGCCGGAACATGTTTATATATATATATATATATATATATATATATATATATATATATATATATATATATATATATATATATATATATATATATATATATATATATATATATATATATAATTAGAGGCTGCATCAAGAAAATGTCGAAAAAGTCAATGATCTTATGCTCTGTAATCTACGCACCAAGAGCAGGCAGATATTAAAGCAAACAAAACAGTACAGTTCACAATGCCCTAGCAAAACAATTTGATATAAAACTATTTCTGCAAGCTCGGTTACACAAATGTTAACAATCCACTAACAACGAAACCGTGATTTGATTCTTGGGCAGTTATTAGATAGGTACATAGCAGACGAGAATAACTTTATTGACCGTTTTGTAACTTCCAAAGACTCTTGGGTTCAAGTCATAATCTCGAGATCAAATACTAGAAAATGCAATAAAGACAGAGTGACTTTCCATCCACCTGTAGTTTTAGGGTTTAGTCTCCTGCAGTAAAGGTAATGATCACTATTTTCTGGGATTCTCAAACAACTGGTAGTATGTTAATTTAATGATTGAGTTACGTTATGACGCCGCCGCGCTTCCTTTATACCAGATGACAAATGCTCAAATAATTCCTAACCTATCCACAAATCTAATTTGTCATTGGCATAAGCTAAGTTACCGCGAAGTTAGAGGGCCGCCAGCTTTTATACAGTGGAGATGGGCGTGGGTTAAAATAAGATGTTAATTAGGGGCGCCACTTGATTGTTTAACCTCCACTCCCGGATATTCTAATAAGATGTTCACAAATATGCTTCCTTGCCCAGATCCCACACAACCAAGAATTCTTGGATCACACTGGTAACTATAGCCAACCACAATCGAGCACAGGAAGCTACAAGGGAGATATAATTATGATAACACAAACTAAAGTTCAGAACGGTATGGTCTCATAGACCCACAAGTAAAGATAACGGTAATGATCTAATTATCAACAGCCCTGAAAAGAAAACACAAACACAAAACCAAAACACACCTAAAATATGATAAAATAAGGGCTTTTATTAAGCTTCTTTGGCATACAAAAATTTATTAAAAGCTGTTCTAAAATTTTGATCTAAAATAAAAAAAAACTCTCTATAATATAACTAAAATGGCTTACTACCAAATAATCAAGATCTTTACTGAGTATGTATGAATGTACTACAAATATAATTGTTCTATGGAAAATTCCACTTTTCGTGCACGCAAAGCTCACAACTTATTTTCCCCAAATATTAATTAATTACACGTTAATTAAAGTAAGTGGCCTGATTAAAGATCAAGTCCCAAAAAAAAAATAACCAATAAGCTTGACTAATGCTAACAAGATATGATAACTGATGGTACGATCAAAAGTGAAGCAATTATATTAACAATGGTCTCATAAAAATCTGTACCACGTTTAGTGAAGTTTAAATAAAATAAATTCGGTTTGATCTTAGCAAATTTAACAGAGATGTATATTTAAAAATGTAGCTTATCAAAATTGTCTCTTATCACTTTATTCTTTATCACAAAACGGAAAATTCTTACTTGAAATTCCTGGACTTCTAGGCCCTCTAATTACCACCAATTTCCATACCAACTAAGGCCTTTAGGGGTACGGGACTGCAACCACGAGAATAATGCAACAACGGAACGGCAATGCGACAACGAAAGGGAAGACCTCCTCACTGAGATCCTAATTCATAAATTCCAAATTTCACGGCTGACAGGAATTATCATTGCTCTTGACTAGCACATAAACTCCATTTAATTCAATAGCCATATACTTCGTTCGGTACATGAAAATTTGCTAATCCATGCGAGACTTTTCCACCAAAATTGCGATAGGTGAATTTGCCAACGGTACTGCCCAATACAAAAACTCTATCCAGTACTAAAATCGCCCAACACAAGAATTCGTCTATCCGGCACTAGGAATCGCCATACACAAGAATTGCCCTGCACAAGCAGTATCCAGCCGGTACAAGGATTGCCCAACACAAGCAGTATCCAGCCGGTACGAGGTCCCTAAAAACAACAAGTAACGGAATGCTAAAGGTGTTATAGTTACGAGAGAGGATGATTTCTTACCTCCAAAGAGGGAAACGAACTCCAACACGTGACAAGTCAATGTGGTCCTTAAATCCCCTCAAACGGGTGTATCTACAGCCTTCAACATCAATTACGCAAATTACGATATCACCAACAAGACTGCAGATGTGTTCTGAGCGCAATTTAAATCCACTAAGGGGGATAATTAATATCCAACTTGCCACTCAGAACGAACCACGTGTTAACTCCAACAATTGCCAACGAAATCTCCCCCTCGAAACTTCCGGCGCATTCACATCTCCTACTTGAAAGCAGGTACCGCCACTCCCTCGCTCTCTCTCGCATCACATACGTCCCCAGCCATCTATCCCTCTCAACATGCGGACCATTCTCGAACTACCGGCAACTGCAACGCAAGCGTGGCAGCCGGCACGATATACCAGGGGTAGCACAAATAGCAATGGTTTAACAAAAGATCTCAATTTTATTCCTTATACGAGGGATATCCAGAAGAAATAACCACGGTCGTCGCCAATAATTATTTGTGCAAAGCAGAGGAGGAACCACAAATACGTCCAAACTAGCTTAGTTGTTTAGCTATTCAATTTATACTGTTACAAAATCCCCCCTACTTTAAAAGATTTTACCCAAAATCTTTCAATTCATGCATCATCTGGCGGATGGGCCTTCAAATCTTTCGCATGCCAAACACCCTTATTGGTCCCACTAGAATCCCTAAGTTCATATGTCCAAGGTGACAAACGCTTAGCAACAGAAAAAGGTCCAACATAACGTGGTGCTAACTTAGCGGTGAAATATTTACTAGCATCTGAAAGGACATAATTCTTCCGCCACACTAACTGATTAGGCAAGAACTCTTCGTCTCGACGACGCAAATCATAATACTTCTTATTATGTTCATATGCCTTAACCAATCTAGATCGAACATCTTGATACACCTTGTGCAATGCTGTTTCTCTTCCTTCCGATCCTCCTCGATCAATATCAATGGGACCATCCGAAAGAGTGCACGACTTACGATCCGGGACTTCTCTACCAAAGACGATAAAATTAGGTTTCAACTCGGTAACCTCATGTTTGCTAGACCGAATGGCATAACCTACTTGCGACAGATTCTTATCCCAATCTCTATGGTTCTCACACACATAAGACCTCAACATTGTCTTAATAACCCTATTGACTCACAAGGATTCGCCTGAGCATGATAATTAGCGGTATATCTGACATTAATTTCACGAGACCTCATCAACTGAACAAACTCGCGAGAACGGAACTGAACCCCATTATCCACAATAATAGCATCTGGACACCCAAAAACCGACAACACATGATCGTTAAGTAACCTACAAATGGCTGACGATGTAGCGGAACGCAAAGGATAAATCAACGTAAACTTGCTAAACACATCGGCCACCACAAAGATGTACTGATGACCCGAAGTAGACCTGGGCAAAGGACCCATAATATCGGCACACAACAACTGAAACGGACGGGATACGGTAGGCTGAACACTTCTCATAAATCCAATAGGCTTACGCTGTTCCGGCTTAACAGCCTGACACACACTACAACGCCTGACAAATGAAGCTATATCACAACGCATCTTCGGCCAATAATACTGAGCGGCCACCCGATGAAAAGTTTTGTAGACACCCAAATGACAATTAGATATATGTGCCTGCTCAATGATCTTTCGTCTATCACACTTCGGCACCACCTCACGCCAAAAATCGGAACTAGAACTTAATTCTGGGTATCTTGCCTCAACGCGCTTGAAAAGTTTATTACCCTCAACATGCCATTGCGAAAACTTCCTGGGACTCCTAATGACTCTATCCCTAAGACGATCCAACCACGGATCTCCCGATAACTGAAAATTTTCCTCAATAGGTGGTCTAACGGAAGCGGAATCTACAACAGGAACTGAACGTGACAACAGATCTGGCACGACATGTTTTTCTTTGACCGCTGAAATACTAGACGAAGACAGGCTGCGGCCGACTACTGCCTTCGATTCCCGTTTGGGGAACACACGTTACATTTGGGACAAGAAACAACCCTGTGGTCAGGAGTGCCACACCTAAAACAATGTTTCCTACGAGGACGCTCACAAGCATTAGACCTATGACCAGGTTGCTTACAATTCCAACAAACGATATCTACTCTAGGCGAAGCTGACCTAACGGAACTAGTAACCGAACCGGAATCACTATAAACATAAGCCAAATCTGGTTCCAATAACCCTGTGCGAGAATGAGACGGTGGAATAAAGGCCTCAATATTTTCTTTACGTGCCTCAAGCTTACGACCCAACTCAAGTAACTGATCCACGGAATCGATATTTACCAAACCTAACTGGTTTTGATAGAACGGAGCCATATTAGACAACAAAATCTTAAGCCGAGTCTTCTCATCAATAGGGACCGTTAATCTACGAAACATATTTTGCATCACTGCAATAAACATCCCCATATTCTCAGATGGACCTTGAGTTCTATGTTTAATCTCCTCAAACAACCTATCATTAAAATTTGAAGGCTGAAACTGCAACCGTAACTCCGATACTAAAGCAGACCAAGACGAAACCTTAGATCTCATTGACCTATACCAAACCAAAGCTTTACCCGTAAAAAGATCGGCGGCAGAATGAAGTAGCTGGTCTTTACTAACATTTCGAGAAATCCTAAGTTCTTCTATTTCCTCCAAGAAAGCATTCAACGAGACTCTCGAACAATCTCCACTAAATTTGGTAAAATGCCATTTTGAAACTGGTACCCCAGTAAACTGAGCACTGACGGCAGAATCTACAACAGATGTATTAACGACAGCGGGAACAGACTCATCATCTGAGGACTCCTCCGAAGAAGTTTCACCTAACTGCCCTGTCTGCGAAATTATAGTCAAGTCCAAAGGACCTGCAGCTCCCTGTTCAAGAGATCGTCGAAACTTACGAGCCTTGGACTTAAGCTCAGTCTGTAACCCCATAAATTCGACAAGAAAATTTGTCCGGATAGTTTGCTCTGCCTCCTTAGTCGGTACAGACCTATCTGCTCTTCTAAAATAATGTAAAAGCTTAGTAAACATTTTACGGTAAGTCGAAGAACTCTCAACATCAGAAAAATCAGCAATCAGACTCTTTAATTCAGCCAACTTAGTGTTCAAGACACCATGATCCACGGAAAATGAAATTGGATACTTAGGATACGAAACTCTCGAGGAACTCTCCAACCTAATAAATGATCTTAACTTCTTCCTCATCTCAGACACAGTCAGATCCTGAGAGCATCCACGAATCTCCAATTCATACTGCAATTCGAAACGTTCAAGGCGATTGACCTCCAATTTTCCTTCCATAGTTGTAAATGGCTAAAAATAAAACGAGAGAAATCCGAAATTATGTAACACGAAACAGCTAACTAAATGCCGACACTAAAATCAGAGAAGTGTGCTCAACTAGCAAACGGTAGGATGGTAACGATAAGGTTTTCCACAATTAATAAAACAAACGGTAGAGCGGTAACGGTAATATTTCTCAAAACTAATAAACGGTAACGGTAATCTTAAAAATTATTCCCAAAATACACTACCAAACACCTAAAATCCAACTACATGCAACACTCAATAATCTAACACCAAGGGACTGCTGACAAATTTGAAAAAGTTGTGCCAAAATTTATTTTCCTACAAACTCGAGCCAAAATTTCCAGAAAACTCTAGGGCTAAAATTTCCAGACAACTCGAGGGCCAAAATCCAGAAAACTCGAGGGCCGAAATTCCCAGAAAACTCGAGGGCCCCCAAAGTTGGGCGCCAAAATTTATATGACGCCGCCGCGCTTCCTTTTTTACCAGATGACAAATGCTCAAATAATTCGTAACCTATCCACAAATCTAATTTGTCATTGGCATAAGCTAAGTTACCGGGAAGTTAGAGGGCCGCCAGCTTTTATACAGTGGAGATGGGCGTCGGTTAAAATAAGATGTTAATTAGGGGCGCCACTTGATTGTTTAACCTCCACTCCCGGATATTCTAATAAGATGTTCACAAATATGCTTCCTTGCCCAGATCCAACACAACCAAGAATTCTTGGATCACACTGGTAACTATAGCCAACCACAATCGAGCACAGGAAGCTACAAGGGAGATATAATTATGATAACACAAACTAAAGTTCAGAACGGTATGGTCTCATAGACCCACAAGTAAAGATAACGGTAATGATCTAATTATCAACAGCCCTGAAAAGAAAACACAAACACAAAACCAAAACACACCTAAAATATGATAAAATAAGGGCTTTTATTAAGCTTCTTTGGCATACAAAAATTTATTAAAAGCTGTTCTAAAATTCTGATCTAAAATAAAAAAAAAGTCTCTATAATATAACTAAAATGGCTTACTACCAAATAATCAAGATCTTTACTGAGTATGTATGAATGTACTACAAATATAATTGTTCTATGGAAAATTTCACTTTTCGTGCACGCAAAGCTCACAACTTATTTTCCCCAAATATTAATTAATTACACGTTAATTAAAGTAAGTGGCCTGATTAAAGATCAAGTCCCAAAAAAAAATAACCAATAAGCTTGACTAATGCTAACAAGATATGATAACTGATGGTACGATCAAAAGTGAAGCAATTATATTAACAATGGTCTCATAAAAATCTGTACCACGTTTAGTGAAGTTTAAATAAAATAAATACGGTTTGATCTTAGCAAATTTAACAGAGATGAATATTTAAAAATGTAGCTTATCAAAATTGTCTCTTATCACTTTATTCTTTATCACAAAACGGAAAATTCTTACTTGAAATTCCTGGACTTCTAGGCCCTTTAATTACCACCAATTTCCATACCAACTAAGGCCTTTAGGGGTACGGGACTGCAACCACGGGAATAATGCAACAACGGAACGGCAATGCGACAACGAAAGGGAAGACCTCCTCACTGAGATCCTAATTCATAAATTCCAAGTTTCACGGCTGACAGGAATTATCATTGCTCTTGACTAGCACATAAACTCCATTTAATTCAATAGCCATATACTTCGTTCGGTACATGAAAATTTGCCAATCCATGCGAGACTTTTCCACCAAAATTGCGATAGGTGAATTTGCCAACGGTACTGCCCAATACAAAAACTCTATCCAGTACTAAAATCGCCCAACACAAGAATTCGTCTATCCGGCACTAGGAATCGCCATACACAAGAATTGCCCTGCACAAGCAGTATCCAGCCGGTACAAGGATTGCCCAACACAAGCAGTATCCAGCCGGTACGAGGTCCCTAAAAACAACAAGTAACGGAATGCTAAAGGTGTTATAGTTACGAGAGAGGATGATTTCTTACCTCCAAAGAGGGAAACGAACTCCAACACGTGACAAGTCAATGTGGTCCTTAAATCCCCTCAAACGGGTGTATCTACAGCCTTCAACATCAATTACGCAAATTACGATATCACCAACAAGACTGCAGATGTGTTCTGAGCGCAATTTAAATCCACCAAGGGGGATAATTAATATCCAACTTGCCACTCAGAACGAACCACGTGTTAACTCCAACAATTGCCAACGAAATCTCCCCCTCGAAACTTCCGGCGCATTCACATCTCCTACTTGAAAGCAGGTACCGCCACTCCCTCGCTCTCTCTCGCATCACATACGTCCCCAGCCATCTATCCCTCTCAACATGCGGACCATTCTCGAACTACCGGCAACTGCAACGCAAGCGTCGCAGCCGGCACGATATACCAGGGGTAGCACAAATAGCAATGGTTTGACAAAAGATCTCCATTTTATTCCTTATACGAGGGATATCCAGAAGAAATAACCACGGTCGTCGCCAATAATTCTTTGTGCAAAGCAGAGGAGGAACCACAAATACGTCCAAACTAGCTTAGTTGTTTAGCTATTCAATTTATACTGTTACAACGTAAAGCTCCAAACATAACCTAAAACTAAACATACGTGAAGCAGTAAAAGGAAAATGTCTAGGAAAATGGAGGAAACGGGGATCAAGATAATGCACAAAATCGCAAGTCAGTTATTGAAATGTCTGTCATCAAGAGCACTAGCTATCAACTATTAAAACATCCAATTTATTTGCCAGATGTGGTACCAAGTGAATACAAACTGTTTTCAAAGTCAAAGATACTTTAGGGGAAACGTTTTTTAAGAGTTGATAAAGTATAAGCGGTTGCCTGTGGGTGGTTTGAAAATATTTCGTTTAAGGCATTGCTGGGAAAAATGTATTAGAGTGCGATTATATTATGTATATATGCCACGGATAGTACATATTACGCTCCCTCGTATTTGTAGTTGGTACATAAAGAGGTAAGGTTTATGATATAAAATTCGCGACGACTTATAAAAGCTTATACCAACTTATGTTAAATTGATGAAACAACTTATCTATTTTTAGAGCTGTTTTTTAGGACAGTTTAAACTTATTCAAATTATTTATTTTCAATTATATTTCTAAATAATTTAAGCGATACGATCTGTTTAGTTCATGCGTTTTCATACGCCATATCTAAAATTATCTTATCTATCAATCGTTACAGTATATAATTGTTATGCAACGTTAATAATAATAACCGCAGAAATATACTTGTATTATCAGATATCACCTTTTTATACGCTTTTTGATATTACAAAACGCGTGTCTCTATTACACGTTCTAGGAAGCTACGTGAATGGCTTATTTGTTTAGACATGCAATGCACTATAAAATTGTGCAATTCTAACAATTAATTTTGTTTATCTGATGAATACAAGTGACAAGACTCTAAATTTTGCACTAATTATGTGTACATTATCTTTTTTGTTGGATTGTGAAAGTCGGAAGATCAAAACATTGAATTGTTAAAAGCTAAATATCTCTAGCTTGCAGACAATTTTATCACTCAGCCCGGTTGTATTTAAATCACTGATCGTACACCTAAATTTAGATTACGTACATATGGAAGTAAAAAAGTATACGGTGTTCGTTATATTGTCCTCCTAGAACCCAGGGTCAGTTTAAATTTTTATATGTTTATTATAATATATATATATATATATATATATATATATATATATATATATATATATATATATATATATATATATACGTATCACAAGCGATAACTGAAAAGCTGATTTTGATCAAATTTTCCGAGTACCTTACTTTTGCAAGTGGCTTAGATAAGTTGGTTAGCTAGGAAAATCGGCGCAGGTTTTCCCGGAAACTTTTGTGTTTCCAAAAAAGTATATCTGATTAGTGAATTTTTTTTAAAGAAAATTCACCAAAATATATTCTTTTCAGAGCCCCTTTTACAAAATAATTTAGCAAAATCCGATAAGCTGGTGACTCTAAACCTACTATCGCGATCGCCTCAATCTATTTATTTATTTTTTACAGTATCGTTCATATTTATTTTCAAGACTTTTCTTTCCGTACTATTAATTTTCGGTTTTTGTTGTTATTGGTCTTGAATTTTTTACTTATATATAAATAATCGTGGTCGCCTTATGCATACAAATATTTTCTTATTCAGCACTTTAATAATCATTCTCAATATTTTCCTCAGTGGCACAGGGGAAAGCACGTGTGCCTATGAGTCCAAGGGTCCTGGATTCAACTTCCAGTAGTGGATTTGACTTTTTCAGTAAATACTGTAAAGTCAACGTTAACCGAGGTTGTGGCGTTGTGTTTGATAAATGTGAATGTAGGCACGTGCCGACCTTCGGAGAGAGCGTAAAGCCGACAGCACCGTGCATCATGCGATGTTGGGCACGTTAAAGATCCCCACCCCACATAAATGCACTGGTTCGACAAAAATTCTAGGATAGTGAGGTGAAACTCCTCCGTGGCGTCAGTGATTGGCCGTAGTCGCGAAAATGCATCAACGTAAAAGAAAAAAAATGTAAATTAGCAACTAGAGTTTAGGGAGACTGGGAAAGTTCAACTAAATATCTGGAAATTAAAGACTAGTCTCATTATCTCACCTAAAAAATGTGCTTTTAGCATTTTCAGAGAAAAGGCCATCAGATATAAGCACTTTTTTTAATTTAATAGAACGTTTTAGAGATCTACGTAATTATCATTAGTTTTTTTTTCTTTTTAATTGATGATTCTTCTAACAGTTAAAAGTAATAAAAACATGACCATGGTCATGAACTTGTGGATGTGTAAGAAAACACATAAATTGCTTTACGTTAACTACCTACTTACAATCGACAAACAATTTTTGCAGTTGTTGGCAATGTAAATAGTTGTACATTATGGTATTGTTCACAGACGTATGAGCCGTCTTCAAGTCCAAGGATTCTTAGTAGATAATTAAATACAATATAATAACAAATGATGCAACACGCGTAAATCTTTACACATTAATATGTAAATACAAATTGTGTCTTTTTAAGTAGTAGTAAAGAAGCAAAAGAAACATTACACCCAAAATGCATTAATATTTATTGATATTTCCAAATCTAGTAATCTTATAATAGGAAATGCTGAGCCTTTCTGTCATTTCTGTTGCTTCTTATAGCGCATTTTTAAATCAAACACCCCTTATTTTATTGCATTTTTTCATTCTCCATCGAATTGTAATGCATGCTTGTTTTCTAGTTATTTGAATTGTTTTGCAACGTTACATATTTGGCACATATCAACAAGTGTGATACGGCGTTTTCACTAACAGAAATCGGAGTCCCATGCAAATAATTTATTCAGAGAAGTTTCCTTAATGAAAAAAAATCGATCAAACTCCACAGAAATTGAATGTCTGGACTGGCATTTTTAGAGACCGTTTAATCGGACCAATTGTTCTTGATGGCAATTTGAGTGGCGAAACGTATCTGGAGTTACTAGAAAATATCGTTAACCCTCTACTAATTGACATTGTTGAAAATGATGATCGCTATCAAAAAAATCAATTAGTGTTTCAACAAGATAGAGCTCCTCCGCATTTTTGACAACGTGTTAAAGAGTTTTTAAAGAGAAAGTTCCCAGAGCAATGGATTGGGCGTAGAGGTGCTATTGAGTGGCCCCCTAGATCACCGTATTTAACTCCTTTAGACTTCCTTCTATGGGGCCATTTAAAGAGTAGAATTTCCGCAACAGAACCGGAGTCTCTGGAAGAATTACGACGACGCATTGTTGAATAATGCCGTCTAATAACTCCACAAATGCTCCAGAATGTTAGAGCTCGTTTTGGGCAAAATTTGTACTTTTGTATGGAAGCTGGTGGTCAACAATTTGAACACTTACTTAACTGAATAAATATTTTTGAACGTTTGGTTTTGTTTTTTAGTTTTTTTTTAAAGAAAAATTGACTAATTAGTGCATTTCTTATCATAGTGAGTGAAATACGTTCTTGCAACTCCAGCTGTGAATAATTTTTTAACGAGTTAATGAAACTTCCAAAAAAATGAGTCTGCTGAATTCAGAAAAGGAAGAGCTTTCAAATGATGTTACACTCGACCCACGTTCCCTATTTAAAATATAAGGGTTGTTATCAACACTTTTATGAGGTTGATGTGACAAAGTTGAGTTTTATGTCAAAACATGTCCCCTTCAATATTAAAATTGACGTGTTTCAGCGTTTCTTAAAAAATAAATTTCTCTGGACGCAAATCGGTCTGTTTCGTTTTCAATGCGCCACCCTGTATATAATATACATGTATATTATAGAAGGTTTTTCAGTTTATAGGAGCAGAACAGTTGAATGAAAAACATTATTTTAGAGCTTATATATTTTTTGATTGTAATCCGCTCTTCGGGTGGGGTACATATAGTTGTCTGTCCGGTGCGACGTTGGGTACGTTCCAGTTCTCTACCGTCCCCACAGAAAGAAAGGAATTCTGCAAGATTTCCAGGATGTGGAGAAGAAACTTCTCCCTGGCGTCGATAATTGGCCATAGTCGGAGAAATAGACCGACGTTAGGGAAATAAGCTAAATTACAATAAAAAAAATTGTTGATGGTGAATAACTTTTTAAATTAATTAGCGAATTTTCGTAGATCCTTTTAGAATTAATTTTCGTGGAACCAAATTTGTTTGGAAAACTTTTGCGAAGAAAAAGTTTTTTTGCTAATTTTGGTAAAACAATATTTCAGTTAATGTTGTAGTGATTTTTACAGAAAAGTTTATTTTAGTAATTTTTTTCAGGAAATTTTCTTTTATGCGCACCCCATGACTTTAAGACTCAAAAATGTCTTCTAATGACCACGAACTAAGATCTCGATAAGTTAGAATCAGTTCATTTTCACATAATCTGGTACCAAACTTGCTCATATGGGGACTGCACAACTTATAAAGCGTAACGTTTCTCAGTTAAAAAAGTTACTTATCGAGATTCAGTGGCGGCTCGTTGGAGTCTTACATGGGTGTGCACAGGGTTCGTGAGTATTATCGGCTATTAGTAACAAGCGCCGCAGGCGAAAATTTTGAATACTTTCACGCGTTCTCCTGACACTTCAAAATTTAAATGAAAAATACTTGTAAACAAAAATACAGACTTTCACAAGACAATTTTTTGGAAAATTGGTAGCTATTTGAAATAATATTTAATCACGAATATCGAGGGCATAAATAAATTAAAATAATGGGCGGCAACATGGGAAAAATTTAATGTGGGTATATTACCGTTACTTGTAGAGAAAATCAGCTTGCCTGTCCTCATTGTTCACAAAAATATTAATCACTTTTTAATTAAATTCCCGGATTTGTTTCACCATTTTTTGGACAACACGGCCAATGCTGTAAGTCTGTCTTGGCTCATGGTATTTCTTAAAAATGTCTTAACGCGTTTTACAGTAGAAAAGAGCCTGTCGCCTTCACTCAGTGGTCATTGGAATCGTTACAATATTACACAGTTTATAAATTTTGGAAAATGCTTCGTTAAGGTTATTTTCCTTTAGAAAATTTAAGAAAGCACTAATACCTTCCATATATCTCATATCTTCTCGCTTTTATAAAGCAATTAATTCTGTTCTAAGTGTCCCCGTGTCAACAAAATTATAGCACTGAATACTGGTCTGAAAATCGTTTTCTGGGAAGTTCACTTTGTAAGAGTTAACACGGGGTGTTGACAAGAAATTTGAAAGAGACAAATGGTAGCCTAATGACCTAAAGTTTGAAGGTATTTTTGAGATAACAAAGATTAAATTTTATTTATTGTTTTCCCAATAAAACAAAACTCAGAAATTCGTTTTAACCCCGATAAATATATCTTAAAATCAAATCCTTGACTGCTACATTATATTGTGGCTAAAAACGGTGATTGTGTTCACTAACATATCCTGTAAAATTATATCCTGTACTTTAATTGCCATATTGTTGTTAGGGTTTTGAGATTAAGTCAAGAAACTGAGGAATATCATTTACCATTAATAGTTGACGATAAGCATAATAAATGCATTAAGTTATTTATAATTCTTGTAGCACACAAATAATCTAGACACCTGTGAATCAATGACGTGCTTTTGTCATTTGTTTGTCTGCCACAAATAACAATTGAAGAGTGCGTATCTCTGCTATTACACAAACATCATAGCGGTTTCTCTAGTAACATCGAGGTCAATCCTTGTGTGTATAGATGCAAGCTGCCTGTCTTCACTACACGCATTACTTCTAGGAATCGAACTAAAGATATATTGATTCCGTCTCTAATTAGCCACACATTAAAATGTTTAAGGTGATATCAATATGTTGTGCCGAGAATAAAGATTTTTCAGTTAACAATGATTATGCAACATTGTACCTACATAATATCTTATAAAAGAGGTTAGCGGACCTTACTTAATTGCAATTGAAGTATATATATATATATATATATATATATATATATATATATATATATATATATATATATATATATATATATATATATATATATGTATGTATGTATGTAATAGGTTTTATTTTTTGATCACAAACACTTTAGGTCTCAGTTACTGGGTCCAAATTTACTTCACAGCACCCGGATGTTTGTGTATGTATTTTGCAATTAAATTAGGACAAACCATAACACACTTTGATATTTCCAGTAGAAGAATTATAAAATTTTCAAGGTAATTTTTCTCTTGGCCTTTTTGCGCAAATATAAACGTTATCCGTAATATTTATTAGGTTTTCTTTAACATATACAATATTTTAGTAAGTATTGCGTCTTCTATGACTTCTATTCTTCATTAAATGCTCATAACTTTTGGTGAATTTTCATTAAGAAAATTCACTAAAGAGAGGTATCGATGGTGAGACTTACGGAAAGTTTCTTCAAATGAGCGCGAATTAGCGCCGTCAGTTGCAAAATAAAACTCTTTATTGAAAGCCGAGCTTTCGGAAAAAATTATTCCATTCTCAAGGCTACAACATGGAAAGAAAAGTTTACAATTTATATAGGAAAAATATAAAAGTTTAAAATAATTAAATATAACGTTAGTTTTACTATGACTACTTATGCGATAACAAACATAAAAACCTTTATTTAAATCTGATTGAGGTCGAAAAGTGCCAAACCGGCATATAAGCTAACTATTGTTCATTTGATTTTGTTTTTTGTTTTTGTCTAGGAAATATAAGTAGGGGTAGTGATTTCTAAAATTATTATTTTTCTTTAAGTTTATTAAATTGTCGTTAAAAGTAATTTCAAATTCTTCTAAACACATTATTCACAGTGTAAAATAGAAACATTACTAAAATTTATATTGTGGCCAGTGTCGAGATTATGTTCAGACAAAGCGCAAGTTCTTTTTTGTAAACGTATATCACTTTTGTGCTGTGTTAATCTATCTTTATGGATTCTGCTTGTTTGGCCAATGTATCTTAAACTAAGTTTAAGAGTTTTAAGGGAAAAAAACCCATAAAACTCTGTAAGTAATTTTTCTGGAATTTCTTAACCTGTTTGCGCCAAAGAAACTTAATCTCTGTAGTTTCTTCTTTTACCTCCGAGATCTAAATTTCGGCATGTAGGGTAAGTTTGATTTGAGTACCAAATTTGGTTGGCAGCTTTGTTACTTTCGGATATAGAAAAATTGCCCGAAAGGAAAACTAAGATCTTCGCGAAAAAACGCCCAATTTCCCAATTTTTTTAGCTAACGAATTTATCCAAGCCACTTATAAAAAGAAGGCACTTCCCAAATTCCATCAAAATTGGCCTATTATTTTTTTAGTTACCGGTAAGCGTTTTTATCGTTTTCTAGTGTAATTGAGAGCTTTTAATGTTTGAAAAGTCCGGACGCAGCAACTGCGTGGTGAATTTTCATAAAAATTATATATATATATATATATATATATATATATATATATATATATATATATATATATATATATATATATATATATATATATATATATATATATATATATATATATATATATATATATATATATATATATATATATATATATATATATATATATATATGTATATATATAATGAAATGCAGTCATCCAATTTGGTTACCCATGTAGTAGGAACAATGTACCAAATTTATAATTTTATTGTTTGAAAAAGTACAAAAATCAACTTAAAATGTTTCAGAAAAAACTGATCCGACTTTCCTGGCCAACGAACCTCTTCAAGTTATTTATCCACCTACCAAAATATAATGACCTACAAAAACCTTTTCGGCGAAAGTTAAAAAAAGATAGATGAAAATTTGCATACCATTTTTTTTAAGAAAATCCGAATTTTTTTTTATAATAACGTATTAAACATTTATCATTCATTACCAAAATTGTACAAAAAATGAATTCTACGAAAGAACAAAAAACTTCTGTGAAAACTAAATATTTTTTATATCAGATTTTGCTAAAAAATACATACAATTCAGATTAATCTGTAATGAAAATTGAAAATGAAATACTTTCTTTGCACGAAAATCCATAAAAACCTTATTTTCGACGAATCTCGTTTAAAACATGTTCCATTAATTGAATAATTTTTGATCCAACAAATGTTTCTTCAAAGAAAATTCATTTAGCTCATTTACCAAAAATTCGCCATTAAAAGAACATTTTGTATAAGAAAATTTGCTAATAAAAATAAATAAAACAAATTAAAAATTATTCAAAATATGATCTAAATACAGAAGTAGATACTTTTTCTGTGGCTTCACAGAGAAAATCCTATTGCCGGTCGATGCTTTAAAAATTGAATTCGGTTGCAGAGTAGAATACAAACTGCCATGAAGTCACAAATCTCTACGTCTGTGTTAACTGTGGCACGGTTTTACCAACTAAGGGCAACAACAGTTGCTATTAAACTTTAATTAAAAGCCTTAAGGTGCTTATCTTTCATTAGTGATTTTTTCAACAAAAAGTCACCAGAATATATTGGAATTACAATTTCACCAGATAACGTTAAAAGTGAATCAACGACGAAAAAAAGTTAAAAAAAAAGTTGAAAGAGAAATTCAGTCAACAGTGAGATTTGAATCCATGTCCCTTCGCTCATGAGCTCCACTACCGTAAGGCTTGGCAAGTGCAGTAAAGGACAGATAACCCATAATGCTCTTCAATTATCTATTGGTAATATATAATGTCTATTTCAGAGACACTTTTTGCAACCATATTACCAATGAGAAGAGTAGCATAAATGTAGAACCACCTAATATACATTTTATGCAATGTCTACCATTCGTAAACCGCAATATTTATAGTAATTTTCACGTTCCAAATCTCTAGGTTGACATTTACAGAAAAAAATATTATATTTTCAAAGTAATTTTTCTCGTACTTCTTGACCCCTTCGCGCCATGAAAAAATAAACGTTGTCTGTAACATTTAATAGATTTTGTTTAGCAAATATAATATTTTGGTATTGCGTCTTCTCTGACTTTTAGTGGCACCAAAACTTTGCTTCATTAAACACACACACGCATATATATATATATATATATATATATATATATATATATATATATATATATATATATATATATATATATATATAACTTTTTTTCTTTTGATTTAGAGATATAGATTTCGGTGTACAGTTTAACTTTTAAAATCTACACGCGCTCACCGAATTTGCTAGCCATAGTTTTGTTATTTCCGGAGATATAAATTTTTTTCCAAAAGAAAACCTACAATTTTTCCGGAAATGTCAAAATCCGCGCATTATTTTAGTGAATTTTTATTTAAAAAAATTGACTAATAGAGAGGTATCGATGGTTAGACTTTGCAAAAATTTTTGCAAATGAGCGCAAATTTGGGCCCCTAGAACCCATATCCGGGGTCAGTTTCGATTTTCATATGTTATATATATATATATATATATATATATATATATATATATATATATATATATATATATATATATCCAACCGATAACTCAAAAATAATTAACCGACTTTGATAAAACTCGGCAAGTGCCTTTCTTTTATTAATAGCTTGGATGAGTTCGTTAGCCAGAAAAATCGGACACGGTTTTCCGGAAAAATTTTGAGTTTTCTTTCAAAAAAAAAATTTTTCTCTGAAAATTACAAAGATATTTCGATAAAATTTGGTGTACATATTGCTTTGGGAAAGACCTAACTATGTGCCAAAATTCAGGTTTTTAGGTTTACAGCTATTCAAATTTGAAACATTAATTTTTAAATCACCGGGTTTTATTGACAATGGCTAATATGAGATCTAGTATGTTGTTGCCTTGGTAACGGAAGATCTGATATTATTGCGCAGGTCTGTTAGACGCTGTAACTGACGTTTACCGTATGATATGAGATTGCTTATATGTTTATTTGTTTGAATCCAGGAATTATTTGTGTTATTTGGGAATTTTTTATATACAAGTGCAAATTATTCCTTTATTAATGTTAGTGGGTGGATTAAACAGTGTTTGTTATGTTTTTTCAAGACTTATAAAGGCTCGAAGTTTCACAAAAGGGTCGATATTATACAGGGTGACGCGTTTCTACGGTAAAGCTGAATATAACTATTATTATACCAGAGACGAGAAAAAATTGTATAAGTTAATTATAGGGTGTCTTGAGCTGCATCATATAAAATTATTTTGACAATCACCGGGTGGCCCACAAGTCGATCGTTGGTGATCCCTACAATTTTTTTTCGAACAGCCTTATTTTATTGCATTTTTTATCGAAATATGTTTATAAGAAAAAAATCAAGACGCAGTAAGTGCGTTTTGGTAGCAAATTTTCATTAAATGTTTCAAATTTCAATAACTCAATTTGCTATTAACCTAAGATTTGTTGGTTAGAAAACCAACGTTTAAGGTATATTGTCGGAAAATTTTTGTACATTTTCAAACAATAAGTTATTTTGATAAAATATGGCACACTGTTTCTACTATATAGGTTATATCGGTAACCAAATTGATGACTGCTTGCATTAAAAAGACATATTTGATAGTGATACATATATATATATATATATATATATATATATATATATATATATATATATATATATAACGAATAAAAATTGAAAGTGAAAATTCAAAAGTCGAGATCTCCTTATTAGTGAATCTTTTAAAGAAAATGTTCACTTCCCACGATATGCATTTAAACGTAATTTTCTATTTTTCTTTGCAGGTACACAACCTAAAAAAAAAAACGAATATCCAAACAATCGTGTGTTTTGTTTTGGGTTGTTTCGGGTTAATATGGCGTTGACAAAGCAATTGACAATTTCTTATGTAATACAGCTCACTAGGTCATTTATTTCAAAGATGTGATCATAATGTGAATTTTGTTCCACTTTTTCGATTTATCTTGACCAGTAATCTTACAGTTTGTAGACCATTAAATATAATAATAGACCTGAAAATGTTTCCGCATTATTCGTTCGATATTTTTGAATCGTAATTTTTCTAATGGTTCTGGCATTGAACTGTATAAAACCATTAAATTCTTGCTCAGCTGATAATTAATACAGTAAACCTCAATTACGTTAATGGCTGATCAAATCTGACCACACTCTTATTTCGTACATATAAGCCTACATTGATCATCGTTGAATATGCAAATAATATATAGGTGACCCAAATAGAGCCGGTAACACTCGATAGAACACTTGGATAAAAATGCAAAACTGGCAAAAAGATCGACAAAATATTCTTAACAACATACATTTGAAATTAAAACCGAGCAGCCCAAGCTAAATAGGTCACTGAAACAAGGTTTAACAGAAAAAAAGTCGCTGATAAATATCGTGTATGGCTACATTAATTTCTTAACACATATAACCTTGAGATATGTTTTTTTGTCTTAATTACCCTGAAACTGTTTTTGGTAGCTCACTATGCCTCAAAAACATAAGAAAAAATGTATAAAAAATTGGGTTTGGAGATAATGGACGTCCTTTTAAAAGGACGGTAGGGTTAAACATGACTAAACGACATAAATACAGTTAAATAACGATTTAATAAATTTAATAGTATTCTTACAAAAAAAAAAAAAACTATTAAACAAGTTTATAAGGTGTGGAACTGACGGAAACAGTCTTTGAGATGCAATCCAATGTCACACTTTTCTCAATGGAAATTTGCTTTTTTATGACATACTGCGCACTTGGTCGTTTTATGTTGGTATATCACAATGTGATCAATTTGATCGTATTGAGATTGCTCTTTGTAATTGCTAGGTTTTCTTGAAGCACATTTTCTCTTAAAGACCTTATGGCTTTCTAATAATTTCACAGCTATAGCTCTCCTAAAGCCTAGTTGATCGAGTTTGCCTCCATTATATGTATGTAAATAAAAATCATTTTGATTGGCCGTATCAATGCAATGGCCAGCCAATGGAAAATACAATTTTTTACCCCTAATTGAAATTCGGTATTGGCCAATATTTTGATCACAGCGTTCAACTCCCCCCATGTTTTCATTATATCCTTTGATAGGTTTGGGTTGTTAAACGTAAATATGTCCTTTTTATTTTTGGGAAAACCTCTTCATTTTGCTTTTTGGCAGTACCGCAGAAGCATTAAAACCAATAGTTATGACATTATTATCATCCCACCTGCAGATTACTATTTCATTATCCACTAATCCGTATTCGAAATCACCCCTGGATTTCATCTTAACAGCTTTGACATCGATCAATGGGCACTTTGGTACCCTGTTAGCCCTAATTTTTCCAATCGCTTTAATTTTTCGGAAAGTAAGTTGTTTCATTAGTGACAATGATGTAAAGAAATTGTCGAGGAATATGTGAAAATTACTATATCCAGTTGATTGAAAGACATCAGCATACTGTAAAACTACAGATGCACGCAGACCCAAATCTTTGAACTCTTCAGACAACTTGGTAGTAGAGCCCTGATAAGGTTCAAAATACACTACATATCTCAACCGAGTAGCTCCAACCCAGAACTTGTAACCTGACCGTATTGGTTTTCCTTTGATGAACTGTTTGCAGCCATGGCGCCCAAAATAAGGCACCATGGTTTCATCAACAGAGTGGTTTTCTTCCATTGGTACAAATTCAAGAAATGTTTTATTGAATGCTCAAAAAAGTGGTCTTGCTTTGGCAAATCGGTCATCTTTTTCCAAATCCTGGTTTCCAATACAGTGGAAATTGCTCATTAGATATTGAAAACGGTCTCTCGAAATAGAGGAAGGAATAAGCATGTTGTTAGTATCCGATAAATTTGTCAATACATATTTTTTCTAGACACAGAAGAGTAGCCACTTAAAAGGAGTACACCAATATAACATTATGTCATCACCGGTTGCATCTGCTGGTTGGTTTTTTTGAGAGGTTTATAGATTTGTACAGCGAACAATTTCGTCAATTAGATCTTAGCTTGTCAAAAAACATTTGAAATGGCTTGCAGGTGACTGTTTGTTTTTTGTGTGAGAAACAGAAATCCATGTAGGTAAATCAGTTTTTAAGTTTGTACCGACTAAATAGTTAAACTCATTAATTTTTTTCATTTTTCTTTTCATAAACATCGATAGTGGCAATTCGTCATCGCTGTACCACTCTTCTACCAAAGTATTTTCTTTCGTTGCATCTACTGAAGTTTTCCTTAAAAAATATTCTGCATTTTCACCCATAGAAACTTCTACGTTACCCTGTAACTGAGATCCTGGTAAATTATTCAGAACTACGTCATTTTCGTCCCCGGAATCTTCACCTGTGTTCCAGTCGTTGGCATTTTCTGGAGCAAACAAAATAATTTCTTCAGGAATATCCGCAACATCAACAATACCTACTTGTTCTTGAAGAAGTTCGTTTAAAGCAAGATATGTTTTCCAGTACCTGAAACGAAATCGCTCATAATTTACCATATTTATAAAGTTAACTATAACAAAAAACATATAGTATTCCATAAACCTACCGTCGTTTTAAAAGGACCATGCGGTTTGAGTATACATAAAAAATATAACCCCATTTTTAACTTAGTGGTGAGCTATTAGGACAAAACAACATTCAAATTCAACGTCAATGATAAAAAACTATTATAAATACAATATTGTTGAAATATGCTCACCTGTTTTTATGTTACTCACTCGCTTTTACAACGTTAAAATATTTCTCAATTTTAAAATCTTATCCAAGTAACAAAACGTACCAAACATGACCTGAGTAAGTGAAATTATTTGTAGAATATATTTCTAATTGCAATATACTTATCGCCATCTATATTCAAATAGCTAAAACTCGTGCAGGTGCATTTGATGCAGCATATTTTCCTTGCCCTTTTAAAAGGACCATAGGTTCAAATGGGTTAATATACTTCACACTTATAAGGATCAGGTGAAGAGAATTGCACGTTATTATATAGCTACTGGTCTGATATCTAGAAAGGGACGCAATTGGAACAAAAATATGCCTGCACCTTACGTACAAAACCTTAAAAAAATGACCAACTAACCTGCGAAATCATCGATAATAAAAATTATGGATCTAGTAACTTATATATCAGTACCGTTTACATTTTGTAAGCAGGTTTTTATATTTACAAAGAATATCAAGCCGCTTGCAGTCGCATTTAGCGCTTTTGGGCGCAAACATTGTCCCGGTATTAGGAACGAAATGGGCCATGGTTGACAATTTACATTGTTAGTTTGTACACATCCTCCATCTACAAGGTTTTACATTCTGACATCTTGCAACGTAACTTCTATTGTTTAGATGTTTATCTACCATTTATTTAAATACCATAGCACTGCCGTCCTACGGAAAAACACCGCAAGTGCTAAAATGTCGAAATTTGAGTTTTCTATATATTCTGGTTCAGAATTTTATGTTCTTCGATATAATCAATAAATTTCAGTGATTTTTCATGTTTTTTTGAGAAAAAAATATGGTCAAAGTTAGTCAGATTGTACACGTTCTTATATTATAGATCCTATACTAAGCATTAATACCGCATGTTGAATTTATTAGTGCACTTTGACGCATGTCTAGTGTAACTTCTGCAATTTACTAAGCATAAACACCGTATGTGAGAACATGCGTCGTTTATGCGAAGCGATTATAGAAAATATCGTTAGGCAAACACCACGGCGTTCGCGCATGTACTCTAACTGTGCACTTACGGTATTTATGCTATATATCGTTCAGATAAATCTGCTCTGGTTATAGTAAAGCATGTCATTTCTCCAGGTTGAGACCAGTCGGTTACATCTCCTAACCTTCTGTGATGTGGATGGTTTCATTTTATTGTTTTATGTATAATAAAAACAATAGCAAGATTTAATACATATTGAACGTAGTGTAACAGTAGTGCAGACATTTACCAGGTGTTCACACTTTAGTTATTACTAATATTGTTCTAAGTGTTTTCTTTTAACTGAATATTTTTCCATTGTGAGGTATGTATATATTTTGATTAATCCAAAGACAGATTCTCATGCTAGTAATTCTGTATCAGAATGGAGTATCTGAGTCGTGGAAGAAAATTAGTGGTTTTAGCGTCTAAGAGACGCACCTCCAATGAAGCGTTTACCGACCGAAGTAATGTTACGAAACTGCCAGCGAGTGAAGTAAATGAGACTGATCCCAATACAAAATTGCAGTCAGAAACAAGATGTTACTTCCTGTCAAATAGGGTATCACTGACTGACTTCAATACATTGAGCAAATTTTATCATCTCGAAGCAAATAGAGTTGTAAAGGAAATACTAGATTCTATCATAGGAATTGTTTTCCAGACTGTTAATGATTTTTTTAACATAAATATTGAGGACTTAATAGTGCTTGACGAAAACCTCGTTCCTATCTTAAACGATTCGAATGCTATTATTGAATGGGATTCTCCGATCTTCGATAATGAGCAACTGCATCTGGAAAACAATATTATTGATGGTGTTAATGGAAATGATAGCGTGCAGTATGAAAATGCGACCAATGAACGCAGTAATGCATCTAAGATAACGGATTCGCCAGATGAAAGCAACAAGGAAAACGTATACTATTTGAAGAAAGATGAGGTTTTCAAGATTGATACTAGTGCCACAAAGACTGGCGAAGAGCGTAAACGCAAGAAATTTGTTAGAAGCAAAACAGAACGGAAAAAATACCTACGCGATGAGAAAATTGAAAAACATGCAGTGAGGAGGGAGGGATGCAAGTGTAAGAAAAACTGCAATGATAAGTTTAGTAAAGAAGCTAGAGAAAAAATCAATAAGAAATATTGGAACATGAATTTTGCGGAGAAAAAAATGTTTTTATCTTCGAATATAGAAGATTATGACGTAAAAGTAAGACGTTCAGACACGCTACATGATACTCCTGTTAGAAATAAGACAAGAGTATTTTCATTCAAATCTAAAGATGGAAACCGGATTAAAGTATGCAAAACTTTCTTTTTGGGAACCCTTGGATATGCATCAAACAGCGACACAATAATCAGGAAATTCTACAGTCCTCCTATTGATCGCCGAGGAAGTTATTTGAGAAAAGGCACAAACAAGAATGTCATTGCTGATCATATTAAAAGCTTTCATCCTGCAGTGTCGCATTACAGGCGTGAACATGCCCCCAAAAGACTCTACTTACCGAGTGACATAACAATCAAGGATATGCATTCAGATTTTTTGCAAAAATTTCCGGCAGAAACTGTCTCGTATGAAATCTATAGAAGAATAGTTACAGATGAGATGAATATATCTTTCGTTCAGTTAGGGAAAGAAGAATGCGAAAAATGTGAAACCTACACGCTCCATAAACAAGTTCACACGGTCTTGGATACGATATGCGAAGTGTGTTGTCAATGGAAAAAACACATTGACGACGCAAAAAGATCAAGAGATGAGTATAGAAAAGACGTTAGTCTTGCTGAGACAAGTCAGACTGAAATTGTTTATTTTTCTGTCGATATGCAGAAAATCATAATGCTCCCTCGACTAGATATGTTTAAGCAAATTATTTTTACACAGAGGCTCATTGTTTTTAATGAGTCTTTTGTACCCTTAGGAAAACTCGCTAAAAATTCTGTTCAGCCATTCGCTGCACTTTGGCATGAGGCCATTTCTGGTCGAAAAAAAGAAGATATAGTGAGCGCGTTCAACGCATTTTTCAAAAATCATGTCCGTGACCACAAACAAATAGTTTTTTGGGCCGATAATTGTTGTGGCCAGAATAAAAACTGGTGTTTTTTTAGTTTCCTTATTTATTTGGTTAACAGTGGTGAAATTGCTGCAGATAAAATCACCATAAAGTATTTCGAAGTGGGCCACACATTTATGTCCGCAGACAGTTTTCATCATTTGATAGAACAAGGTCTGAGGAAGCATAAGAAATGCTATGATTTTCAGGATTTCTGCGATGTTGTCAAAAACTGTTCGAAATATCCAGTGTCTATCAAAGAATTATCGACGTCAGATTTCATGAAATGGCCTACTTTCACGACGAATTACCAACTTCAGAAAATGAATAAAGATAGGCCACTACTGAAGGAAATATCAGAAATAAGTGTAAAAAAGGGAAGTTATGTTTTGTATCACAAAACATGCTTCGACGGTCCAGAGAACGAACTCGTTTTGCTATCTAAGAAATGGCAAGGAACAAAACCACTCCCGGAACCTGAAGGTAACTCTTTAGCGAGAGGCATCACGGAAAAGAAAAAGCAGGGGATCATCCAGAGTCTCAAGGGATTATGTCCACCTCATAAACTAAAATTCTGGGAGAAACTGGATGTGAACGATAATGCTGTCGACCTAATCAATGAAGTGGATGACTGAATAAGTGCTATTTTTATTGCTGTATATGTAACGGTATCCACAATAAAAACTTTCACCACTTATGCTCGTCTATGCATTTTTTCTATATTTCAGAAATTTAAATTTTGGAAATTTTTCCTGTCTGCATATTATTATTTTTTGTCACTACTCCGTGGCCAGAATTAGTCGTTGAAAAAAATGGTTCAAATTATTGATTTGTATTAGTTTATATGACCATGTATTGTATAATATTTAGGAAACATAATAAAAAAAATATAGTAGGTATAAGTTAGGGTAGTACGGTAAGTAGAAATTTACTGCATTCTCTTTGTGTTGTTGTATGCGATGTATTATTCCACATGCGTCGTTTATACTAAGCATAGAAGATATTTCGTACTAGAGACTTTTGACGCATGTGGCGTTGTACTTGTTTTACGTTACTTGCGTTCTTTATGACAAGTATCTAAACTTAAGATAGTAGAGCATTTAGACGCAAGTGGCACTGTTTAGCTATTTAGAAGCAGTTTTTTTATTCCCCATGCTGTCATATGTTTAAAGAACAATATAATTAATCCTTGTATGTGAAAAAATCTACCAAAAATAAATTCCTGCAAAAATGGCGAGTAATTTTAGAGCCGCCAACTTTGACCGCCATTATTTCAGAACTACATTCGATGTACATGCGGTGTTTTTCCGTAGGACGGCAGAGCAGTACAGGTAACGTCATCTGTCTTTGTACAACATTGTAGATATTGAATTACAGAATTTAAAGTCATGTCGAAGGTTATTTTAATATTAATTTGGAATAACTTTATTTTTCTTTGATCAAAATACTTGGAAATCGGTACAAAACCACGTCTGTCTATGTTTTTTAGGGGCCCTAATTCGCGCTTCTTTGAAGAAATTTTCCGAAAGTCTCACCATCGATACCTCTCTATTAGATGAAATATCACCAAAAGATATGGGCATTTAAAGAAAAAAATTTTTTTTTCAAAACGTCAAAGCTGCTATTTGAAACGTCAAAATCGGCAACATTTAGGCAAAGAACCTGAAACAAATACGGACTATATAAAAAAACTGTCGCAAGAAGATTGTTCTGCAAAGGTTCAACCGTTATTGTCCTTCAATTTACTAAACTATTTCCAGAAATTTCATTTCAAATAGACCTTTTCTCTGATGCTTTGGTTTTAGTTAAGTTTATGGTTTAACAGTCTATAATTTTTAGCTAATTTTCATAGAAATAATGCGTTAATGAGGAGACCGCCACTTTGGAATTTTAAAAAGGTTTCTTCAAATGAGGGTAAACTAGACCCCTAGAATCCATATCCGCGTTTGGTTTCAGTTTTTACATGTTTACACATATACAGGATGGACGCATTTCTACGGTCAAGCTCAATATAATTGTTATTATACAAGATACAAGAAAAAGTTCCATACATAAATTATAGGGTGTCTTGAGGTGCATCGTATAAAATTATTTTCACAATCACAGGCTGGCTGGTGATACCCAGAATTTTTGTTTCGAACACCCTTATATTATTGCATTTTTGCGTTTTTTAACGAAATATGATGCATGTTTGCACGAATAGAAATCTAGACGCAGTAAGTACGTTATGGTAGCGAATTTTCATTAAATGCTTCAAATTTCAATAACTCAATTTGCTATTAAGCTAAGGTTTGTTGGCTAGGAAAGCAGTTCTCGGAAACATTTAAAGTTTATTTTCGGAAAATTTTTGTACATTTTCAAACAATAAGGTATTTTGATAAAATACGGTACATTGTTTCGACCATATAGGTTATACCGGTAACCAGATTGACACCCGCTTGCATTAGAGAGACATATTTGCTATTAAAAACATTTTTATGAAAATTCACTTCTATAACGCACTTGCTGCGTCCAGATTTTTTATTTTCCATAGATACAGTAAAATACAATTATTGAAGCAACTAGATTCCATTTACTTTTTGCTACTAGCTTAATTTTTTAAAATATATAAGACTTTAAAGTATACCCCTTAGTTTATGATGACGGTATATTTTACACATTACCAAAAAATATTGTCGTGTTATCTAAAAGTTCTAGGTTTCCAATGTATTTAAGAACATTTGTATAAAACACCTTATTGCTATGCTAACCTTCCAAGTCTAACTACAAGCTGTTAATTTCTAATTGTTTGGAAGCTTTCACACATTACTACCCATCGTTCAAAAAACAATGTGACAATGGTTTGTATTTTATGCGTGGAATGCATTTCACTAATGGCGTACTTGAATAGATCGTCTAATGTTTTAGTGAAGTATCGATACATTGTCTGTTTATTGTTCCGTGGAAATTTGAACGTGTTTTCAGTTTGCATTCGCAACGTTTTAACGCGTAACGTTTCGAGGTGCTCATTGTTATTTGTCTATTCTGTTACGTGATATGTTACTTGGGCCGATGGTTTACTAATCTAATTTTTAACAGTTATGTGAACGGTGATAGAAAAATGACGTTCTAATTTGTAAGCGACATAGATCAGTTCCTTTTCAAGGTTAAATTATTTTCCGGTATGGATGAAGATTGAAAATTTCCCCTTGCAACAGGTTAAATTAGTTTAGTGCCTATCGATTTTTAGACAGTGCTCCACAAAGAACAATATCGATGTGTTTTTGACAAAACATCGAGGCGCCATAAATATAATACCACGGGAGACGACTGTTTTCTAGCAATTTTATTTTAAAACGTAAAACAACTATAATCTATAAGACATTATTTCGTTTGCTGAAAAATCGTTCGAATTAATAAAATTGAGTATAACCTAATATTTTCAAAGAATATTGTTGCATGCGATATTTTGTTAATACTAATCCAGAATCGTTTTAGTCGTAATCTGTGGCTTGAGGAACACTTACGATTTTTTGCGGGTATCAAATTTTTGAACCATAGTAGGGCGCAAACAACACCATGCATAACAAGCCGTTTTTACTTAAAAATTATCAAATGAAAATACATGCATTGTTGGTTAAAAAAAGATTATAATATCAGGCACGTAGTGTGATAAAACATTTTGTATTTAAAGACTCCTAGTGTTCTTCATCACTGATCTTCCATATCAGTCTAAAACTAGTGTATCAGTAACATCATTTAACAATTTTCACATTCTTCAACAAATTGTTGTGGTATCACATGTTTGTTACTGAGTTCCATAGGATTTTGAAATTTTAGATGTGTTATTTCTTCTGTTTGGGTAAATTTTAATCCTTTATCTCTTCTAGATTCATAAATAGGACATTTTTTTAGGGAGATGAAAACCTATGTTGTAGTCGATATTAAAAATATCTTGGAATCAGTACTTTTAAAGATACTTTAATATTTGCGTAATGGAGCTCTTACGAAAATTCTATCGCTCGGTAAAATTTTCTCGTTTTGCTCCACCTGCAGTAGTGAGAGACAACAGCTGGTTTTTTTTTAACTCATGAGCACGATTTTAACCTTCAGTGTTTGTTCTATGGGGATGGTAATGTTTGCCTCTTTGATCAGTTCTTGTGAATATTCCTTCACATGCATTATTCTTAGTTTACCTCAGAATCATTTGCGAAATGCAGAGCATTTTTAAAATAAACTGTTGGCAAACTGCAATATCAGCTCCATTTCATGTAATGGAGTATTTGAAAGTTCTATTTCTTCTGCTATTTTCTGTATTTACTCGTCTTGGTTTAGCTTCTTCTTCTTTAGTGCATGATAAAAGCCAATCTCTCGAACATGCATTCTGACAACGTTTATTGCAAAATGGATTCTCTTGAACTGATCTGGTACAACCTAGCCTCGTTTTAATTCCCTAAATTTTCTACTTAGGACTCTCTTTTAGACATTTTCAAACCAGACTCTCCCGCTGTATTTGAGGGTATCCCGTCTGCTTGTTTGGATTATGAACTCAAACAAAAGAAATCGGAATCTTTTCCTTGTTAAATGAATAATCGGAAATAGTTTTAATTGCTCACCCGTTGGATGATTTTTTTAATACACCATTTTCGGATTCTGGACTAGACGAATAACCAGTTTATTTTCCAGTTTACCATTTTAAAAGAGGCTGCTTTTAATGGAATTTAAATTTAAAGTTTCCTCTATTAGACCACAATTATTTGACAATGCTTCTGCCACTATTTATGTAACTATTTCATTATCTCCATCATCAATCAATCTATTGGAATGCGGTCAATGTCAAACAATGCTGCATCTAAAAGTTTTTGATCCTTATCAAATAAATTATTTTAATAGGGCCTGATACGTCACATTGTTCTTCTACTCTTAAAGCATTAGGTGTAACCCTATAATTTTTGTTTTGTTTGGTAACATCTTTGGAGGAATTATTAAATTATTATGAGTCTTGACAACTGAATCATTATTGTTAATCTGACTGGCAACTTTAATCTCCAGTAAGCATCTATTTTGACTATTACTTGCAATTAGTGTTATACGCTTTCCTCTTAAAAAAGCCATCTCTAGTTAAATCTGTAGTAAAAGGGAAACACATGCATTTAATTGGTTAACGTTTGCTGCTTTATGAACCGGGAATAAAATATTATTGTAAGCAACTGGTACAAAATCGCAATCTACGCGATTTTGTAGAGCTTAAAATTTTCTGTCAGTAACATATTGGCGTTTGTGATATAATAGTGCAATGCTCAGATTTTATCTGGACTAAAACTGGTGTTTACGATGCTGACTATTTACGAGTCTATGGGCATACCAGTTATAGTAATAGCAATAATAATTATTATTAAGGTAGTTTATACATTGTAACATTTGACAAAAAAGTTATTTCAGATTTTGTGTAGATTATCGTAAGTAACAACTTTGACATAAAACCTGAATTTGATCAAAATTGTCGCTTGCCATGTTTTGCCAAAAATACATCAATATTACAATCATACAAGAAAATACTACACTACGACAAAAATAGTTAAAGTGACCAAATTTGTATGGTTTATCAAGACATTTCTTTTTAGTGGTGTATAGTGTAGCAAACTTGCTAAATAACTAATTAAAGACGATAATAGCTTATAAATCGGGAACAGCTTGTTTTACGCCAACAAAAACGTTATTTACATTAGGTTTCTTTTAACTGTTTTTACAAGTGTACTTACAAATGCACTGTAGCTTTTTATACAATAGGTTTAATGTTTACGTAATCGGTTAAAATTTACTATTTCTAATATTAAATAAGCTTGGTCTTCGAATATATTGCCTAGGGAAATATAAAACTTTTAATATAGGAGTTATAAATTTTAAAATTGCCTGTTCTGAAGCGGCTTTTCTCTATGCTGTTTTTAGTTTTGGTATATTTCTGGGTCGAAACTATTTGGATGTTTAATTCTTGTAACGAAGTTAATTACGTGTTTTATGTGTCTGTTGGTACAATGTTTTATCGATCTTATACAGTATCTATTATTGATTATGGGTCCACTTCTTATGGCTTAGCCTGCATTGCCTAATAGGTTTTTAAAGAAGAACGTCTTTTTATGAACAAATGAGGGAAATGTTAGATAACAATGTTATACTGCTAAACCACGTTTTGTCCAGCAGGATGTAGCACCAGCACATTACCAAATTAATGTTCGGCAGTACCTTAACAAATTTACATTAATGTTTACAAATGGGTGGATAAGGAGGCCAGAATCGCTAGAAAGGTCGGCACGATCACCGTAACTTACGCTATTAGACTTCTTCTTAGGGGGACAAAACCCACGCGTTTTAACTAAAAAAAAAAACAACAACTACCGATTAGGTCGGTCACGCCTCAGATGTTGATTAACGTGGGATACATTTATACTAACAATTAGAATGCTGCCAAGACGTTCATTTTCAAGAATGAAATGCGATTAGTTATTAGCTTTTAGTGTGCTGTAGCGAAGTTTGTCAATTAGCTGAATTAATTATATATATTTTAAGTATTAGGACGTATTAATTCTATGTACATGGCCCGTCTTACCCCACAATAATGTTTCTAATTTTTTGACATATTTGCTATCTATAGCAATATATATATATATATATATATATATATATATATATATATATATATATATATATATATATAACCAGAGATATAAAATCGACCCCAGTGGCAGCACTTCTGGCCATACAGAGCATATATTTGGAATAATGGCAATAAGAAAATTCGAAAAAATATATCTGCATGGCCCTAAAATTTTTGAGAGTTTCGATTGCCACCCAGGTACTTGTTTGCACACAGAGTCCTCAAATATTTGTAACTTAAAATTTGACTCAATATTATCCCCAGCCTTTTGAGTGTTGAAGTTCTATTGTTTTAGCATCTTTTTTTGCATTGATTGTATCTACGACACCGAACTGATACTGATAGCTTGCTGCTTCTTTTGTTATTTTACATAAAATTGCGCCAATTGATCAACCAGAATGATTCAGACTGTTTCATATTCTTGGGTTATGGAAATTTTTTCATAGCTTCCTGAATTAAAAATATACTAAAAACTTCAAATACACAAATTTCATTTTTGCGTTTAATATTTTCTATTGTTTTAACTCCTAATTTATTTTACTCTTATATGTGATATATATATATATATATATATATATATATATATATATATATATATATATATATATATATATATATATATATATATATATATATATCTTGAAAAATATTTATTTTATTAGGCCCAGCTATTGGAGATTTATTATTTAACTCTCACGGTTGTAGAGGCGAGAACGGTTTTAAAAATAATCATTCTGACAACAACTATCATGTCTTTTGGAAAGATTCAATCAAGGTCTTTAAAATAAGATGAAATATCAACTCAACTTACTTACTCGTACTTTTTTTCATCACATAATATTAACTTAATTACACTTTTCCTTAATTGCATACAAATGGCTCTTCTGTTGCAGGTTCCATTCATATGCAACCTTCGGATAAAAACAGAAGGTAAGTTTTTAAGATATTATTTTCACAAAGGCAGCAAATGATAAGAAATACATGGAATTTTACATAATACTAAGTTTTGAAACAATTTGCTTTATTCTTAGTTTATTAAATTGTAATAATTTTTTATTTAAAACTGCTTGTAATATTTGTTATAATACCTTTCGAACAAAGTATTGTCTACGTTCATTTTAAAAAATTAATTCACAGTTTAAAGTATCAATTCTGCTATCTCCGACTTGTTCTAACATTGTTGTTAATCCAATTAATTTATCACTTTTCAATCGATCCCCTATTTGTTTTTAAGGTGTACAAATTTCAAAAGCCCACTTTTACTGAAATTCTGATTTAAATTTTTCTTTGGTTGCGTACTAAAAACATTCACTGTAAGGTAACTTAAATTGGCTCTTTGTGCACCACTTTTTTTTATTTCAACAACACACCACGAGGGCTCACCGCCTAAATACTACCGTGGGTGTCGACAAGGACGAAAGAGGCAACTTGTTAATTCTGGACTTGCCGGCAAGGAGTTCCACAACTTGAAAGTCCTCGGGACAAAAGAGCGGGCATAACAATATGTTCTATGTCTTGTGACCTGGGCAGTAAAAGGGTGCGTTCGCTCTGTTCCCCTGGTAAATCTGTTGGGGGCAGCAGGTGGAGGAACTATAGAAAAAAGCTCATCTGAGCAGTGCCCGTGCAGATATCTATAAAAGAGAGAGAGGTCATCAACGGCACGTCGGTGGGCAAGGGATGGCAGCATTTGGGTGATGGTAGGGTCACCGATGAGAAGTATAGCTCTCTTCTGAATGGAGTCCAGGATAGCAAGTGTAGAAGCGGCAGCGGCACCCCAGATGTGGAAGCAGTATTCGAGGTTTGCTCCTGCTCAAAATAGCTCTGGCATCTACCAATAAATCTGTTTTCTGACATTTTTTTACGGCGATCGGTCTCAAAGCTTCATATTGGGCCCCTCCCATACTTTGTGTTCCTTCTACGAGACTACACAATCGCTGCATCTGTTTACCAGTGCCTCAACGCACTCACTATAATATTTGTCGGTCTTATTTTCAAACTGTTTGTATAAACCGTTGATAATGGTGCAGCTCAGTGCCGAGAATAGTCTATTCAGTGTAGGGTTCAAGTGTCCAGCTTTAACGCAAGCGTAGAAATGCATAGAAAATGTATCCCCTCTACGTAATAATCTTAATCAGTAGATTACCTTTCTCAAAATCACATTACTAGCAGACAAAAAAATATTAACACACTTTTCACATCGAAAAATGTATTAACCATATTTACATATCGACCTTGCTTGACAAGTTTGTGATTGCAACCAAAGTGAGTATACTGGAGCCATTACACGTCTATATTAAAACATTTCCCTCTTGACGCTTATTGCTATATCTATTTTTAGTGATTACTAAGTTAATACTTTCAAAGTGCAGTTTGTGGTGTATCAAACTTCTAATTCCAAATGATGTAATTTATATAAGCGAGCTGCTGTTGCAGTTTACATAATTTAGAATTAGATTTACAAAATTAAGAGTTTTGTTTCATTTTTTACTTGACCACACTGCATAAAGTGTGTACATTTTTGTTATGGAGTTCAGCCAAGCACAAAACACTTTCTATGGAACCTAGTGTCAATGAAACAAATGTGGTAATAATACCTGACGAATATAAAAAATTATTACGAGGTTATTCATCTACATATGATTAACACATATTGTCTAATAGTGTTATGGTTTTGTATCTTGTGTTGTAAGAAAACTTTATTTAGGTATTTATTTACCTACTTGTTAAAATTAATTTTACATTGAAGTAACGAGATCACGCTTAATACAACCGTAGAGACTATTTGTCTGGCTTCACAAATTTCTGTTTTTAGCGAATTTTTATTTGAAAAAATCGTTAAAAAAAATCGATGGTGAGACTTTGTAATAATTTTTTTAAATGAGCGCGAATTTGGGCACCTAGAACCCGAAACCAAGGCCCGTTTGATTTTTTTTATATGTTTATATATAAAGTTTGTCCCAAACTGGATGGGAATGTATTGCTATCTCCGCTATTATTAGAGATAGGGAGACGCTTAAATAAGCAATGTTTTGTAGAATTTCATGCTTCTTCCAAATCTGACTTGTATTTTGCTCTACCTCTTTTCGTTTTTGAGTTATTTTGAAAAAATCAAAATTTGTAGATTTCTCTTTTCTTCAATATCTAAGTAGGCGTTGATCTGACATGTCTAAAACTTGCACATTATAAGGACACTTTTTACAGAGTCATCTTTTTGTGCTATTCTCAACTTTGGATTATCATTTGTTTTTGAGCTATGGGTATCAACGTTTGTTTTTATTATGGCAGCCATATTGGATTTTTTGCTCATGTGATATCCTGTGAAAAGAGCTTTCCAATGTTGTACAAGATGCTTGAGAAGTCTTGTAATTGCACTGAAAATTTTGAGAAAAACCGTTTTGAGGATAGTAGGCTACGAGATCCAATACCAGAAAACAAATGACAAAAAAAGTGTTCGAAAAGCAGTAGGTCATAGAGTCTAACAATAGACTTCTACTTTCAACACAATTTTCCGTAATGATTCACGATAAAAATATTGTGATTTAATTTACAATACTTAATTAGGTAATAATGCTAGGTAATATTATGTGAAACAGTTTAATAACGAAACCCGGCAATAACAAATAGAAACTTAAACTCCACAAAACAACACAATTAGAATCGGAACTCAACAAACAATAAAATAGAAACTTAAAAATATACTACATTGAAAATTGTTTAATTTGGCCATATTTTGTTCAATGCACTTTCTACACCTTTTTGAAACATGCCTCCAAACTCTGGTGAGGGTGTTTCGGTTAATATGATTTATAGCTTCCGTGATTATGTTTCGTAATTCATTGATATTTTGTGGTGGATCGAATTTATATACATCATTCTTCAGAGTACCTCAAAAATAAAAATCCATGGGTGTTATATAAGAACTTCGAACACACCAATGTACCGGCCCATTGTTACAAATGACACGATTATTAAAATGTTGGTACAAAAATTCTTTGACGATCCTAGCATTGTAAGCAGGATAACCGTCTTGTTGGTACCAAATCTCGTGTAATTTATCATGAACTCTTCTAACTGTTAGTAAGATATCATTTCTCAATAGATTAAGATACCTTCCCCAGTTAAATTATTTTAAAAAAGAACGGACCAACAATGAAGTTACCTGATTTTTTTTAAAATAGGTTCTCTAATCTACAAATAAAAATAACAGTTTTTTACGTAATAACCCGGACCAAACATTAATACCAAATCTGTCTTGCAATCGTCTTTCTTCCTTTAGATGGGGATTTTCATTTGCCCAATAATGCCTATCATGGCGATTATACATACCACAATTTGTAAATCTGGATTCATCAGTCCATATTATTTTAAATGCACATTTTCATCTTGCTGACATTGTCCGTGATACTATCTGCAGAATTGAAGTCGCTTAAGGCAATCGTCAGCATTTAAGCCTTGTACGATTGTAGGTTTGTATAGATGGTAATGACTTTGTTTTAAAACACGGTGTACCGTACTTTTTGGAACATCAATTTGTTTACCATAAAACCGAACAGATTGTTTTCGTGTGAAACCTGTAAGCCGGCATTATTTCTTTCTTCATTTCTAAGCATTGGTAGTTTCTTTGCATGGAAGCTACCGTCGTTCAGTAGATTGGTCACTATGCTGCGAAATATTTTGGTGTTTGGGTGTCGTCTTTCTGGGTAATTGTTTTGATATGAATATATATATATATATATATATATATATATATATATATATATATATATATATATATATATATATATATATATATATATATATATATATATATATTGTAAACAATACTTTTTGTAGTTTGTGGCGCAATTAACTGATCCTTTAAACGTGCTATAGTGTTGTATTGATGCTGTTGTTCACAATCTGATAACAAACTCCGGTTTTGCTAGTGGCTCGGACGAGTTTGTTAGCCAGCTCTATCGTACTAGTTTTTCTAAAAAAAATTGTAGCTCAAAAAATAACAAAGCTCTTTTGATGAAATTTGATCGGTATGTTGCACTCGTAAATGCCTTACTACGTACGAAAACTCAACTTTGTAGATTTCTAGAAAATTGAGTTATTCAAATTTTAAGCATTTAAATTTGTTACCATAACGCACTTGCTGCGTCACGGAATTTTTTTCTGACACTTAAATTATGTCATAATTACAATTCGAAAATATGTTGAGCTATATACAGGCTGTTTCAAAAAACATGCACCATCGCTCGTGGGGCAATTCCTTACTAAAAAATAAGAAAAAAAGTTCCTGTGCACATGGGCCCGGAAACGCATAGTTTCCAATATACAGGGAGTTGAATTTTAATATTTTTTTTTAATTTTTTATAAATAATTTCAAAACCACTGGATTGATTTTAATGAAACTTGGAACTTGAAAGTGTATTATGAAAGTGCATATTTTCAAGTGAAAATCTGCTTACAACTGCGTCAGTGGCGTGCGTACGGGGTAACTGTAAAAATTCATTTGGGAAAAAAATATGTGCGCCACTGTCTTTTTCCAATTTTGATACATCAGTCATGAAGCTTATTACATAAGCCACAAAAGCTACCTATGGTATTTTTTCGTTCAGGATATCCCTTAGGAGATATGATTAATTTTATAAAAAGGGGCAAAGTACCGATTCGTTGGAGTAATGAAAACAGTAATCGTAAAGTGCCATGAAACTATAATTTTTGACAGTTCTCTAAATTCTACAATTTTGAAGTGCTTTGTAGGCGTCAAAAGAGTTTTCGTGCTTTTCTTTAAATTTTGATACGGTGCAGTATTTTCGTTTTTAGTTATTTGTTGATACTGAGCTGCTCATTAATATTATTTCCTCCTCTCAAGATGGTTTTCATTAAGTACACTTCAGCGGATTTGACTGATATGTTGTTAATTTATGGACAAACAAATCAAAATGCTAGACAAGCTGTGCGAGTTTATCAGGAAACTTATCCGCAAAGAAGAATTCCTGACAAAAATATTTTCCCACGTATTGTAAGACATTTGAGAGAAACTGGTTCTTTAAAACCTTTAAAAGCTGACTCTGGACGCAGAAGATACCGCCGAACTGTACGAGTTGAAGAGGCAATATTAAATAGAGTTGAACGTGATCCTAGTACAAGTACGAGAATTATTGCCACCGAACTGGGTAATATTTCGGCATCATCAGTTCACAGAACTCTGAAGGATCAAAGTTTATATCCCTATCATTTTACAGGTGTCCAGGAACTTCTACCTAGAGACTTTCAACCAAGGGTAATGTTTTGTCAGTCTTAAACAAACTCAGGCACGACCAACATTTTTCTAAACGTGTACTATTTACTGATGAGGCGTCATTTACGCGAAAAGGTATCGTAAATTTTCACAATTTACATACATGGGCCGATGAAAACCCACACTCTCTAAGAGTTGCAAATTCGCAGTATCAATTTTCCATCAATATTTGGGTTGCTATTATTGAAAATCACATAATTGGTCCTGTTGTTCTACCGAATCGTCTTGACCATGAATCATATTTAAACTTTTTACAAAATGATTTGCCGTTGTTACTACCGCTTTTTATGAGAAATGGTACAATGTGGTTCCAGCATGATGGTGCGCCCGCACATTTTGCAGCAGTTGTAAGAACATATTTAGCCAACACATACGGTCACCGATGGATTGGTCGTGGAGGTCGGGTGTCATGGCCACCTCAATCTCCGGACCTGAATCCTCTCGATTTTTATTTGTGGGGTCATTTAAAAGAAATAGTGTATAAAACACCAGTAAATACACGAGAAGAATTGTTGGGAAGAATAGAATATGCATTTGACAGCATTAGAGAAGATCAAAATATTTGCAGAAGAGTGAGAAGATCTTTGCGCAGAAGGTTAAATAATTGTAACGACGCTAATGGTGGTCACTTTCAACATTTTCTTTAGCTTTGTTATTAAAGTCAATTGAGTAATGTACAAAAAACAAGAGTTTGGAAAAATCATGGTGTCTTTACGATTACTTTTTTCATTTTTTATTTTTATTTTTTATTTATCATTTTTTATCAATGTTTGTAATATTCATTTCAATGTTTATCACCAATAAGTTTTACGTAGGTTAGTTATTTGCACGTTTATTGCTGTAATGTTTACTGTATGTTTTGTTTTTCATATTATTATGGTTGCAGTAAACATATATTATTATTATTACGCCGACTAATCGGTACTTTGCCCCTTTTTCTAAAATTAATCATATCTCCTAGGGGATACCCTGAACGAAAAAATACCAAGAGGTAGCTTTTGTGGCTTATGTAATAAGCTTCATAACTGATGTATCAAAATTGGAAAAAGACAGTGGCGCACATATTTTTTCCCCAAATGAATTTTTACAGTTACCCCGTACGCACGCCACTGACGCAGTTGGAGGCAGATTTTCATTTGAAAATATGCACTTTCATAATACACTTTCAAGTTCCAAGTTTCATTAAAATCAATCCAGTGGTTTTGAAATTATTTATAAAAATTTAAAAAAATAATCAAAATTCAACTCCCTGTATATTGGAAACTATGCGTTTCCGGGCCCATGTGCACAGGAACTTTTTTTCTTATTTTTTCGTAAGGAATTGCCACACGAGCGATGGTGCATGTTTCTTGAAACAGCATGTATAATACTCACGTAATGACTTTGACACTATTCAATTTTTGACAGGACTCCTAACCAATTGAGTTGCTCCTTTTAGGTTTATTTTGCATACACACACACTGACACGCACACACACACACACACACCTATATATTTTCTGATTATATTGGGGAATTTAATCCATTATTGTTTCACTTTGTAAAACTTTTTTTATAAACAGTCCAGGCGCAGCAGGTGCGTTATGGTCGCAAACTTATTTGAAATTCTATTAACTTAATTTTCTATTATTATGAAAACTTCAATTTTGGTATGTGCATATTTTGTCTTAAAGCCACGCCCTCACCAAATTTTATTACAATGACTTTAAGACTTTTGGACATATATATTTCTTTCGGAGAAAAATCTTTTCTTGATAAAAACACACTAAGAAAACGACAAAAACAACATGTTTTGCTTTATTTACTATATCTTGTGTTTGTGTTTTGTCTCTCACTAAAAAAATGCCATTCCAAGTCAACCTCCTATAATATGTTTAAATGCTTTTACTAGTGCCGATTTTAATTTCTCATCATTTATTATTACAAAATAAAGCATTGCGATTTACAAGTAGCAACTGAGCAACACTCACGCTGCGACTGATTTCGATCCACATTCCAAGTATCATTAACATTCTCGCAACAGAGGTGTGCGGGTATGACAACACACAAATTTAGTTTTCGTATCATTACTCTTCCGCACGATGCAATTTAAACAGGAAATAAATGAGTTTATTCACACTTCTGATCTGAGCTTGACATAAAAATTCCTGAGTTACGTCGTGAGTGGCACTCTCACGTACAAAGAACTAACAAAGTCAGCAGAAGCAACTGTATTAATGGGGCCACATGTATTCGTCACGTACCATCTTCTTAGTAGAAAAGTAAAAATATAACGAATGACTACTTTGTATTTCTTAAAGTGAAACAATGATGCTGGAAGAGACTGCTCATTTATGCTGTTTACAAGTATGACATACTCTGTAAAATTACTACTTGGTCTAAATAGCTGAGTGTTTGCATACAGATCATTGTGGTTTTCGCATCACATATACAGCGTGAACCAGCTAAATGGAATAAAATCAGTATCTCAACCCAATACTACCTACCTTATGTTTTATCATACTTAGGTTATGTGTGTTTTTAATTGCATTTGAGAGGCACTGTGCATGTGTTATCTGCCTCGTATGTACATAATTCAGTGAGTAATAGTGGTCTCAAGTCCTTACTAAGGTTTATAAACGAACTATTGTGACAGTAAGCAAGGGTTTAGTGTTTTGCTTTGGACATAGTTTCCATAGGACGTAAAAATGAGTCTCAGGTATGGTTATGTTCATTTTCATTCAATTTATCGCTTGTTACATCGATTTTGCGATGTAACTTTGTTTTATATTGTAGACTTAACATATCTAAGCCTATCTGAATGAGGCAAATAAATTTTTGGTTCTCTTTTGTGCATAAAAAATTGGGGTATGTTAAATCATACGGTAAGCGTTATTCAGCGTTTTCTTTTTAGGAAGAAAAAGTACAATCCATCTGATCCTCGAGGCGCAGTTGAGCTTCTCAATTATTTGAAGTCTCTCAGCTCAGATGATTATATTTCAGTAAGAGACTGTGACCATATCGATTGTACTATATTTCCACCAAAAGATGGTCAAGATAGCGACATGGATGCTCCCAGTGATGACGAAGGAGAATATGGTATTCGTGCTTTGGGAAAAGGTATTCTAAGACAACCGATGGAAATAACAACCGTGAGTGCCGTTGGAGAACAATCAGAAATTCATCTCGGAAAGAGGGAAACCTCGTCTGCAAAAAAGCTGTTGATTTTGAAGCTTAGATATCAAGCGACGAAGAAGACGACATACCTTTGGCAAAAAAAATCGATACTTCTAAGTCTCGTGACAAGCAACCTCATAGAAAAATAAATAAAAAGAAATCACGGAGTTGGGACGAAAAAATGTCAACATATAAAGACAAAAAAGTGAAAATTGATAAAACGTCTGAACCTACCATTACACAAAAAAATAAGCAAGAAGAGTTGAATCCGATAGACCTGTTCCAGTTATTTTTTCTGAAAATTTCATGAAGTACGTTTGCACTGAAACAAAGAATTATGCCACATTCAAGGGAAATCACGACTTTTCCGTTAGTATTGATGAGATGTACGTCTATTTTAGAATTTTCCTCATATCTGGGTACACCAGAGTTCCCTGCAGGAGACTGTATCGGGAAACAAAAGGTGACACATTCAGCTCCTTAGTTAGTAATAGCATGTCCCGTGACCGATTTGAGACTATTCATCGATATTTGCATTTCAGTGATAACACAAAAATTGATCCCAATAATCGAGTCTATAAAATACAACCCTTATTAGGTAGAGTAAACAGTATTTCACAAGAATTAGCAGAACGACTATCTACTTCTTTTTCTTTGGATGAAGCAATAGAGCCCTACTTTGGGCGTCATTCCATGAAACAATTTATCAGGAGCAAACCTATCCGTTATGGATTTAAATTTTGGTGTCTCGCCACACCTCAAGGTTACATTTTGAAATTTTATCCTTATTGCGGAGCAGGAGACAAAACAGAAGGAAAAACTTTAGGCTCTAGTGTTACGGAGAAATTATGCTGTGATTATTTACCTCTGAACTCCACTGTATACTTGGACAATTTCTGTAATCTTTACCTCTATTCGAGGAATTGTAAACCAACAATATCAAATGTATTGGTACCATTAGATCTGACCGTATAGAAAAAGCTCCATTGAAAGATCTAAAAAAGGCGAATCCTGGCGCTGCACATATTTTGAAAGACATCTCGGCTCAAAAAAACCCTCATTTGATAGAACGACAGCAATCAGGTAACAATGGCCACCAATAGTGAAAATGACGAGATATGTCTAACAAAAGGCTACTCTAGACGTTGGTCTAAACAACGACAGAAGCATGTTCAAGTAGATCAACCTACAGTAATTGCCATGTACAATCAAGGGATGTGATGTGTTGACATATTTGATAAGATGCGTGGTCTCTACAGAATACGTACAAGATCAAGAAAATGGTACTGACCATTCATTCGATTTTGTTTGAATAGGGCAATGGTAAATATGTGGATCTTTTATCGTTTTGTTCACTCTAAAATCAGCCTCTTGAATTTTACATGAAAAGCTGTTATCAGTTTATTGACAGCTCCTGAATATCTGCATGGTCCTAAACCAAAACGAACCAAAAATATTTTGAAGGAAATACGATATGATAGGACAGACGACTTGGTTGATAAACAGGCTACTCAAAGACGATGTACATATTGTGGCAAATGTGCCAAATTTTTATGCGTAAAATGTAATGTGGGGTTACATCCAGACTCATATTTTCGTATGTATCATACTGCTCCTGTATAATTTTACAATGTATAATTATGTGTTCATGAATAAAAAATTTGAATATGATATGATAAATAGACACATCTTTTAAACTCTTAACACCAGCTTGCAATATTCAGAAGTATTACTACTTCTCATAACTGCCTAGCGTATGATATATCATATGGCAAAAAAAAATGAAAACATGAAAATTTTTCAATGGAGATAGATAGTGGGTGTTGAAAGGATTAAAATGAAGTAGTTATTAGAATTTTTTGTCATTTTGATAAAAAAGTTACCCAGGCATTGTTGGGTTAATTACTGTGCATACTTATAAAATATCCCGACATACATCAATTTTAAATTAAAAAATGACATCCTTCAACGTGAAAACTTCAGACCTACATCCAACGCTCTCAAGTGACAGTGGCAACTACACGATTTTGGATTAGGAAGCACGGGCTTGTGATACGTCACTTGAAAGGCCTCTTCATTATCTATTTAAAAATGATATGGTTATAAAATTTATTGCAAAAATTAACAGTAAAAAAATTCATCTGTTTGATGGCAAACACATCAATTTTAGTGTTCAAAAATGCATCCTTTGAACGTCATAATCGTCAATAAAAAACTCTTCTAACGTTAATCAAAATCTGAGGCGTGACCGTCCTATTTTCAATCGTTATTCGTCTTCTTAAGTCCGCTAAGTCGCCTGGTTTAGTTTTGTATGCCATACTTTTTACATATCCCCACAAGAATAAGTCTAATAGCGTAAGATCGTGTTGGGCATTATAACGATCTTCACTTTCGTATCTACCGCTTTGAAAATATTAAGTCGGGGTAATGCCGGACATTGCTTTGGTAATGTGTGCTTCATCCTGCTTAAACCATATAACATTCGCTGAAACTTGTGGGTTTGCTCGAGCAGGATATAATAGGTTTGCCAAAGTTGGCACGACTTATTTTGGAGTAGTGGTAAATAATAATCTCCATTCTATTTCAACTATTCCTGACCAAACATTAACCTTTTCAGGATATTGCGTATTTTCTTCTTTCATCCAGTGTGGATTTTCTTCAGACCAGTAGCGACAATTATGACGATTAGCATGACTGTAAAGTTTAAAACTGCACTGATTAGAAAACAAAACATGTTCTAGTTGGATAACATTGTTATCTAACATTTCCGATTTGTTCCGAAAAAGATGTTATTTTATCAAAATCATATTTCATGAGCTCCTGAATTTGTATCAATTTATTGGGATCCCTTAATTTCCTTTTAATATTAGAATAGTCGATGACTGGCTAACGTCAAATGTTGTGGCTGCTTGTCGACTTTAAGTATGTGGGTTTTTCTCAAACTCAAACATTACATCCAATTTCGTATCATTGCTCAGTGCATTAGGACGTTTTATTTATATGCAGTACATGGCCAAGCTCGCGAAAACGCTTTCCAATTTTACTACTTATCGCTTGAGATATAGGCGGTAAATCGGGAATTTTTTCTTGGAATAGGTAGAATTGTTACTTTATGCATTTCTGTTAGATAAATCATGTTTCTGAATTGCAGTTAACAATTGACAACTACTGTCATGCGGTTACAATAACACAGCCAGTTGTTACTGCCGTTTTAAACAAAACTGACATTCCTCCTATAAAGAATGCTGACAACTTTTTAGGTTTTCTTTATAATAATTGATACCGCCGAAAAAGGACAATGAAGCTGTTTTTGCTTTATTTCTCATTATCAAGAATTAGTTTACCTAAAAAAATAATGATATTCGGTATATGGTTCTTTGACGATATTTGTAGTAAATCAATCGCAGAACCTATTTATGCAATAAAATACAGGGTGCTGTATTTGAAAATTTTGAGAAAATCACTTTTAAAAATTTGATACTTGGCTTCCCTATAGAAACCACCCGGTACAATAATTTTTACACAAACTTAAATCAAAGGCTTGAGATAATCTTTGACAATCTGATTATAAAATTTCTTTGAAATCGAAGCAACGAATGAGAGCTTATAAGGTATTTTGTAGTAGCGTGCAGACCTCAAAATTTTCAGTATTTCTTGTATAACTTGAGGACGCCGCTACCAAAACTAAAAAACTGCATCCCGTTTTATGGACAAATTTATGCTACTTTTAAATATTAAATAATATACCTTGTGTTCCATTAAAAAATTAAATTGGCATATACCAGGCTTTCATGAATCACTCTGTATAGCGTAAAATAATTTTATAATAAGGACAGCTTAAAATTATGCTACTTCGTGAAAAATATTTTTTCTACCTTTCATAGGAAACAAGATATGAAACTTTGTTACATAAATGCGCCACTCTATATATATATATATATATATATATATATATATATATATATATATATATATATATATATATATATATATATATATATATATATATATACATTTAATTTACTTACACATCGTCACAACGTGTGGAAGTATCGCATCGGCGACAAAAATCTCAATTTTCTTTCACTTCAATGTTGTAAAAAGTATCAGAACATTATTTGGAAACGAAATTTTTTGCTGTATATCGTTTTGTCGGTCTGCGGTCTGTATGTCTGTCTGTTTGTAGCCACGATAACTTTAGAACGAATCGAGATATCGTCTTCAAATTTGGTTCACAGTTAGCACACGGCAAACGAACGGTTAGGATTGTTTTTGAGTAAAATAGCTTTAGGGGGGTAGATAATGAATGGTAGATGATTTTGTGAAAATTGATATTTTTCGGTTAAAACTCGAGTAATATAACGTTTTAGTAGATAACTTTTAATTTCATCAGACATCTGGTATTCTGTGTTGAAATTACATTACGGGTTGAATGTGTTGGGGTGGAATATTGTTGAAAAAAATTTCGAATTTTCTTTTGCTAAAACGGCGTAAAAAGTCTCAAAACATATGGAAAATTTGATTCTGGAACGAATTTTTTTTGTCTACGTCTGTCCGTTAAGAGGCGCAATAAGTTTCGAACGAATTGAGTTATCATTTTCAAATTAGGTTTTCAGTTAGCACCTGACAAAGAAACGTTTCGAATTGTTTTTGGGTAAGATGGCTTCAGGGACAGAGGATAAATAAGGGTAAAAATTGCCAAATTTACAATAACAACGCTTAAAAAGTTTATGTGTGCAGGAATACAAAAATTTCTTTGTGGTCAAGTCATGGGCCCTAAATTCATTCCATGAGAATGTCTTTCTGAGGAGAATAAATTATCACAGCTATGTGGAAGTTTTGACTCAATTTGCAGCACTATTTATAGCGCGTTGTAGCGAAGTTTGTTAGATGCATGTCTGTTTTTTACTGTCGATTTTTTCAACTAATTTTAAAACCATACCATCTTTAAATAAAGAATGAAAAGATCTTTTAAATGAAGTATCACACGTCTCTACGTCCTATTTCAAAAAAATTGGGGTTACAACTGTCACTCGAAGGGGGTTGAATGTAGGGCTGAGGTTTTTTAGTTGCAGGATGTCATCTTTTAATCTAAAATTAACGTGTTTCTGGAGTTTTAATAACTATGCCAAATAATTGAGATTCTGAATGTATTCCACTTGGCTGCTCTACCCTATTCATATATATATATATATATATATATATATATATATATATATATATATATATATATATATATATATATATATATATATATATATATATATATATATATATACAGTTGAAGATGCAAAAACGCATTTCACTCATTCCGATAAGAAATGTGCTGATAGTCAATGTTTTGTTGGTTTGTAAACAAAAAATTGACTATCAGAACATTTTTTATCGGAATGAGAGAAATGCGGCTCATTATTTCAGTTTATCGGTCGGTTTGATACTTGATAGTACTACCCAAAATTAATTTCACAATGGTGCATTCTGTAGAAGAAAGAGTTGAAATAATTACTCTTTTTTTCAAAAACGATGACTGTGCCAAATGTACAGCAAATTTGTTTAATAAACGACATCCGAACAGACATGTTAACAGACAATAAATTTTGGAATTAGTTGCAAAGTTTAGAAAAAGTGGTTCAGTAGCCAACAAAAAACGGGATCCTGAACGTAAATTTCCGGTTACAAATGAGACTACTGAGATTGAAGTTTTAGGACAAATTGCTGCTGACCCAACTTTGAGCACGAGAAAATTGGCCACTGTTTCAAACATCAAAAGAAGAACTATTCAGCGAATATTGAAGCATCATAAATTTCACCCGTATCAAATTCATCTCGTACAACAACTGAAAGAAGATGATTTTGATTGGCGGCTGGAGTTTTGTGAAGTTATGACTGCACGAATGGCTGATAACGGGAACTTTCTGTTCAATATCTGTTTTTCAGACGAGTGTACGTTTTTATTAAACTCTACAGTCAATCGTCGTAATTGTTATTAGACAGATAATAATCCAAGAAACTTCACAAAGTCCACACTCAAACTCCACAGAGGTTGAATGTCTGGACTGCCATTTTTGGAGACCGTTTAATCGGACCAATTTTTCTTGATGGCAATTTGAGTGGCGAAACGTATTTGGAGTTACTAGAAGATATTGTTTACCCTCTACTGATTGACATTGTTGAAAATGATGATCGCTCTCAAGAAAATAAATTAATGTTTCAACAAGATGGAGCTCCTCCGCATTTTTGACAACTTGTTAGGGAGTTTTTGAACAAAGAGTTTCCAGAGCAATGGATTGGGCGTAGAGGTGCTATTGAGTGGCCCCCTAGACCACCGGATTTAACTCCTTTAGACTTATTTCTATGGGGCCATTTAAAGAATAGAATTTCCGCAACAGAACCGGAGTCTCTGGAAGAACTACGACGACGCATTGTTGCCGTCTAATAACTCCACAAATGCTCCAGAATGTCAGAGCTCGTTTTGAACAAAATTTGTACTTTTATATGGAAGCTGGTGATCAACAATTTGAACACTTACTTAACTGAATTACAATTCTTGAACATTTGGTTTTGTTTTTTTTGGTTTTTTTAACGAAAAAATCGGTAATTAGTGCATTTCTTATCACAATGAATGAAATACGTTCTTGCAACTCCAACTGTGAATAATTTGTAAACGAGTTGATAAAACTTAAAAAAAAATTAGTGTGCTGAATTCAGAAAAGAAAGAGATTTCAAATGATGTAACACTCGATCCATGTTTCCTATTTAAAATATAAGGGTTATTATCACCACCCTTAAGGGGTTGATGTGACAAAGTTGAGTTTTATGTCAAAACATGTCCCGCTCAATATTAAAATTGACGTGTTTCAGCGTTTCTTAAAAACAAAACTCTCTGGACGCAAATTGGTCTGTTTCGTTTTCAATGCGCCATCCTGTATATACCCTTTCCAACAAACAAAATTTTTTAAAAATTGGTCCACAATTGACGAAAATATCGGTGAAAATACATCAAAGAGTAAGAGATTTCATAATCGGATCCTGACTTGGTGAAAAAGAGACCACTTCAGGAGTACGCCCTTTGAAATATTTTTTTTCTTCATAATTGGATCTCAATTGACAAAAATGTCGGTAAACATACATAAAAAATAGATACAGACGAACATAAACCCTCCCTTTTTTGCAATCCGTTAATAAATCCTTACTTGCAGGAAAAATAATTGTTAAATACAGACTTTGCGTCAGTTTTTTAATCACGTTGAATCCAATTTCGTACACCTTAAATTGCACCAAAAATCACTACACGCGTTTCTGAAAGTACGAGCTTTACCATTTAACTGCACACCAATTAGCCCCTACAAAGTTATAAGGTTCTTGTAAAACCCTATATATCCAACATGTTACAGAAAATGCACATTTCCGCATTTACCCCATACGTGAAAGGGAACAGGGACTCGTGAATCACGATCTCTATTCTTCTGGTAACTAACTAGATGTTAGATAGTTTACAAAACGAATGGCAATCCACGAATAAGTGTAAATTACATCACCGCATACACACTACACACTAACTGAATTCGTGTTACAATTACATGGTAACTCTTGATTACCGGCATGTTACAAAAGATTTGAGAGTTAACCTTCGCCATCGCTAATTAATTACTTAGTGGATTCATTGATCATTATACTTACCTACTAGAGCAATTAGAATTACTGTTAGAAATCAATTGGCAAAGAGACGAAACCATTAATCCATTCGACCGGGAAGATCAAACTGTTGTGGGAACAGATTTCCCAACTAACGGGATGTGTGTTGAGCTTTTAAACAAAGCAGATGGGTAATGCACTGGTGAAGTATATAGAATTGTAACGCTAAATGTATAATTAAATTCCTGGCATGATACTCAAGAGTTACTGTTTCTTTGACATGAAATAAGTTCTCATATGTTCGGCGAATTCTTTCATTTTTTGAGCTGTGAATGGTCGTTTACTCTAGTAGCCTTAAAAAATAAATAAGAATTATTTACAGGAAACACGTAAATGCTCTAAAATACGAGTTTCACATATTGGTAATAAAAAATAGAATTAACAAGAAAATCACTTGACTGCTTTTTTCTGAAACTGATAAATTTCTTTACCATTTATAATTTTACCATTTCCTTGTATTTTTCAAGTTCTAAGTCGTCTGTTTTGCTGTTTGAAAACTATTGTTATCTGTTTTTTGACAAGACCTGAATTTTTAAAATTATAATTCACTTAGGGAAGATTTACATGCACAATAAGCCAAAGGTTGCAGTGCAATCGGGGCGGCAAAGCAGCGGACGAGCCCCGAGGGAAAAAAAGGGAAGATTTAAACCTGCCATGAGCACTTATGGGTACACTTGGAGAACCCACATCACTACAACACATAAAAAAACCGGACGGTGGTTGCACTATCCAAGTTAACATCATCAGCGGGAAAAAATTCTAAAGGTTTGATGACAATAACTGACTGTGTTAATATTCTGTGCAGGTACTCGGCCTTAGACGCTTGAGGGTGATTCAAACAAACAAACTGTCACTGCCTGTTGAGCGGAAAGTTCCCTATGTCTATTCAGTTATCTTAATTGCCACCTTTTTTTAGCACTTTTTGTAACGTGTTCGATCAATAAATTATACCTAGGCGGAGGTGCTGAATTCATGCAACTTTTATTATTACTCGATTTAGTTATATATATATATATATATATATATATATATATATATATATATATATATATATATATATATACAAGGTGGGCCAAACTCGATGGCCTATTAGAAGTATTTAGAGCACCAAAAAAGATAGAAATCTGAAATTTGGGTTCTTTTTGTAAGTGGTCGCGATATTTGTTTCGAAAATATTTTTAACAATGCAGTGTTGCCACATCTACCCTAAATAGATACTAACTTTGTTTTTTCAAATAAAACACCCTATATATTATGACATTTTCAGATCCCCCGGAACATTTACAAAGTTTTTTATACAAGTTATTTCTCACCTATCTAGAGCCGTTATGGAGATAAAAAATAATATTTAGGAAATTTGGCAACTTTAATTCCTCAATGAAAAAACGATTATCACCGCAACCGACGTAGCTAGGATTCTGTATTTATGGTTTCTGTTTGTCAATGGGTTAATATATGATGATATGCTGTGATAATTCAATTACTGCATACAGGATGTTCACAAAATGATGGACTTCTGATAGGACATTGAAAGGCAAGTAACTCGGAAATTTCAAATGGAACACCCTGTATTTTATAATAAAATAAGCAAGATTAATTTATTTCCATTCTAAAGTGCTGGGCGATGTAGTACCTATTCTCAGCGGTTTTCGACTTATAAGCAAAAATAGAAAATATTGCCTTGCCTTGAATAGATTTGTTATAAACAGTAGGCGATGCTTCTAAATTGTCAAGATCGATTGTCAGAATTAAACTGTCAGTTTATAACTCTGTTCGTTATACATATTGTTAGTGATCTTTTATTGGAAATGGCAAATTCATATACAAATGAGCAAATTTTGGACTTGTTCTTCATGCATGGCCAGTGTAACAAGATTATTTCAAGGACATGCAGAAACTTCAACGAAAAGTACCCAGGCATTGTTCCGATGAATGGGAAGAAATTCAAGAGGTTACAAGCCAACTTTTTGAATAACGGTCACATGAGCAATCCAAGACTCCAAATGAAACCTGTTACAGGTAACGATGACAATATAATAATTGTCCTAGCATATTTTTCTGCATTTCCTCATGCATCACTTCATTCCGCCGAGAAAGACTTAGGAATATCCTATAAATCCATAGAAAGAATAATGCATAACTATGGAATGCATAATTATAAATTCATAAGACTTCAAGCCATTGAGCCAACTGATCCGGAAAAACGCGTAAATTTATGTGAAATGATGTTAATTCGTACTCAAGAAGATCCAAATTTTCTGAAGAAAATTATTTGGACGGACGAAAGCAAGTTTACTAGAGAAGGCATCTTCAATCGAAGAAATTCACGTTACTGGGCAGCGGAAAATCCACACTTCGTTAAAGAGACAGGGTTTCAACATAAATTTGAATTCAATGTCTTTTGCTTGATGATGAACGACCAAATAAAATTTTGCTTTTACGAAGAGAATTTAAATTCGGAAAAATATCTTCAGATATTACGGACCACAGTATCTGACTTCCTCGATGAATTAAATCTTGAGACTCTCCGAGATTGCTGGTATCAGCTAGATGGTTCTCCAGTCCATTGCACAAACCAAGTGACAAATGAACTTGTGGGAATGTTTGAAGATCGTTGGATACGTCGAGGAGGTCCTTGGGTTTGGCCACCGAGGTCACCAGATCTCACCCCACTGGATTTTTATCTTTGGGGTAGAATCAAACAAATTGTTTATCTGACGCCCATTAACACCAAGGAAGAACTCAAAAATAGAGTGTCGAGCGCATTACTATCTCTAGGGGGATGTGAGATAGAAGCAGCAACAACTCATGTTCTGACACAAGTCATAGAATGTTTGAGAGTTGAAGGAGGACGATTCAAGCAATTTAATTATTGATGTTCATTTCATTATTTATTTATTTGTGTTTGTTAATTTATTTGTTTGTATGTTTATTTTCGTCTTGTTATTTTATATGAGAATATAGCCAGCTGTCAATGGTGTGATTTTTTAGTGTTGAATAATGAATCAGATTTTAACATAGCAATTGGTTGAGGAACTAAAAATTAGTATTATTTAACACTTTACTTGCAATATTTTCTATTTTTGCTTATAAGTCGAAAACCGCTGAGAATAGGTGCTACATCACCCAGCACTTTTAGAATGGAAATAAATTAATCTTGCTTATTTCATTATAAAATACAGGGTGTTCCATTTGAAATTTCCGAGTTACTTGCCTTTCAATGTCCTATAAGAAGTCCATCATTTTGTGAACATCCTGTATGCAGTAATTGAATTATCACAGCATATCATCATATATTAACCCATTGACAAACAGAAACCATAAATACAGAATCCTAGCTATGTCGGTTGCGGTGATAATCGTTTTTTCATTGAGGAATGAAAGTTGCCAAATTTCCTAAATATTATTTTTTATCTCCATAACGGCTCTAGATAGGTGAGAAATAACTTGTATAAAAAACTTTGTAAATGTTCCGGGGGATCTGAAAATGTCATAATATATAGGGTGTTTCATTTGAAAAAACAAAGTTAGTATCTATTTAGGGTAGATGTGGCAACACTGTATTGTTAAAAATATTTTCTAAACAAAGATCGCGAACCCAAATTTCAGATCTCTATCTCTTTTGGTGCTCTAAATACTTCTAATAGGCCATCGAGTTTGGCCCACCCTGTATATATATATATATATATATATATATATATATATATATATATATATATATATATATATATATATATATACGTCACACCAGTTCCAAATAACACAGTGTTAAAAAATAGAGACTGTATACAACTAACTAACAATTTAGTAAATTGTTAGCCCTGGCCCATTTCTACCCTAATATAGGGACAAAGTATGTAATTAAACGTTGAATGTAACGGCCTCTCCTCCAGACACCAAAATTTATTTCAGATTTCTCTTACTCCCGACGCGTTTCGACACTCCAAGAGGTCATCCTCAGGGGATAAATCTACAAACATAAACAAGATAGGTCTGTCAGAAAAACATTAGTTTTTTCCGGTAGGCAATTGTGCATGTCAGAGCACAATGATGACAAGGTGATCTTCACAGAAAAGTCAAAGGTCAAAGTCACAAGTCACACAGAAAACATCGACCAACAGTAAAGTTAACATCTAAAAATCTAAAAACTACAGATACAGTAATAACAGTTAAAAATGTTAAGTTAAACATGCAATTACGTTAACAAAGCTAAAAGCATCAAGCAGTTGAAAAGCAATGAATTTTTTTTTGAACACTAAAGTCTATTGTTGAGGCAAAAAAGCAAAGACAATGAGTGAAACTGACAGGTTAAACAACACAGCAGGCAGGCAAAGTCAAGCAAGAAACCCAATGAGAACCATCTGGGCAAAGAAAACTGTAAAAACAATAAGTGAAAAGAAATGAGCCATACTCACTTGAACAATTCTCAAAAAATTGAACTCGAAACTATACAGGAAGGTTTTAACAGGTCACAACTTCATCCATTGTGCCAGGGGTCATGCAACACTACATCTGCATAATGCCAGAAAATTGTCTTCAAGAACAAAAATCAATGTAAAAGATCTGTGATTTTTAACGGCCATGATGAAGGGAGCCATTATGTGAACCTGAAACGGGCAGGGTGCACCGGGGCCGGTGCGAAAGAAGTGTCAGAAGCGAAATGTGAATGATAAAAGAGCAAGGTATGGTAGGGGAGGCATAGAGCAGCCATCTTCAAAACATAAAGTTCATGGTCATGTAGAAAACCATCGAGTTCAGCAACACTATTAAACCAATTGGCTATAGAAAGAAGGAAACTTTATTACATCAGTGTTGGACCAATTCAAAACTTTACTGGCTTGACACTTGGAATGTTTGAAAATCTCAATTTCCTCTAAGACGAATTGTTCTACGCCAAAGCTTGAAGGGTGCAAGATTCTAGCATCTGTATTTTTGTTGAAGCAGTGGCTACTCTCCCTCCAATGGCAACCAAATACTGATGTGTCATTGTTGAGCTGGTTTCGCTGGTTTCTACTCCTAAGGTGTTCTGTGACTATGGTACCCAAAGATCTTCCGGTTCTTCCTATATAGACAGCTTTACAACCGGGGGTACCACATTTTAAGCAATAAACACCCGACTTCCTCAGGTCTGGGATGCTATCTTTGTTGTGAATTAATTAGGTGTTGATGGTGTTCAAAGACTTAAATGAAAACCTGACATTGTCACATTTGAGAGCCTTGACAACGGCATTGGAAACGGGACCACAGTAGGTGAACGGGAAATACGATATCCTCTGAGGTTGAGCGAGGGGTAGACTGGTGCTCGCTTCTATCAAGAGCTGACAGCTCGTTCTGTTGACAAACTTATCGACTATGTTGATTGGATACTCGTTGTTGACTGCGAGTTGTTTGATGAGGTTTAATTCTTTGATGAAGTCAATCCCCGACAGTGGGATTCTGAACAATATGTCAACCAAAAATCTGAGAGAGGCCATCTTGTGGGACATATGATGGCACGACTTGAATTGACTTTATTTAAGTCTTTGAATATATGTATATATATATATATATATATATATATATATATATATATATATATATATATATATATATATATATATATATATATATATATATATATATATGTTGTTTCGTTTATTTATTCAGGTACATATGTGTACATATGATGTATATTGTATGGGTACAGTTATTGTGGTGTATGGGCTTGGAATTACCGTCACTATGTAAATGTTTTATGTAATGTAAGTCAACAGTTTTAATAAATAAATAATAATAATAGAATAATAATGAAACACACACACACACACACACACACACACACACAAAATTGTCCCAAAGCTGCCGCCAAATGCCTGTTTTTACAACATGTCATACAAATCCAATATGGCGTTCATAAGAAAAAATCAAGTAATAATTATTTTCTCGAAGACGATAAAAGACATTCTTTTTTTATATATGTATATAATTATTATAATTACCTTTATTTCTTGAAATCATACATGTTTATTTAATAAGTCTAAGACTTGTGCTGAATATTAACATAATTTTGTATATACATAGTTGCATCCAAAACTGCTTGACAACACTCCAAATTCAACAAGCTTAAAATTTTGACATTCCTAAAAATTTCTTTTCTCTTTCATTTCGTCCTTTCTCAACTGCCCATATATATATATATATATATATATATATATATATATATATATATATATATATATATATATATATATATATATATATATATATATATATATATATATACGTCCCAGATTTTTTAGCTGAATTTAAATATGGATTCTAGAGGCAAAAGTTCAAGCACATTTGGAGAAATAGGTATCACCGTACTGTGTATCACAGTTAATTTTCTTACTAAAAATTCATAATTCTTATTTTTACGAATAGTTGCAAGAACTGGGACCAAACCTTAATTAAAGCTGATAAGTTTACTATGCAAAAATATATCGAAAAAGGGAAAGACTAAGAGAGAGAGAGAGAGAGAGAGAGAGAGAGAGAGAGAGAGAGAGAGACTCACAGACAGACCGGCAGACGTTTTGCTTTGTATATGCAAAAATAACAAAATATTGTCACAACATATTAAAGTGACATTAACTCTTTGATTCGTGGGCGCAGTTATTATTGCCATAATGAGGATGATGAACTTTATATAAATGCTGCTTATACTTAAGCGTCATTTATAACATAAACAGATGAATGAACATAATGCTTTATATAAGCGATAAATTAAAGCTTCATGCTAAATATTAATGACAGTTTGTTACAAGTACCGCAAAACCACAATAGCAGGCGTGGGTTGAAAATATTTGTGAATGCATTAAAGCAACGACACTAAATAGCAACTTCCGCATTGTGATGTAGTCATATTATGCTGTGTGGATGACAGAATTAATTTAAGATAAATTTAAGTACACTTGGAGAACCCAAATCACCACAAGACATTTAAAAAGACCTGGAATGTCTGCACGTTCCGCCCTTCGGAGGGGGCGTAAAGCAGTCGGTCCCGTGTCCTTGCGATGTTGGGCACGTTATAGATCCCTACCGTCCTTACAGAGAGGCAGGGGTTCGGCAAATTTTCCAGGATAGTGAGGTGAAAATGCTCCCTGGCGTCGGTAATTGGCCATAGTCGCGGAAATAGGCCGACGTCAAAGATACAAAACTCACACACACACAAAAAGACCTGGCGATCGATTCACGAACCAACTCAGAATTATTTATCCTCTGATGACGCTAACTTGTTTAGTGGAACAATCGTCAGGTTTTTTAAAAAGTATTGTGGTGATTTGGGTCCTTCAAGTGTATCTATCAGTGCTCATCATAAGTTTCAATGTTCACTCGATTAAGATGATTATATCCTCAGCGAGAATTAAAAGCACAAAAATACAATAAGAAGAGTTTCTTATCACTACATTTTCATAGAAAAAAAAAAAGGTCACAACTATCAACTTTCAACATTTTTCCAAAATTTGCCCAAATTAGAACCCTTAGAGCACAGGTAACCTTTTTTGTCTTTAAAATAGTTTTTGTGACGATACAATTATAAAACATTTCGGAACGCAGCAGGTGCGTTATAGTAGCGAATTTTCATAAGAATTGTATACCATAATTTTATACGGCATATTAGTAAAGTTAATACTTTAAACTTACACAGACCTTTAAGATCGATTTTAGAGGTAGTACGCGCAGATTTGAAGAATTTTTTCGAAAGTGTGACCAGCGATATCTCTCTATTATCAAAAAACTCTTGTGTTCTTGAGAAAAATGCCCAAAACTCAATTTTCTATGAAGCTAAAGAATAAAATTTTGCTGTATCTGTAGATAGTAGAAGTCTCCTTAAAAGAAACTTGTATTACAAATTTTATTAAAGTTATACAAAAGATTTCCAGAAGGAAACTTAACTCCTATTTCGAAAACTAAGTATCTGGCAAATTATAAACGTAGCAGTTATTTTTCGTTATTAATTGCCAGTATGATTTCGTTTTATCAAACCTGTTTTTTCAATATCAACAATAACAAAATTATAATTTCAGACTCAAAGGTGACAAACTTATTAGGCGTTTTAAACAAAAATGAGATCTTGTTCAAAACGTATGAACTCTGTGCACTATTGATTCTACAAATGACAAAATAAAACATAAAAAACATAAATTCATCAAGCTGGATGCGATCGCGTAACCTTCTGCTTTGGAGGCAAGCGCGATATCCCCGGCGCCATCTATATATACTTCAACTAGCGTTTTATTTGCCTAATACTTTAGATTGGCCTCATGCCCGGGTTATTATATCCAAAGTATACGTAATTACATTAATTACAGAATTAGTAGAATTACCACTGAAACACATTCCACGACTGCTTCGGTCTTATATTACGTCTTATGTTTAAGTTTAAACATAAAAGAAACTATTCTAGAATCATTTTTATGGAGACTTGGCGCCAGATCACTTATATGAGTGTTTACTACCACAAAGCACTTGCTGCGTCAAAATTTTTTATTTGTTGTGCGAGATAATTTTACAACAGATCTTACAAAAAAGTAAACACTTGTGATTAAAAAAGATGTAGGTAATTAATAAAAAGCCTGGACGCAGCAAGTGCGTTATGATAGTGAATTTGCATAGAAATGATCTGGCACAAAATATTTTATTAAAACTTTTTTTTTCTTGTAATATATAAATCTAAATTTTGGTGTATAACTTACTTTTTATATCATAAAGCTATCTACCAAATTTGGTTATCATAGCTTTTTTATTTTTTGAGATAAATTTTTTTTCGAATGAAAACTGAAAATTTTCCCGGAAAGCCACGCCCGATTTTTCTGACTAACGAATTTATCCAAGCCATTTACAAAAGGAAAGTACACGCCAAGTTTTATCAAAATCGGCCCATTATTTTTTTAGTTATCGGTGTGATACATACCTACATACATATATATATATATATATATATATATATATATATATATATATATATATATATATATATATATATATATATATATATATATAAACATATAAAAGTTGAAACTGACCCCGGATATGGGTTCTAGGGGTCCTAGTTCGTACTCATTTGCAAAAAAAATTTCTACGAAAATTCACTAAAAGTCTGAACTCAGCAAGTGCGTTATGATAGTGAATTTTCATAAAAATGTTTTTAATAACAAATATGTCTTTTTTTTTTAAAGAAAGCAGGCATGAAATTTGGTTACCAGTATAACCTATATAGTGAAAACAATGCACCATATTTCATCAAAATGACTTTATTGTTTAAAAATATATAAAAATTTTCCGAAAATAAATTTAAAATGTTCCCGAAAAAACTAGTTCCTGGCCAACGAACGTTAGGTGAATAGCAAATTGAGTTATTGAAATTTGAAATTTTAATGAAAATTCGCCACCATAACGTACTTGCTGCGTCCCGTAAGAATTGAAATGGGTTGCAGAAAAAAACAAGCATTTGTGAAGCCACGGGAAGTCTCCGACTGTATTAGGTATGGAGTCTGTCCAGGTCACCAGACATAGAACATCTTGTTACGCCCGCTCTTTTGTCCCGAGGACTTCCAAGTTGTGGAATTCCTTGCCGGCACACGTTTTTCCCTCTCTTCCGAACCTCCAAACCTTGAAGTTCAGAATTAACAAGTTGCCTCTTTTCTCCTTGTCAACACCTACGGTACGATAGTATTTAGGCTGTAAGCCCTCGTGGTGTGTTGTTGAAATTAAAAAAAAAAAGGAACAGTTTCACTAAGTTGGGGCAATACCAAAGAGGTTGTATATGTTAGAGGGAACAAAGCCGAGTTTGCAGCCTGTCGATTTCCCACTCCTGTCACCGTCCAATCACAAACAAAATTTTGAATAACGCGCTAATGTGTTTTGTTTTTATTCGTTCCCCCAACCGCTCTTGAAGTTATTGTCAGCTGTCAACAAGTATTTGAAGTGTTTGTTGATTTGCGATTAGAGGTTATCTTGTGTGTTTTGCCGTTTTTTAGCAGTGTTTTAAGAGTGTAAAAGTTAAAAAATGCCAAGGTGTATTGTGAAGAACTGTATGTACAATAAAAGTGCCAATTATGAAAAGGATAAAGCAACTGTGCATTTATTTCGGTAAGTTGTTTACATGTCTTCTGTTTCCTTGTTTGGCGCCAAATGTTTATTGGTTTTCACAGGTCCGTATTTACACATTGTATTGCTTTTGTTAAATCTTTAGCATTTATTATTGTCAATTGTGTTTTTTTAAGAAATAAAATCTTAATAATGCATTATTTATTGAATATTTGTAATGAAATTAAGCATTTTGTTTGGCAATTATTATTTGAATTAGATGTATTTACCTATGTAGTTCCAGTAGAAGCAGAAAAAAAGTAGAATAGTTTCGTTTTATCTATTACTGCATCTTTCTAGAGGTTCAGTCACTGATAAAGTAGATAATTCGAGATATTATTTTCAGATTTCCCAAAGCTGGTGAAAGATACGAGGCTTGGAAACGAGCATTAAATTTAAGCGATGAAGATATTTTTATGAACTCAAATGTGTGCAATTTACATTTTACCGAGGAATCTTATGATTTAGAAAAATCACCTTTTGCAGTATACTTAAAAAAAAGTTCTATACCTGTATTGGTAAGTACTGAATCAAGGTTATTAATTTATGTAACTATTAGTGATATATATATATATATATATATATATATATATATATATATATATATATATATATATATATATATATATATATATATATATATATATATATAGCCAAACAGCGGTTTTTCAATGGCACTGCTATCAGTGATGGCTATTTTTAAATAACAGGGACTTTAAACAGCTACTGCGATTGTGGTTTAGCCATTTACAATGCTGCATGTGCGTATGCTATTATTTTAAACACTTACAAGGTGTTAGTGTTAACCGCTTAATTGAAACCACAATATGATCTTCAGATAGCTTTTAAATTATATTAATTTTAAAACTACTCAGATTTTTACTATTAATAGAAGTTCTATAAAATTAGCATATTACAAGAATATACGATGAGAGAAATCTACATATTATTTTTATTTTAATATAATGAAAAAGTTGGAAGGCATATATATGCTACAGTTCGGTGCTGCTTTAATTTTAGATTCAGCAGGTTTTTCCATGATATAATGACTTACAAGATATATGATATTGCGCATATGCCCCGTCCCCTCCTATGACATCACATGGTGAGTAACGTTATAGAAGGCCAACTACACACTTAACACAAAGTCATTCGCAATCAAAAAGTTTCTATACGTCAGTTTAATGTGGTTGAAGTTACATTCCATTCCATTTTTATATTACATATATATATATATATATATATATATATATATATATATATATATATATATATATATATATATATATATATATATATAAGTGAAGTATAATAATTAAGGGGAGCCCTGAATTAGCATTGGTGATACACACACAAACTTAAAAAGTAGAGAAGACGTTCGTAGACATTTACAGGGGGCGTTAACATTCATAAACTTGATTTGATCATCATGTCACATAATCATAGTATAGTATTCTGATCTTAAAAAATTAATTCCAGCTGTATGCACTCAAATATCAGTAAAATACCTAATTTGTTAAGGGGTTGTGATGAAACGTCAAACTCCACTGTACGACAGCATATTATTATTGCATTGGACTCACCACATGACGCCATGCGCGTGACGGTTCTAAAAATAGATAGTCTCATTATCATATCTCGCGTTATTTGTATCATGAGTTTTTCGTTTTCTACCTATAAGAAAAGGAGAAATGTTGTATTCTAATACTGGCGAGAAGGAAAGTATACAGATACTTCTACTCGCTCGCACAAACTGCGATTGCGTGTATTATGAATACAGCAATTGCTGTTTGTCATGGAGTTTTTAGTATAAGATGAATTTCATAGAAATAATTACTCTAATGATTTGTGTAAATCTCGGTTTTCACAATCGCTGTTGTTTTGTGTTTTAATAACAGCTGCTAACAGCGATCTTTTAATAGAAGCGATTAAATCACCGGTAGCTATATATCGCTCATCTCTAGTAACTATGCTACTAATTACATTCACGTAATATATTGTTATGATATTTATCGTAATTTAATTAGCCCTGCAAATTTACATTAATGGTATTCGTTTCAAATTTATTTATGCAGGTAACAAACAAGCCATCAACACAAGTCGTTTTTGGCGAGCAGCCAATGACTGATATAACTGCTATCAATGTGCCATTTGCAGCTGACCCGTCAACTAGTACTTGGTCTGGTAGCAATGTACCTGTAATGGATTATTCTCGGCCATCAACAAGTGCTGGTTTTTATGAAGAGAAAACTGTTGTAGAGGTACCGCAAAGATCGTTTAGTAGTTTAGGATTTGCTGAAATGAAAACACCTTCAATGCCACCCACTTTGAAGGAAATGGTGAGTTAAATTCAGTTTTTGCCGTTTATGAAATCAGTATAATTTTAAAAAACCTAATATGTTAATATGATTAAATAAGTTAGAAACAACTGTTTTGCAATTTATCTCAACCACTATTAACCAAAATGTGTTGTTGGAAATTTTGTTTATATATTCATTTTACTTGAGAAAATAAATGGTTTATCATTGAACATTTTTTATAGGTTGTTACACCGCGCAAACGTAAACTGAAGAAGCAGTTATTCGATGCACGAAAAAAAATTTAACGGCTCAGCAGTAGTGTTCATCATTATAAGAAGAGAACAGCAACCCTTGCGAATATAATCAAACAACTAAAAGGTAAAGTAACCGACGAAACATTAGAAACATTAATGCAAATAGGACCTAATGAAGAATTTTTACAAAGACAATTAGGTCGTAAACATAAGTATGAAAATCAACTTAAAGCTTTTTCTCTTACGCTGCATTATTACTCTCCCAAAGCTTACAGTTTTGTCAGAAACACATTTAACTCGGCTCTTCCTCATCCAAAAACTATATCTAGATGGTATCAAAGCGTTAATGGGGAAGCTGGTTTTACGTCAGAGGTGTTCAACTTATTAAAGTCAAAATCAGAAAGCACAGATGGAAAACTTATATGTTCTTTAGTCATAGATGAGATGGCAATTCGCCAACATATAGAATGGGATGGGGTAAAATATTATGGGTTTGTAGATTTTGGTACAAATCTTGAGACCGATTGTAACCCTGTAGCCAAGGAAGCTCTTGTTTTTATGCTTGTTAGCATTAATCAATCATGGAAGCTTCCTCTTGGATATTTTTTAATCGACTCTTTAAGGGGTACACAAAAACAAAATTTGGTATTACAGTGTTTAACGCTACTAAATGAGTCGGGCATATACGTGGTCTCAATAACTTTTGATGGGGCAACAAATAACCTAACGTTAGCAAAAGAACTTGGCTGCGATTTGAATTGGAGGAACATTAACTCTACGTTTGTTGATCCTAGTTCAGGTAGGAAAATTGCAGTCTTTTTTGATCCACGTCATATGATCAAACTGATAAGAAACACATTAGGCGATAAAAAATTAATAATTGATGAGAATGGGGAAAATATAAAGTGGGATTATTTAGTAAAATTAAATGAGTTACAGGATCAGGAGGGCGTTCATTTGGCAAATAAATTAAGAAAATCGCATATATTTTATACAAATCAAAAAATGAAGGTTAAATTAGCCACACAACTTTTTAGCCACTCAGTGGCACATTCTTTGGAATATTGCAATGAAGTTTTACATCTTGAGGAGTTCAAAGAATGTGAGGGAACTGTGAAATTTATCCGACTTATAAACAATTTATTTGACATTCTTAATTCTAGAAATTTAAACAATTCAGATTTTAAGAAAGCAATAAACGCAGAAAATTTTGAAAACATTAATGTATTTTTAAGAGAGCTATCACAATATTTAACGTCACTTAGGATAATTGATGGAACGCTTCTGTGTGAGAGTGGTAGAAAAATGGGTATAATTGGCTTTTTATTTTGCATACAAAGTTTGCAATTTGTTTATAAAACTTTAATTGCCGACAATAATTTTTTGCTGTATTTTCCCACTTACAAAATCAGTCAGGATCATATTGAGCTTTTTTTTGGGCAAATTAGATCCATGGGAGGCTATAACAATAACCCATCAGCAAAGCAATTTAAAAGTGCATATAAAAGGATGATGGTGCATCTTGAATTAAAAGATTCATTTAAAGGAAATTGTATCCCTTTGGAAGCAATTCCTATTCTGTCACCCATTGAGGTAATAAATAAAACTTGTGGGCGAGAACGAATATCTGAAGAACCAGATGAAGACATGAGTCAAATAGATAATTTTGACGACGACACAGTTCTTCAAATATTAGATATGAATATATCAGAGTTTAAGAAAGAAGTCGTGACATATATATCTGGCTATGTAGTAAGGAAAATAACAAAAGCTCTGAGATGCGAAGAATGCGCGGGTGAACTTGTTGGGGAGAGGTCTGCGTTATTAACATCGTTTATAGATCAGAAAGACAAAGGTCAACTCCTCACATACCCATCTGACGATGTAATATCTATTTGCACTATTGCAGAAAAAGTTCTTCAAACATACTTAAATGAATCTGCGGTGATTATAAATGTAAAGGAAATAAACATGCGAATATTAAAAACTATAATAAACCAAAACAGCATATTTAAAAAACTTGAAGTTCACTTTCGAGAACAAAATCTTTTGACTTGCCATTATGGCCATCTAATTAAACTAATATCATCTATGTATGTTTCTATTAGAATACATCATTATAACAAAAATCTATTTGATAAAAGTAGAAGTTTAAGGGCTGTTTATAACAAACTTCTCTTATTTAAGGGCCAATAATTCAGTGTACATTTCAAGTACTCGTATGTCCTTCAAATAATGTTATCGGGAAGTTATTATGTCTTATAATATGACCAATAAATTTTAGCTTCCTCTCGATTTCTTTGAGCAAGCCTCTTTATTCGTTCACCTCTCCTAGCAAACTTTGAAGCGTCTTTCTATCAACCTGCACTGTCTTTGACATTTTTCTTGTCTACATTTCAAAAGCTTATATTCTCTTCATATCCTGCTTAACTACAGCCCAAGTTTCCGCCCCATACATTACCATACTCCATACACGTACGACTTGCATTTGTTCCTCATGGACAGGTTAAAATGTTTATTAGTGAGAACAGTACTTTGGTTATTGAATGCTTATTTTGCCATCGCGATCCTCTTCAGACCTTTCCTACACTTACCATCATCTGTGATAATACTTCCAATCAATTATTTGAAATAATCTAATAAATCAAGCGTCATGTTATAAGATTTAAAAGCTACTTTTGTATTTGTATAGGTATTCAAAATTTGTGAAATGCACACGTAACGCAATCTACATCGATCAAACTTCTAGAAATTTTAACACCCGATACAAAGAACATATTTTTGCATTTAGAAATAACCATGCTGACAAATCTACATTTGCAAAACATATTATTTATACCCAACATAGACCCACAGTAAATAACGGCATAAAACCACAACATTTTTGTCATGACAAGTGTAAACTAGACTTGTTTTAAGCTTTAGAAGTAAAAAAGCATATACACGACAATATTTAGGATTTCTGAGATATTCTTCTTCCTAATTAAATAAATCAGACAACATAAATCTAACTATTTTTTCCAAAAAGTTGTTATAAGACATGATGTGTGTCGATATTTTCATTGTATAGTCTGCTTTATTAATGTGTTTGTTTAGTTATTTTATTGTTGTAATTGTTATTATAGTTATTACTGTTATAGGTTTCTTCTATCTTTATGTTAAATATTGATATACATCACGTAGACATTTTAAAGGCGTCATCCGTCATATTTGTTTTATTTTATTTTCACTTTTAAAGATTTTTTTGATTATAACATCATAAAATAGCAACAGATCTTTATTTGTAATTGTCATGATTTCGTATTAATTCAAATTTTTTCTGTCTGAGGATACTATCAAGCAGCAAAACCAGTAACAGAGACGTTGAAGAACATCTAGAATTCAGAAGGGCCACTTGCTCCAGTTAGCTTACGCGCTGGCTACGTCCTTCACCTACAAAAACGAAAACCAACAGTGAAGCCAGAGAAGTAGTCTCCAAGTCTGTATGAAGTATGGACCAGTTTCATGAAGTAAGGGCAACAGCAATCAATGAAATTAATCTCTATTTCTTTAAAAAAGACAAGGAATGTTAACATTAATTTGTAAACAGTACAATGTACTTTATTTTGTATTTTCTTCTGTTGTTGAAATAAAAACTATTATTATTTATCTAACCTTTTGAATATAAAACTTTATCCAATATATTCATCCAACAATTTATCCAACCAATAACCCAAAAAATATTTCACTGATTTGGAGAAAATTTTGGAATTACGCTTATTTTGCTAATGGCTTGGATGAGTTCGTTCATCAGATCTTAACACATAGTTTTTCCTAACAAAAAATTAAATATATTTTTTTAAACGCAATAGCTTTCAAATTGTTTAAGTGATTGGAACGAAAATTTACAACTTAAAAGAACATACAGAGATGTGGTTGTGTACCAATTTTCAAGTCTTCTGATCAAAGAAAAATGAAGTTATTCGAAATTAATAATAAAATAATCCTTCAAATTCTGTAATGCAATATCTACAATGTTGGACAAAGGCAGAGCAATACAGCACCTGTACTGTTATGCTATTTAAATAAATTGTAGATAAAATCTAAACAATGGAAGTTACAACCATTGCCAGATGTCAAGATGTTGTTGACCAGGATTGCCCGATCTTCAGAAATTTCATGTAGTTAAACCTTTCATGTATAAACATATGAAATTTTTACAACTTCTGATAATAAAGAAAACATTTTATAAAATTTAATTTTATCAGTCAGTTAAAAAATACTGTATTTAATACCTGCAAATTTCGAATTACCCATTTCTCATGATTTTTAACTTAGGTATCCCTCCGATCATAATTTACTCTATCCGACAACTTTGTTAGACTGCGTCTGTGCTGAAGCTCAGCTGTCATTTGTCATTGTGTGGTAGTGTTATTTATTGACAATATCAAATTGGAAATTTAGGACAGTAGAAACAGACACCATAAACAAAGAAGAAATTGGAAATTTAGCCTCTAGTGTAGGTTTTTGACATGATACCATTACTAGAGAGATATGATAATGTGGCAGCATAATAATATTATGCTAATGCTGTGGTACAGTCAGTTTGGCGTTTCATCACATCTCGTAACACACCAGCTGTTGTGTGCATACAGTTAGATGTAATTTTGTATTATCAGAATACTACTGTAACATGATGAAATCAAGTTTATAACTGTTAACATACTGTAAATAATTTCTCCACTTTTCAAGTTTGTGTTGCTGCAATGTTAATTAAGGGTTCCCTTAATTATACGCTTATTGTGCTTATAAATGTAATATAAAAATAAATGAAAATGCAAGTGAACCTATTTAATTTAGCTCTGTATTCTACATTATCTGAAAAAGACATTATAGGCGACGAAGTAGAATGTAATTTCGGTAAATTTGCAGTTGACTGCATGAGGGTTTTAGATATTTTTTTCCAGCAACATGCTTAGAACCTTCCTCGGCCACAAGGCAAATTTTCTGGCAAACAACCCCCAAGAAAATTAAGGGACTTTGAAAACATGCGTTTTTCACATTTTACAGCAATACCTCCTTTAAACCCTGTCTACCCCATATTCGCCCAGGTCCAGCAACCTTCTTGGGGGTTGCTCACAAGAAATTTTTCTTGTGCTTTATGCTTTGAAGGTAGTTGTATGCATGCACAAGGGGAAGGAGAACCCCCCGAATTTTTGGGTGAGGAGCAGAAACCCTCTTCCTCCTGGGGGTTCTTCTCCTGCATGCATACAATCACCCTCAATGCATCAACCAAAGGATTTTTTTTCCAGCTTTCTAGTGTATTTTTCTAGAGTATATTTCCTGTTTATCAATTGCTTTGTTTGAGTTTTGTATCCAAATTACTCTATAAATATATGTCATAGATCATGTTTTTGCTTGTCCTTCTTTACCTTGTTTTACTGTTCCTAATTAAATAAATTAATTTTCATAACTTTTAATATAAGGCTAAATCTTACAGCTTATATAAATATATTACTTAATATTGTTATGAAAATTCACTATCATAACGCACTTGCTGCGTTCCGAACCTTTTTAGGTTACCTATTTATACAAAAGCTTAAGAAATTCATGAATAAGCATTACATTTCAATGATTGAATAATTTCAGTTTTATTTCTAACCAAACTAAAAATTCCTAAATACGTCCCTGACGTTTCTCCCACTCAAGTCACCGAACTCCGCCCAGTTTGGAAAAGTGTACAGGCTTCTTGTATTGCAAAACTGCACCTTTGTTACCTCTATCCCTTACAACCTCTTTGGGCAATACCAAACCACCAGATGTGCTATTAAAATTGAATTAAGTCTTAAAAGCTTTCATCTCATCGTAATTGAATTTGTCACACAAAAACTCGCTAAAAATTCATCGGAATTACTCAATTTGATCAGAGGCTTGTAATTTCCTTGTCTTCTTTTAACATAGAGATCTGAATTTTTGCACAAAGGATACTCTGTATGACAAAAACCAGCGCACCAAATTTGGTTATCATAGCTTTTTGATTTTCGGAGATGTGATTTTTTTCGAAAGGAAACCCAAGATTTTCCCGGAGGACGTTGTCCGATTTTCCTGGCTAACGAACTTATCCAAGCCGGGATCTCCTCATTAGTCATTTTTTTAAAGAAAATGCACTAATAAAGAAAAGTCGTTTTATGTTTTATCTCTTTCTTTGTCTCTCTTTTGTCATTACATACATACAAATTCATCAAAAAATGTATATGCCATTCTAGCTGATTTTAACACTTTTCTTTGAATTATTAACCAAGCAAAGTTTAACAGTAATATACACAATTTTCGTTGCCTTCAGTGGAAGGAGCAAGGCTGTAATTTCAACAACACCGACAATAATAACTAGTTTAAATCAAGTTGACATTTATGTGAACATTTTGTGGGAATAGCTCACATTACGCAACATATTTAGACATGGTTTTTATTGACGTTAAGCTCATGGATGTTATGAAACTTTTACAAGCCGTTCAGAGATTTCAATGCTCGCTAAGAAAGGCGCCTCTGCCTAATTCTGATGCTGAACCAGATACGTCTTAACAACTGCCACACCTATTTCCATGTTTCTTCGTCAAATTATAATAATTAGTAAATTAAATATATCTGGCAGGAGAGGCTACAAAATTCCCATGTCAATTAGTATCGACGATTTGTATTTTTAAACTAACTGGTTTTTCAGTTTACCTGTAAGTTACAGGGAAATGTCGGAATATTCTTGCCTGGATATTCACTAGTATACACGTTTCTTTAGCAACATTTAACAAATTTTGGGAAAAAAATACAATAGGGACTTTTATTGTGCTGTTCTCAACTCTGCTGGGGTATAGGGCTGGGAGTCGAATACGAATAGTTCGAATATTCGAAGATTCGAGTATTCGAATACGAATAATTTCAACGAGAGTGTATACGAATATTCGAATATATTCGAATATTCGAATATTAGAATATATATTATGGCTGGGAATGATCCCCAGAAGATTCTTAGAAGCACTCATCGCAGGGAGCACTGGGAGAAAAAAAGTAGATCCTTCAAATAAGTGATTATTAGTGAATTTTCGTAGAAAAAGTGCACTAATGGGGAGATCCCGACTTTTGAATTTTGAAAAATTTTTTGCAAATGAGCGCGAACTAGGACCCCTAGAACCCATATCCGGTGTCAGTTTCAATTTTTATATGTTTATATATATATATATATATATATATATATATATATATATATATATATATATATATATATATATATATATATATATATATATATATATATATATATATATATATGTATCACACCGATGAGTCAAAAAATAATGGGCCGATTTTGATAAAATTTGGCGTGTACCTTCCTTTTGTAAGTGGCTTGGATAAGTTCGTTAGTCAGAAAAATCAGACGTTTTCCGGGAAAATTTTGAGTTTTCATTAGAAAACAATTTTTATCTTAAAAAATAAAAAAGCTATGATAACCAAATTTGGTAGATAGGTTAAGAATATAAAAAGTAAACTATAAAGAAAAATTTAGATTTCTATGTTACAAGGAAAAAAGTTATAATAAAATATTTGGTGCCAGATCATTTCTATGAAAATTCACTACCATAACGCACTTGCTGCGTAATTGAGTTTTAGTAATTTGTTAGCTTTGCACTGTATAGGCTCTCTTTGCTTGGTTTCAACAATATGTACACCATGTACTATAAATTATAAATTAGCCACATTTTTCTAACTAAGCACATTATTAGCTTAAAACGCAAATACACGCAGATTTATTTATTTATTTATATATGTACTTGCAAATAACGTAAATATGACTAAAAACCTAACTGCTGTTGTGATAAGCACAATGAAACCGACATTATAATCGTCATTAATTTTTCTAAATTAAACAATGAAAAATTTCCGGAATTATTTGAAAGTTAAGAATTAAATAGCTAATTTTCTAGGAAACAGAGTCAGATTCAAAAAATGATAACGAGACACATTAATGGGCTTAGGGGAGTGTTTATTACTGTGCGAATATTCGAATACTCAGCGAATATTCGAATACTCGACGAATATTCGAATACTCCACGAATATTCGAATATTCGAATACTCGAATAATTCGAATAGTCGTTAAGCTTTCGGAACGAATATTCGAATACACAAACGGATAAATTCCCAGCACTACTGGGGTAGGCGTTATTACTGTAACCTGTAACATCTTCAATTTTTCAGAAGTGACACAAGCATAATTTTAGTTTTAGTTAGTAGATCTGCTGTCTCAACAGGGCAGCGGGTGTAACACCGGTTTGTAGTACAGATATTGCCGGGTCGCATCATACCTCAGTCCATTGATCACTTTTTGGAAAATGATTAGTCATCAATTTGTTAAGTACATACTCAAATATCGCAACTAGCAAGTGGAATAACTGGCCGTTTTGTCTCTCAAAGGGGTATTAAGCCGTTGGTGCTGTACCAAATGAAACTAAGAAAAGTCTGGACGCAGCAAGTGCGATGTGATAGTGAATTTTCATTAAAATGTTTTAAGTAGCAAATATGTGTTTTTTTTAAAGAAAGCGGACATCAAATTTGGATACCAATGTAACATATATAGTAGAAACAATGTACCATATTTCATGAAAATAACTTTACTGTTTGAAAATGTACACAAATTTGTCGAAAATAAACTTAAAATATTCCCGAAAAAAACTAGTTTCATGGCCAACTAACCTTATAGGTTAATAGCAAATTGAGTTATTC